>OX155950.1:7375512-7975512 GCA_944548615.1 Micropterix aruncella
TATATATATATATATATATATATATATATATATATATATATATATATATATATATATATATATATATATATATATATATATATATATATATATATATATATATATATATATATATATATATATATATATATATATATATATATATATATATATATATGTGTATGGATGTTTGTTACTCTTTCACGCAAAAACTACTGAATGAATTTTGATGAAACTTTACAATAATATAGCTTACACATTAGAATAACACATAGGCTATAATTTATAAAGATATAGTGTCAATTATCTAAAATATAACGATAACTGTCAAGTAAGTAGGAAATAATCTAAGAAATTGATATTCGAAATTTAAATTCTAAGCGTCAACATATATTTTGAAAATTTTCTCAACAATAAATAAATAATAATTAAATAATAAATTTAGAAATATAGTGCAATTCGGTGGTTAAGTAACCCGACCATGTTGCCACAAGCCTAGGAAATGGAAATATTTTCCTGAAAGTGTGGAGCTCGCCAAGACGTGTGGCCGATGTGGCGGGTATCGGGCTAAATACCTCAAATCATGATGATGAACAGTACAACCTTACCACGGCGCCCAGTCCCCAGCAGCCCCACTAGCCCGAGCCACGGCAGCGGTTACGGTAACGGCGGGGCAGGGAGTGCTAAGAATCTCTGGGTACGATCAGGCTGCCAAACCAAACTAACCGATCCGGATGGAGAGTGATTGGAGAGGCGTATGCCTAACGGTGGGCGAATGCGCGCTGATGAAGAAGAAGAAGAAGAAGTAGGAAAAAAATCTGCCATCTGCGAGCTATTCTGGCGTGCGCCGCAAAAACCGTTGTAGTTACACGTATATAATATACAATGGAAATGTATATTATATACGTGTTTTTTTATCTTAAATAGTCCTACAAAAAAGCCAACGACAGTATATATCTATATTTTATGTGTAAGCCATTATCGCTAAAATAGTGAACCATAAATACAATAAAAAAATGAAAATTATTTCTAACGCACATTTGGTAGTAATAAATTGACAAAATAAATACAGATATAATACGACATAGGTATGGAACCGCGACCGTGTCGTAATCTATACTTCTATACTAATATTATAAAGAGGTAAAGTTTGTGACTTTGTAGGAAGTAATCTCTGGATATACTGAACCGATTTTGAAAATTATTTTACGATTAGAAAGCCACGTTATTTGTGAGTGTCATATGGCTATATATTAACCCGAAAAATGAAAAGACTTTTTCGTGGTCGTTGGATTTACAAAGTAATTCGGAGAAAAACAGTCGAATGAAAACGTTTCTTACGAACGCTACTTTAACGATGAGAGATATATGATTGAGTTCTAGAGAAAAGTTGTAGAGCTTAGTAATGCCTACAAAAAGTAAGGGAAATCATATGTCTAAATTTTGTATTTAAGTCACAAAAAGTAGTTTTTTTATATTTAAAAAATAATTTAAATCGTTAGGTCATGTTTATTGGTCATATTATTAACATTATGAATTCATATCAAAATAAGTAAGTTTATCGTCTCAAGTGACAAAAGACTTTTCCCTTTTACTGCATATAATTTCCCTTTTACTGCATAAATGGTTAAAGAGATAAGACACTCACAAATAAGACACTCACAAGAAGACACTCACAAATAACGGTAATATATTCAAATTGGCATGCAAATACATACATACATATGCAGTAAAAATGTAACCCTTCTTTTGGCAGTCAGGAAATAAATCATAGCACTCAGTACTAACCGAACCACACTCATAATTTCATCACAAGTAAAAATTTTTACCGCCCAACGAAGTGGGCATGGGTCAGCTAGTTTATATATGTATATTTGCTCCACATGCTCAATGAAATGAAAGAAGAAATTTCAATCTTAATTTCTGGCATAGAAGTTTATAATAAAGACTGTGTAATGTTATCGAAATAGGGTAAACCTATATAAAATTGTATAATATTAAAAAAATATATAAAGAAACATTGTAGAAAACAGTATAATATTTTTATATTTGATAAGGTTTGTAAAGAAATCCGTTTATAGGATGATGGTTTTATTTAAAATAAAATTAGTGAAAGCTTCTTAAAAGCAGCGAAGGAAATCCCAGCTTTGATCGGGAAATGCTAATATTTGAATGAGATATACTTACGGATGTGCACGACTTTCGACTGTGCAATGTAAGTTTAAGGGTCCCTTTACCGTCGACGAACGATCACTATTCATCTATATATCTCAAAAATCAAACTAATCCTTTTACAACACAAAATGCCTCCATTAGAGACGAGTTAAAGCGAAAAAAATCAAAAATTAAACACATTGATCACTTCGGCAAACCATTTCATAAATGAAGGTGACATAACAAAATAATTCAAATTTCGAATGCTCGCAGGTAGTTATTTCATTGTTATTTAAATAACTACCTGCGAAATACAGAATTGTATTTAAATTGTTACATGTACCTGCGAAATACAGAAATGTATTTTAATTGTATAATTATTTGAGATTGAACAATGAGAGATTGAAATAATTATAAATATTATATTTTGTCTACATATATGCTATAGAAACAAAAAAAATATTATTAGCCTGTTACCATAACAGTTACCATATCAATAAGTTAATTTTGACAACACGAATAATAGTCAATTTTTTGCCTATATTTTTCACAACAATAAAGACCAATAAATATTATTTTCTGTATTTTCCTTATTGTACCAGTCTCAAACCAAACATAATAATGTGCTTTGAGCCTAGTTATACATACATATACGTAATCGCAAACCTCTATGTGGCAGTTTCCGCGGCGGTGGACATTTCATTCGTTTAGGAAGTATAGGAACAGCTGCCCAGGGATGCATGCATAAAATATTAGGCAGGAGGCTGGATCTCTGGGGCAGGCAACGCCTCTTTCGGTCGGTAGCAGCTACCATTTATAATCCTATCACGCCGCCCCGAGCCGCCGGCGCCGCCCGCACCGTTCACTTTGTCCACTCTCCCTGAAATAGATACGATTTCGACGTGGAAGGCGAAACCATTCTGCAAGTCAGTTTACAGAAAATGCGCCGGTGGAAGCGTGTAAACTTTAGGCATATATTATTTATGGGCTCCACTGTATATATTTTATATATATATATTATATATATATATATATATATATATATATATATATATATATATATATATATATATATATATATATATATATATATATATATATATATATATATATATATATATATATATATATATATATATATATATATATATATATATATATATATATATATATATATATATATATATATATATATATATATATATATATATATATATATAGTCAGTTTACTAGAACTTTCAGCGTTTCATATCCCGAGGTGTATTAATTCAACTCCAGACGATCGGTGAAATGCCTGAAATGTTGACATAATTTGTTCTCTCCAGCCCCATTCGTCTAGCGGCCGCATTCACCGACTTCAGCCAACTGCAATTAGTTTGCGGAATTAGTAGCAACCGATTGAAGCCCCTCGCTGAATCGAATGAAAACAAACGTTGGGTTCAGGTTTACCAATGTACCTGAGCTTTGTTTCGGACTAGAGTTTAGCCATTAAGTGCAGATTAAATAAACTATTTATGCATACTAATTTCGAAAACCAGGAAAGTTTTTTGTTTGGTTGAAGCGCCCATTTTTACGGTTCATTTATAATATTTTAAAAGTCTTTTTGAGTTTTATTGCATTTATACAATAAAACAAACGCAGTAGTTTTTCTAAGCCGCGTAAAGATATTCGGAACACATTACATTATATTCGTATTCCGTTGGCCAATTTACCGCTCATGGACGTGTCACAATATACTAAAGGTAGTTATTACAAGCTTTGCATGATACTATATTGAGTATCTTACCTATTTTGAAGACAAATAGAAAATAGGATGGCACCAGTATCATTACTGAATAAAATAATAAAAAATAATCGTGTTATTTTACTTATATAAACGGTCAAAATATTTATAAAAAATACTAATAAAATTATACAAATAATGGTACCTAAAATTGTTAAAAAATAATGAAAATAATCAATCTGTAACTACATTTATATATGCCGTTTTTAATTGCTGTTGCTTTATATAATATGAACGCAATATAGTCAGACATTGAATTTATGAAGACATATATAAAACTATTATTTAAATAAGTGGGTGCAATGTTTTTAAAGTCAGGGCACTCTAATTCGGTCAGTCATAAAAAGGGTGGTCTATGAGCATCTCATAAAAAAAATAGAGAGGACATCATAGATTTATGCTTAGGTGTATGTTACTTTCCTGTGCTTTTTCCAGTCTTTTTCGGTGTACGCGTAAAAAAGAGTTACCGCGGGTATGGTGAGAGTGAATGTGAGCAATAGTTGCAGTCTCTCTTAGGTTCACAAGTACAGCAAGAAGCACAAGCACAAGTATGGAGCGCAAGCAAAGGTGCACAAGGAGCAATGCAACCTTACGAACAATGTGGATGGCATCGCGCGCACGAAACGAACTCTATATTCATCTACTCTTAATCTATCCGAAAAATTATCCTATAGGTAATAAAACTAAATGCCGTTGGAATTCGTTTTGATCTACTATGTTGTTTAGCATCGTGTATACAAAATCGTTGCCAGCGTATGGTCATTATAGGACTTAGTCCTAGATATGTTAGACAAGGTGCCAGTACACGTTTATGGATTTTAATTACGCTAACAGGTATATCATCGAGACAAGTTGATTTTTTGTTCTTTGAAGAGTCGATGCATTTTTCTATTTCTTGATTGTTGATTGATAGTTTGATCCTTATTAAATGTAGTCTAGGTAGAACTCTTTGGATGCTTTCTATTTTTCTAGTTTTCATATATTTTCGTTATTGAATTGCTGATTCTCTATGTTTTTCATTATTTCTGTTTATTTTTATTTTTCTACTTTTTATGTCTTTGTTATTTTTTAATTTCTATGTTTTTTTAAATATTAGTTTTTTATACACTTTTTTTATAATTTGAAATGTAATTTCATTTGTTGTCATACTATTTTTTGTTATATTATGTAATTTCTATACCCAGATCGGGTTTTTGAAAATAAAATTTTCTTATTTCTTATTTCTTAAGTCTGACTGGACAACTATATCCTCGGTAGTAACACAGGGTAGGCTGCTAAGACCTCTGTTATTTACATGTTATGTCAATGATTTAAATAATTATTTTTAATCTTGTAATGTTCTACTTTTTAGCAGACGATATGAAAATGTAGGCTCCTGTTAATTCTCTCGACGACTGTCAATCTTTTCTGAATTATCTAGATAGATTATCTCTAATTCCTGAATGCTGCGAAACGTAATATTGTTAGTATTTCGATTGAAAACAATATTTTAACATTTAATTATATTGTCAACGGTTTATCGATTACCAAGTTAAATGCAGTCCGTATTCTAGGAGTTATTATGTTAGTAAATTATTATTAAACTCCCACAGAGATACATCACGAAAATCGCGTATAAGATGTTAGGGTTCGAGCTTCGAAATTCAAAGCAATTCTCTCTTATTCCTGTATTATGCATTGGTTGACAGCGATCACGAATATGCTTATCAAAACTGGTCTCCTAGGTTCAAGTAAAGATATATTCAACATTTGTTCTTAAATCATTTTAATTATGGTTCCACTTGAGAAAGATTATGGTATGGAGAAAGATCAAAGTGGAACCATAATTAAAATGTTTTAATAACAAATGTTGAATATCTCTTTACTTGAACCTAGGAGACCAGTTTTGATTATGGTATTGAGAAAGAACAAAGTGGAACTTACAGTACAGAACTTAAGTGGAACAAAGTGGACTTTAATTATGGTATTGAGACTTGGTATGGTAAGAACAACGTGACTCCCTGGTATACACTACAAAATTAGGCATTTTTGATAATCATTTGAAAAATATATTTGCATTATTCCTGCGGTTCACTATCCCCTCCCAGCCCGCGACGCGATGCTTGACAAGCATGCTTGATCGTCTAGAGAGCCCTTATAATCTGTTGGATAAGGGTTATATTCAGTTAGTCAATATTCAGTTGGATAAGGATTACATTCAGTTGATCTATAATATAGCTTTGTGTGAGTAACCTTTAGTAATTGATGATTTCATGATTCGGCAAACACAAGGCGCGGTAATAGACGCTTAGACTCTTTTGTCGACGATATATCAAACGGGATATTTGAATTTAAATTTGAATGTTAACCAAGATTATTTTCAAAACACTTTTACAATAGAAAACTTTTAAAATGTCTACTTTAATCTCATGCAAGTTATCAATAATTAGGTAGGTACCAGTTGCACGAGAATTATAGTAATATCACAATAATAGTAATAGTAGTTATATATTATAATAACGGCTAAAAATATCTAATGTAACAGGGTAATTATTTGATTAGCAAAATATTTAATTACCCAATCCTCTGGACTGCTCCTGAACTTCTAGGCACTAGGGTTTCTAGAATTTAATATAGACTGGGGAACTTTAATACGTGCATATACTGCCAACATGCTATGTTTGCTACCAAACTCATCGCATAAAATTTTTGATGCACAAAAATCAATGCAAAATACTGATTGCATAAAATTACAATGCCATAAGTGTTATTATTGTTATCATTGGTTAAATTATTGGGTTTTAATAATCAATCATCTTGCGGTGTCAACTACAACGGGCGAGCCCGTCACCACAGGACGTTTTAACGATTAGTCGTTCTGTCGCCCTGCAGTGAACGTAGAAGACTTTGGACAGTACATTCTACGTCCAGCTACGTCACAACCCGTGAGAGTCCAACGCCTTACCGCGAGTGAGCCAGGAATAAACCCGGCGGGCTCGAGATACTCGCGCCCTCACTTCCAATTGTGACCAGATTTCTCCGGTCTCTCGATTGGTTCCGAGTTCGAGGTCGCTTGCGCGGTCCTCTCCCTTACGAAGCGGTGAAACGGAGTGCACCGAATCTGTCGCGGACCAAGGCGTCCTTTGCCCGACTCTGAACCGGGATCGGATGGCCAATGGTCATTTCAAGAGCAGTCGCCGTAAGGTAGACAACTGCCCCCGCTCTATAGGAAACAATACAGTTCCCAGACTCCCCCGATTGTTAGTCGGAGAGCACAATCGATTGGCTTGCGCCGCTCGGTGCGCAGACCGTCCAGGAGCGCCAGAGGATTGTTCCCGGGGGAGACTGGTTGACCCAGTGTCCTACCCAGGCTCGCACCCCATGCGTGGAGGCCATCGGATGGGTGTTGACCCGTGAGTGTGACCGACCCTGAAACAGAATGGGTCTTCGTGGCCAACTCAGCAAGGGCCCATTAGCTCCCTTTAATAATCAATCAGTCTTTTTTTTTTAAATATTCAATATTAATATTATTTTAGATGGCCAAATAAACCGCTATTAGTTTCGCGGTCAATGCTATCAGCGCTACCTGCGTTTCACCGGAGCAGAAAGATTGCCAAAATGTACTATGAGGTATGGCAATATAATACCATTTATAATCAACGCTAAAGCCAGAAATGTAAATGTGAGTGAAATACGAATTAGGGTGAAGGAAGCTCTGTCGCTATTTTTGGAGCATCGTTGTCTTTCGGTCCACTTTCATCCAGATCATATATTTCTGTTTCTTTCTTGTATAGTTCTTCCTTGCTAGTTCTTCCCATTCTTCCGACATTAGGTCAGTATTTCGTATCATGTATCAATGAGTATTCCACGTATATATCGGTCCCCCCATATTTTGATTTCCTGCCTATCTTGTTTCTGCCACGATGATAAGTGTGGTGACTGTCTTCTTTAAACATGACGTAGCATTTAAATATAATATTTGATTTCATGTTCAGCACCTGTAAAATTAAATAAAAAGAAAAATCACCACTTCACGATTTTTATATTTTTTTCCCTGCAAGGTGTGATTGATATTTTTTTATTTCTTAGTCGGTGTCAGTCACCACTTTGTGTAGTGTGGCATCGTACAATCCATTTTCTTCCAGTTTGAATACCTGTGGTTTTCTTGCAAAATATCTTTTATTTTCTTGACTTGTTCCCATTTATTAGTTTTTCTTTTATTTATATTCTGTTAGATAATAATTTCTACCCAATATATGTGACATATTCAGAATTCGTATAATAAACAGTACACTTCTTCACTACTCAAGCAATATTCAGAGTTACAAAACTTGGAATCACAATAACCAGAGTCTGCAATATTCAGAGTCACATATTGTATTGTAAACATGTTTTGTTCCAGAGAGCCTTTATTTCGACTCCGTGCGTAATGTCTGTTCGTCATAGTATTCTACTTTAGTTAGTCGCTTAGCGGCTTCCTGATCTGCTTGAGACCTCCTCCAATATATATTACTAGCTGACCCGTGCCCACTTCGTTGGGCGGTAAAACTTTTTACTTGTTTTGAAATTATAAGTGTGGTTCGGTTAATACTGAGTGCTATGATTTATTTCCTGACTGTCAAAAGAAGGGTTATATTTTTACTGCATATGTATGTATGTATTTACATGCCAATTTGACTATATTACCGTTATTTGTGAGTGTCTTCTTGTGAGTGTCTTATTTGTGAGTGTCTTATCTCTTTGACCATTTATGCAGTAAAAAGGAAATTATATGCAGTAAAGGGGAAAAGTCTTTTGTTTTAAACACTTGAGACGATAAATTTACTTATTTTGATAACAATTCATAATTGTTGATAATATGACCAATAAACATAACTTAACGATTTAAATTATTTTTTAATTTAAAATGCTACTTCTTGTGACTTAAATATAAAAGTTATACATATGCTGTCGCTGACTTTTTTGTAGGCATTATCAAGCTCTACAACTTTTCCCTAGAACTTAATCATATATCTCTCATCGTTAAGGCAGCGTTAGTTAGAATTTTTTTTTTCGACCGTTTTTTCTTCGACTTACTTTGCAAATCCGACTACCACGAAAAAGTCTTTACATTTTTCGGATTAATATATAGCCTATGACACTCACAAATAACGTGGCTTTCTATTGGTAAAAGAATTTTTAAAATCGGTTTAGTAGATCTAGAGATTACTTCCTACAACCTCACAAACTTTAAATCTTTATAATATTAGTATAGATGAAACTTCCGTTTTTATTTTAACACCTTTTGAGTTTTTTTTTATCTTCTTCTTTTGCCAGAGAATGGTTTTCAGTACTCATTTGTATTATTGTTGAATAAACTAATTTATTCTTTTTATAGCAATTTATTACGATCCCTTGGAATCGAATTAATTTGGCTCCATCCGATAGTGGCGAATTTCGATTAGCTGGGAGCTATTCAACATAACGTTTGACAGTGTGCTGAATAATTGAACACCAACTAGAATGCCTCAACGGCTCGAAAGCGTTTCTGTGTTCACTATACAGGCAGGACTTGACGCCCGCAACCTGCTCCACGCCTGTCATTCAAACTAATTATTTACTCTGAACATGCTTAGCTAAATCGTAAAAAGAACTGATTGCTTTTGGGACTTTGAATAGTTAACACTCCACCTGCGGGGCAACTCGACGACAACTATTAAGGAAAAGCTGTATTTCTTCTATTCTTTCGAACCTAGGGAACGCTTAAGTAATTTTTATAAATTGCACATTTTGTAATCTCAAGGAACGCTCGGGAAACTCGGAATAATAGCTGCTCTAAGAAACAAATGCATCTTAACCACACACAATAAATTATCCCTTCTGAATCCGAGAAGATTTCCAATGATTTCCTTCGAGAAATTAATAACCAAAATTAACCTCTTTCTTTTGAGTTGTACGGCTTTATTATTACTTTATTTCTTTATGATTATTTTTCTATACTCTAAAAATAACATGAATATTCAATATTATTAATGGTACTATAAAAATGCCTTATTTCAGCAGTTTTACATTTAAAAGATACTCAACACAGTGGCTTGATTTTTAATTCCTTTGGACTTGGGACTATATAACGTGTTTTTATTGACTTTAGAAGTTTTTTGCAATGGAAAGATGGATTTAGATTAAAAAGCCCTACTAAAAAAGACACTGCTGAGATCTCAATCGTTTGGGCTTACATATCTGTATAACATGTTATGCAGTTTTTATATTAGACTGAGGGTTTTTCGCATTAGAAAGATTGACCTAAAGTAAAACAACCCTACTGAAGAGGACATTAAAAAACTGAAAAAAATGTAAACAATAGAGAATTATATTTCTTCCTCGACAATGTTATCAACACAAAACTGTACATAAACAACCAACTTAACAACCACTACAAACAACTACATCAAACACACTGGAAAGAGATAGACACCTGCTGGCAAACCAAAGAAATAGTAATGGAATACAACCACAAACTTACCAAAACACTTCTAAGGACAAAAAGGCCCCAACTACGCAAACTAGTGGGACTGATAAGAGGACACAACACACTAATCAAACACCTCTTCAAAATGGGCGGAACGAATAGCCCTATGTGCAGAGCATGCATGGAGGCGGAAGAAACCACAAAACACATTCTGCTAGATTGTAAACAGGTAGAAGTATACAGGACAAAACACCTTGGGACCCCAGGCACCCTGCGCGAGGCGGCAGGAAACCTGAAAGCCCTGCTGGCTTTCGTCGAGGAGCTGGGGTGGGTGGAATAGCGCTACCCCCGTTACACGCAAAATAGGCACACTGGATGTCGACTTGCGGAGGAACGCCCATTATAACTAACTAACAACACAAAACTGTCAAAATTGGACTCTAGTAATTTTTTGAAGTGCGTCGTCCAGTTAAGAAATACATTGCAATATCAATTACAATAACTACCGATCCCCATAAATAAACTAATATCTTTATATGAATCCTTTAAAGGATGTAAAACCATAGCAAACCCCGGGTGTGTATTAAAAAAACCCGTTTCATTTGTGGGCTGGCTTATGTTGGACAAATAAAGCGAACCATAGCGACTCGACTGCGCTCGAGGGCCGGCTCTAGGGTTTTTGGCACCTTAGGCGAAAACAAATTCTGCCCCCTCATTAAAGTGCTATGGTATGGAATGGAACTTCAGTAAAACGTTTTTGTTATAATTGTTATAACATAGAATTTTATTTTAAACCTTTGATTAATGACTGGGACATGTAAATAAAACGAATCTCAATTTTACATAAAATACATATAATTTAATATCTACAAACTTTAAGATATATGCTAGTTGAAAAAGTAGTTCTAATAATAGCCTTGCATTTTGTCTTTTGTTTTGACAACTTATATATTAATAAGTAGAAATCTAAATAATATTAGAAAAGCTTCAAACAAACAGTTTTACATTAAGTATATATGTGTTTATAGGTTGTATAATAGCATTATATACAGTTCTCTCAATAACAAACAAAAACTCAGAGTTAGATTACAGATAGCTTTCTGTTTTTATAAAACTTAAAAATACACAAAGAGTACTTGATATTTTTGATATTGGATTATTGTTTTCTTAACTACGGTCCAAAAGTCACTTTGAAACACTAATTTACAGTATTTTTACTCCTAAAGTCCTAATGGTACTTTTCTTGCTTTCTGCTTAGCCAATTCTTGTATGAGGGCTGTTGAGTCTAAGTGTCTTGCTATCTCAGTCCAATAAAATTGTCGCTAGACCCACAAGTCTCTCCTGGCACATTGTAGATTTTAATTAGCTTAGTTTTGAAAAACTTTAAAAAAAGACCTCTATTTTGCGCCCTAAAATTTTTGCGCCCTAGGCGGTCGCCTAGGTTGCCTATATGAACGAGCCGGCCCTGTATATTGGATAGCAGAAAGAACCACTGGGCGCACTTTCAAAAACCTATTGTGTCAAAACAAAAATATTTTACTTTTCCCGCATGGTTCGGAAAGCCATTGAAATAGGAAGAACTCCGAACTTCAATAGAGACGATAGTTTCAAAATCTCTAATAGGTAGAACTCTCTTCTTAGAATATTCTTAAGGCGACGTACTACTTAAAAAATAAACCGTATCTGAGTTTTTAAGCCCCGCCTACTTACCCCCTCCCCTCGCGACGGGGCAGGTGTTTATTATGTTGACTCATCTCGCAGCGATATTCACTCGCTATCGATGTCTGTACTAAACACACTAGGTATACACTATTCCAATGGGATTTATATTTTGGGATTATGCAAGTGTCATGTACCTACGCTGGTGAAGAAGGCTACGCTTTATCATCATCTAAACTTGAACATTATATTACTTTCCCGGCTGCCACTGGTAGGGAAGGTGTTGTGATCGTGCGGAAAAAATGTTTAGATAACGATAGAGATGTCCATTTTGAGGTCCACCAAGATGATTAAGACCATTTTCAGAGAAATGTATGTCTGTTTGCCTGTATGTAATCTCTCACGATAACTGCCGAGCCGTTGAACCGATTGAGTTGAAATTTGGAACATAGGGATAGTATCACCCTGGAATACGCCCATTAGATTTTGGCTGTCAACTGTTAAACCAAACTATCACTGTCAAAAATTGACAGAAGCCATATCTTACAGAATTTCATTTGCGATATGTCATTTGAAAGCCCCTGAAAAACTGTATTAAGAACAGTCACCTGTAACTAATTAATTTTCGACATTTTAAAATTATTTTAAATGGTGATAGATGACAATTGGAGAAATGCCGTTAACTGTTTTGGATACAGTTTTCCAAGGGCTTTTAAATGACATAAATCGCAATTCATGTTCCGTGAGATACAGCTTTAGTATTTCTTTTATAGTTGTAGTGACAGTTTTTGATAGTATTTTTTGGCAGAAAAAACATTTAGCATCGAATTAAAAAAAAACATTGTGTATCGAACTATTTATTCGCGGTATAATAGTTCTTTGAGGAGGACATAACGACACCCATCGCCTTGTACATTATCATTAAATAATTATTTAATTAAAAAGTAATATAATTTATTTTTAGATACTGTAAGCACATCATTATAAACTTTAAAGAAATACACATCATTAAAAATAAATAATTAATTAATGAAAATATAAAATCATTAAGACAAAAAATCATGAAGACATTTCTGGTTGGCAAAGTAGTCTGTTATTTCTGAGTAGATACATACATATTAAATGTAAAGAGACGAATAAATACATTTAAAATTGCGCAGTACATTTGAGACTTCCTTTTTGTAGCCTTGACAGTGTCGCTTTGTAGTGGTGCGCCGACTTTTGTAATTAAAATTCATCAAATGGTAATACATTTTCAAAAGCCTGTTCATCATTATTAATTAGATCTGTACTCAGCACAGATTTGGAATATCGTGTACTTTTCGGTGGCTCTATATTGCTTGTGCTTTGCTTTGGAGTGTTATTGGCAAGTACATTCTCTGCGAGTTCTTTGCTCACTTTGTGATGGAATCACTGAAAACTAACTACCGCTTAAGCGTTGGACAAGGGAGAGGAACCGATTTCTTTCGTTTTATCGTGTCGTTTCTTTTATTTGCTTCTTTCAAAGTGTATTCAGGCTCCCTTAAATCCATATTCCTTCATACTCCTGGATCGATAATTTCAGGTAATACACAGTCCATATAAAAACAAACAAGTTTTTTCCATGACATTTGTCCAAATCAAATCATCCGTCTGTATATATTCGGTTTTGAGGAGATCGTTTTAACCAGACCAAAATGTAAATAGGCACACTTCCTTTCCAGTTATATCTATCGTTCCAGTTACAGTTTCTTTCCAGCACACTTTCTTTAAAGTTATCCACAATACCACAGATAGTTCATACCTTGTTGAAAACTTACGTTTTTTCGTTCCTCAGCGATTAATTCGCAATTCACGCACGTTTGAGGTCTCTCGTGCCAATACCAACTACGGGAAACATTCCATCGCTTATGGGCTGATATGCACGTACGACTCTTGTTTCTCCACCATCGACATTTTCAACCTCAACCAACCGACGTTCGTTAAAGAATTATTCAAATCAATTGCACCTAACGAGCTTGTTAATACCTATAGTAATTAGTTATATACTTTCTATACAACATATCAGTAGCTACCACAAATATTTATAAATATCTATAAATATTTATTATATATCTGTAAATACCTATAAACATCAATAAATATCTGTATCTATATATCCACTATACGACCTATCTATATCTTTATTTATATCTATATACATATACACATACCATCATCGTCTAACTCCTTCTTCCTAATCACTTCCAATTCCCTACCTCTCCCATCGGTTTTCTATATATTTTTTATATTTAATATGAACTTTGTTTATTTTATAATTATTTTTTAAGTGTAATATGCTGAAATCCAAATGTGTAATAAACGATTATAGGCGTAATGTTTTTCTTTTTTTTCTACATTTATGCACACGTATGTATATTGTATGCGCTGTATTTTTCCAGAAATAAAATAAAATAAAAATAAATAAAAAGAAATTATATATGGACCTGTCCTTGAACTTGAACGTACCAGTGATGTTTGATGCTGATTTCAAGTTTTCCATCTTTCTGTTTCCAAAATGTCACTTTTCTTTTTCTTGTCGCTTCCATTAACCAGATTCTATGCGCTGTAATGGGAAATTTGACTTCAAAAATATAATCATCAGATATTCCATCTGGAGAAGCTCCCAAAAATGGAAATTTAGGGTCAATGAATAATCCACATTGCTGAATTTCCACTTTTTCTAGACATATTTTTCATTCTAGTGCAGTTGTTTCATTTTCTTTTCCATGGCAAATTGATGCTACGTTGCTCAAATCCCATTTTCAGTCATGGATTTAACTAAATTAGCGCATTTTGTGTGTTGTTAACTATTGACAATTTTGCCAAAGTTAGACGCAGTTACCATTTTTCTTCGTAATTCCAACCACTCGCTGCTTTCACCTTGAATAACCGTAAGTTTTTCAATTCGCAATCGATCATTTTTCTATTTTCCAATTCTTGAAATAACAGATCTTTGCTTTTTTCGAATATTTCTGATGGAACATCGGGTTGGTTGCAATGTTCTCCATAATGCGAATTATTGTTTTTTTTTCAAAAAAACTTTCTGCTTTTATTTCTTTTATAAAGAATGGATTTACTTAAATGCCTCTGTCTTCTTTATTCCACTTTTGATATCCTGCCATAGGGACTTTTGCCTATATATTTTTTATGTAATCTTGACAGTGGCTGTTTAGTATTAAATGATATAACTGCCGCATTACATCGCGCTTGGTAAGACTGCTTTTGGATGTAATTTGTCCTCTTACCACCAATAAATTTTGCAATGATGCCGTTAAACCTTTCGAGAACATTACTATCTACATCATGAATTAGGCTTCTTGCATGTATTGCTACCTACGTTGTTATGTAACGTATTCTTTCCCAAATAATGACACCCATCAAACAACTCATTGCATCCAGTGTTTCATTTTCCGACAAACAATTTTAAAAACTTCTACATTTATCATGGTTTCCAAATGCATCTATCGGGGCGTTCAAAATGTCATTATACAGGCAATCAATTTTCTCATCAATTGAAAAGTTTTGACATTTATTGTAAGCTACTGCTGATGTAATATTTCTTCGCATTTTTAGATTTTTTTTCACAGACATTACAAGTTGAATAAAAGCTTTTAAAAAGTAGATACCTACGTTTTGTTTTTTAAATTACAATTCTGCCTATCTGACGGTTTTCTATATTAGAACGGTCAGAATCGTAGCCTAATTGTATATTATATTTATACATGGTGTATAGCTCTGTCATATGGCTCTAACGCAAATGTATTGGCATTATTTACTGTCCCCTTATATACACACATTTTGACTCGCAGGAAGCAAGCTGAAGTGGCGCACTTGTTTTAAACTCGCATAAGATCACACCGGTCGTAGGTTCAAAACCTACCGATATGTATATATTTTTTTTGTTTTTATACATAAAGAAACATTGTTATCAAATAAATGAACACTTTTTATTAAAAAAAAGTAATATTGTAAATTAAAAAAAAATATTAATAAATAAATAAATATTATTTTAGTTATTATTGTTTCTATTTTTCAACATATGATTTATCATGTTTTTAAACCTCTTTCATTTACACGGTGAAATAGCCATCTAAAACCGATATTTTTTTACTTTCACTCTCCGATCCATCGAAATGTCAATTTGGTAATAATAAGTCATGAAACAGAGCGTCGCGAACGCAACCGCATATGTCGGCCTTCGAAGCCGAAATGAACCACGGTTTCTAAGAGCCAATAACATTTCACTATTAAAGGTTGGCTGTTATGCCATTTGAATCAGTAATTGATCCCCACATAAGAACCATATTGACCCAATGTCGCTTGCGGCATTTTGAATGCCAGCGCGTCGTCGCGAGAAGAGCGCGCTCATCTCATTGTATGACAAAAATAATATAAACGGGCTCTGCAAAATATTATTTTTAAAATATACTGATATTTTATTTGAAAAAAATAATCGTCAGTACTACAAGTTTATTGTACATAGTTTATGTAAAAAAAACAAACTTGAAAAAAAACACACAGTAATAAGTAATATTTAACAGTGAATATGGATGAAAGTTACACTTTTTATATATTTTTTTTTAACAAGAAAAACTTATTTTTTTAAATTTATGCGAAAGCATTCGTCTTTAGAACTATTGTTAAAATGCCGTAGTATTTTTTTTGAGTTTCTTGATCGTGCAGTTTAGTGTGAGGCACGTTTCAAAAAATGCTCTAAAATGAAAATTTCCTGTATAGCTCCCAGATTTAATTATTTTCCTCAATTTTCCAATACTTTAAAAAAAATCTGAAATAGCTATCTACTTAAGAAAGGTACCGTGAGTTACGATATTTTTGTTTTGTTGGCTAACATCATCAGTTATTTCAGTATGACTGTTCAAAAATTGCCAAAAAATGTAATTTTCGAAATTTACCTACATCGTCGCCACACCGCTAAGCCCAAAGAGCCGACATAAGAGTGAGTGTTGTGTGTACGGCGAATTTTCAAAATTCGGGGGCCTGGATCCCGCTGACCCCTCACCGTTATAACACAGTAAATATAAGCTCATATATTTACTGTGGTTGTAATCTGCGTCGTAGTAATATAGCACCAGTTTTTCGCATATCCGCAGAGCAACAACGGATGATAACATACTACACTTCAGTCCACCCTAGAATATGGCGGTGGCAACATCGCCGAAACGTTGGGTGCTTATATTTCACACGGTAATTCCGATTTGGTCTTATTTTTAATGTTAAACAACTGCGATAGTCGTTTTACATTGTTTTGCGCTTGTTTAGCGATAAGAAAATTACCAAAATTTCCTTTAAAAGAAATACATTTTAAAAATGCAGGTTCATGTAAATTTTTTTAAAATCTGATGCCACCTACGCTTACTCTAGAGTACACTAATATTGCAACCTCAATTAGTGAAAATTTGGTTTTTGGACAAATTCTTAAAAATACATACCATATGTACCTTGTACCTAATATCATTGATTATATAGGTACAAGGGTATAGTATACCCAAGAGCTGTTTCAAAAATTATAAAGTATTGCACGGTACTTATAAACAAATGCACTGTTGGCATAATAATATTTCTAGATACTAGTAAACGATAATGTTTAGACGCCTTTCCCAAACATTCTCTTGTTTGTAGGTATATATACTAATTATGTAACTGCTAAAACTAACACAAGCGATCTATAAAATCCAACGATTGAGTGGTAGGAGTTGACTTTTCAGAGGGAATGACGGACGCGAAGTTGTTTTCCGGCTGATACGGCTATAATGGCCTCCGCCTTTTGCTCTTTTGTCAGGCGGCGGCGGTGTATGTCTTTCTGTTTCACAGCACTTTAGTCATTGCAATTCTTTTACCCCGAGTTTATATTTCATTGGACAGCTATTTCCCACCGGAATTTTAAAAATACAAGGGGACCGAACTTCAAACTACTCTTTGGTGTCAGTCAATAGACCAGAAATCCTATTACAAACGCTCTCGCGAAGCAATCGCTATTGCAGTCGCTCCTTTTGGTATTATTTATTAATTTATTTTTGTATTTGATGAATAGACAATTAATACAATTTTCAAGATTTCCACCAAAACATACAAAATCATACCAACTCTCTGGCTTCGCTATGTCGACAATTTTTTATGTATCCTGAACAAACGGTGGAAGAATTCCTAGATATTCTAAACTCCATACAGCCGAAAAGAAATTTCATTTCATTAAATTACATTTCACATAATAGTTGAAAGAGACGGCTCTCTGGCTTATTAGGATGTCGAGGTTACGAGGTGAAGTGGTCAACACGAGGTTACGCGGTCAACCCTTGGATGGGTGACCTTCTGCCTGATGACTGCTTGATGCTGTATATCCCGCCTAAAAGATATTGCCGATAAGCAACAAGACGGGTTCTATAAAAAAGCACCAGCCTTGTGAGAAAAAAAAACCATCACCCTCACTATCTGCGCTCAGTGAAAACGACACCCGTGACTCGAGCACGCGACATTGGTGGAGATGGTCGCAGGAGATGGTCACGTCAATGGTGTCCTTAGGAAAAGTCGATACGGAAAATGTCATCACACGCACACGATCCAATTTCGTAGAAAATTAGAAATCAAGTAGATCACGAACATTCTCACCATACGTTAAGAGCGTGGCGGATCGAGTAAGTGAGATGCTGAGTAACTTCGATATAAAAACGATCTTCACACCGACCCAAAGTATAGCTCGGTCTCTAAGGCCTATAAAGGATGTAATACTGCTAAAAACCCCGGGTGTGTATCTATCTATACAAGCTTCCTGTAAACTTTCACTGGGGGGGGGGGGGGGGGGGTTACCCGTGCACCCGACTCAACATTCTCAACCGGATTTAGGATTGCTTCATAAGTCAAGAGTTTCCTCCGGGCGCTGAGCCTGAGTGCTGCGCGAAAATTACAAACTTTTGTAATTATCCGCAGCTCGTCTTACCTGAGTACAACGCGCTAACGAAAAGTCACGATCACGCTAAGCTACATCCATTACCGCTCCAGCATAGCAAGTTGTGTTACAATACTCACCTTTTTGTGAGTATTGTTGATGATTTATCATTAATTATACCTTATCTATATTTTCATTGCCAAAATATACTAAACAAGACCCTTGTTATTATGTCTAAGAAGACCCTTCTTAGACATAATAACAAGTAAATATATAAAAAAAATCTTCCCTTGAACGATCAGCGTCAGTTAATAGCACATGATCCAACATGATAGAGTCCCTCTATCATGATGGAATTTCAAATGTGATGATAAATTAGCATATAAAAAATATATAAAACCCAGTTTAATCAAAAATTTCTTAATCTATAAAAAAATACAGCTGTAAGTCACCTTAAGATACGAAAGAAAATCCAGTTGGATTGAATTATGTAATTCATTAAATAGATACACGCCGATCTCAAAAATTTGGACTTGTATTAAACAATTCATTAAAAAAAAACAACACCAATGAAAATATTTCGAAATCATTCTATATGGATGATTTTCTAAATAAACTAGCACCAACTAGTGCTAATCAGGGCTTTCTTGACATCAGGTATACCAGATAAAGCCCATAATTTAGATCTTGCGGATACATTTTAGTTTTCCGAATTAGATGCTGTTTTAACCCAGTAACTCCCTAACATCCCTTGCGGGACCAACGGCTGACTCCCTCAATTTCCAGGTTATATTTTTTTATATGTCAAATTTCAATGCGATCATTTTACAGTATTTTTTTTATGATCCGTATAGTGGTTTACAAGTTATGGTCGTTTGTATCAAGGTCGTCGACTCGCGTCGATTTTACGCGCGAAAATGTCGCGGGCAAAAGTGATAGCTGAATTTTTACTTCGCGAGAGGAGGGGGAAAGAGACGCGACTCAGCAATATGTGTAGATTATATTTCGTATTCGATGATTATGAAACTGGATAATAAATGCAAAATTATACACCAGAATTTTGGGAAGATTCTACAACAATTTTCGAAGGGCGCATCGTAAATTTTCCAATGTCATTCTAAAATCCGTTATATCCACATTTTTAATACGGGAAAATTATTCATTCGGCGTTCTTGTTACTGATATGCGCACTGAGTAAAGTTATAATAGAGAGATTTCCTCCTTAAGTGCATCATTCTTTTGGAGTTATGCTTCGAAAAGAGAACGGACTTGCATAAGTTCGACTCTCAGTTCTAGCCCCAGCTCGAAGAATTACAGTTAAACAGTTGTTACGTTTGAGAGTGGGAGCTGGTCGTCCTGCAGTGGAAGATCCGGAGCCTCGAAGGATAGTCGCCTACAGGTTTCCGACGTGTAATTGCAGGCCCAGGTCAAAGGTATAGGAGCTAATGAAAAGTACTTGTAATTAAAATATATTAAATATAATAATTTTTTTTTAATCCTCCCTTTTTTCTAGTGGCTCAACTACCTATATACTAGTATAAACTTTTATATAGGGTTACATAAAAATATTATTCAGTAGAATGTTTATAGCGTAAAATTTTAAAATATAGGTATATAAAAATAAAATCCCGTTAAACAGAAAAAAAATACTTTGCTTCTACATTCAGCTGATCAATTACCGTTTACGTTACTTAATTATTTCAACATTGATTGTAAATTCCTCACAAGGAATCATTGGAAATCTTCTTGGATTCGGGTTGGCTAATTTGTCGATTGTGGTCGTGAGTCGTTTGTTTCTTACAGCAGCTATTATTGCAAGTTTTAGTTCCATAATTGCAAATCGCATCCCTAAGAATTTTAAAATGTGAATAATTTATAAGCATTTTGAATATATTAGAATTGAACAAATAAATACCAATGCAAATCCTAGGTCCATGAGAAAAGGGGAAATACGGCTTTCCCTTGAGGCTCTCTGAATCAGAATTTTTGAAACGTTCTGGGTTAAACTTGTCTGGCTCGGTCCAAAACCGTTCGTCATTTTGTAATCCCTTGAAATACAAATTGTAAATTGAGTTAAATATGTAAATACATTTCTATCAAAAACATATTGAAAATGTATTAGTTATTATATTATAGTATGTATTATATTTAACTAACCAACATTGGCATCAAAATTGGCATCCCTTCCGGAATTACCACGTCGGTGCCGGGTAGTTTAAAAGCCTTGGATGATATTCTATCAAGGAACGGAAATGGTGGATACTTCCGCATGGTCTCTGACATTAAATTAAATTAAATATTCTTGACATAAAAACACCACAAGCATGCAGAAAACACGTAAGCAGAAAAAAAAAACGTAAAAATAGAAAATTATTGAAGTCTCATTTTTATATAATTATAATTTCACCTTTTAAAACCATTCCCGTATATTTCATTTCATTCAAACAGTCATATGATAATAATCCATTATACTTCTTATCGATGACCTCATAAATTTCATTCCGCATTTTGTCCTGAATTTCTTGATTACGGGCTATCTCAAACAATGCATACATTAATGCACTCGCTGTTGTTTCATAAGCACCTGATATAAACATAAAAAATTGTGCCACCATGTTGTCTCCTTCTAATTCTGAAAAGAAAAACAAACAAACAATTACTGGCTTTCTAACAAATAATTACTACAGAAAACTAGATGCCATATTCTTCTTCTTCTTGTAGTGCCATGTCCGCTACCGAACGTTGGCTACCGAATACTGACTATAACTCAATTGGCCACCACTCGAAACCAGGATGTGGTAGATTGCTGGAACCAGTCCCAAGATGTTCTCGTCGTCCGGAACTTTTCTTCCGGCTATTTTGCCTTGATATGTATAATGCCTTGATAAGCATAATATTGCATCTTTCGGATTAAGACATTTGGGAATTATTCGAGTTTGCGGGTCTTTAATGTCCTCAATATTACTATGTTCTTGCTCAAACGCTTTAAGACATCTTAATCCCTGATTCTATCATCCCAGCTTATAGGTTTCTGTTATTTTCCACGCCACATTTCGAAGGCTTAAAGGGTTCTTAACAGCATGTCTGTAAGTGTCCAGCTATTCATCCCACATAATAACATTGAGAATATGCAGCATCTTAGAAGTCTGATCTTCATGTATAGGCTGAAGTTTCTTCAGCAAAATACCTCATTCATCTTAAAGAATTGGAAATTTTGAATTTTTTAGTGTGCATTTTTGTCTACTTGTCTACTTCTTTCTCTACTCTACTTGTCTACTTCTCTAGTTATTTCTGAGATTCCGTAAACTTGTTTACGAGTACTTTGCTGACTATGATGTACTTGGTCTTTGTAGTATTCAACTTCAATCCCTACAATCCTTTCAATTCCTACTCTTGTATAGTATCACACATAAAATGTGTGATTGACAACCGTAATAACTTTAAATTTTAGGGTAATAGATGAAAGCACGTATATAAGACGGCGAATGTCACTCTGATTTACAAACTAAACGATCACAGTGATTTACAATGACGTTGAAAATTATCGTCCTCTCTAAATGTTGTGATATGAAAACTATCTCAAATTCGGATCTCTAAAAAAATATTCGATAAATTAGTTTATTGACAGGTATATGCAGTGAGGTAAATATACTATATATTTATCATAATAACTCTCAACCTAGCTTCCAATCAGGACGATAAACCACATCTATTCTAATTCTAGTCACTGAGTTCTTGCTGACATATATGAATCTACGCTACTAGACTGACGGCGCACAGAACAACAACGTTCTGGTAAACTTACATTCAAGAAAATACAAAATTACCAAATCTTTCTCCATTTCCCAGGTCCCATCCACCGTTTTTTCTTTGCTCCAAAAGTAAATCCATAAAATCGTTGTATTCTCTTCCTTCTGCAATGCGTTTGTCAATGGCGGTCCACACAGCGTTTGTCGTGAATTCATAGCTACTTTTGCTAAGTAAACCTATATTAAAAATCCGTCCGATTTTCGGTACTAAGAAAGTCCCTAATTCCCTTAACGCTTGTTTTCTTGTTCCGAGAGACTGAAAAGGAAAATGGAAAATAATCTAAACATCAGATCCGGCGCTATAGATTTCTTACCAACAATTGAAGGAAATACTTATTTACCACGATGATGGAGCTATTTTACTAAGTGAAAAATATTTAAAATTATGAATCCTACTACTATATAAACGCCAAAGTTTGTACGAATGTCTGTATGGATGTTTGTTACTCTTTCACGCAAAAACTACTGAATGGATTTTGATGAAACTTTACAATAATATAGCTTACGCATCAGAATAATACCTGGGCTCTAATTTATAAATATATATAGATTTCTATCATTATTATCACAGTTTTCCATCACCACGCGGGTGAAACAGCGGGGCGCAGCTAGTAATACCTACTTCTTTTAGAGTTCTTCTGAATAAATCGTTTTCGGGATCGTCTAGAGCGCTTCCTTTACAGCCAAGAGTTGATTCTGCGATGACTTCCAGTAGATATCGCTCGCTCATATCTATTACTTGAAAAGTAGGAGCTGGAATCAAATTTATAAGCTTTAAACTTAAAGACTTTTATCAGTTTCTTTGGTACTACAATAGTAAAAGTAGTGCAATTAGGAAGTTACCTATTTTTTAAATAGTAAAAAAACGACTAAAAATTAAATCGTTGAAGGTGAAAGAATTAGATAGCCATATAGGATCCCAAATATTGGAGTTCCATAAGGCTTAATACTACGACCACTTCTATTTACATTATATAACGATGATTTGCTTAAAATTATTTCAAATGCCAATTCAGTTCGGAGATGACACGACCTGTATATTCAAAAGTGAAACTCTAAATAATTTGCAACATAAAGTCATCTCCGTAATTGTCGGAATGGATTATTGGGCTAAATTAATATCCTTAAACATAAATGAAACGGCAATTAGAGACTTCTTTAATAAAAAAGGCAAAAATTAAATGACAAGTCAATATAACTATCCTTAGCTTAGTATGCGATTTTTAAGCTAAGGAACATCGTTGACGAAAAAGAAGTGATATATGCATATTACTCGATCGTGGAGTCTCACTTGCGATACGGCATATTTCTATGGGCCAATGCTTTCGAAAACGATCAGCGTGAGCAATTAGGGCTTACAGCAAAGAGAATCGTGAAAACCTTTATTTATGAACTTCATATTTCTACTATATATGATATTTTTGGTTGAATTTTGTAAAAAAGCAAGCTTTCTTTTATAGGTACAATTATTATCTAAATGGAATATTCCATGATTTATAATACAAAGGTGCCTCAACCTTTTTAACGAGAAAATTTATCAAAAATGCAAAAAAAAACACTTCGACTTACGATTTTTTATGTTGTACATATCACCTTGTCCTTATGGTTTATAGACGACACAGGACCTTGTCGTACAATAATCAACTCGTACAATAGTCGTACAATAATCATGTTGTAAGACAATCTATGTTTTTAAAACCTTTAACATATTTTTTTACTAAGTATAATATAGTTATATATAACTAAAATTACAAGTATATTATACTTGTAATTTTATAATAATTACATAGAAATAATATTATTATTATTATAAGTAGATCCTTTCGGAGCGCACAAATCTAATTTTGTCTTTAGCTCTGAAATTTATAATAAATTATATGTACATAGTACAATAGACCTATACTTGGATGCATTGACTGCGTTTCATATTATTTAGAGAAGTGGAATATTTACAGACGAGTCCTACAAAATAAAGATAACACAAAAGTTATTATTTTACCTTTATTAATTTGTTTTTCGAATTTGTTAGCAATTTCGACCATTTTATTGAAGTTAATTCTCATTCTGTCTGAATTAAAGGCAGGCAACAGCTTCCTTCTTGTTACTTTCCATAATCGCCCGCTGAGGGCGAATAAACTGCAAAGTAATTGTTTTACAATTATTTAAAAAAAAACTGATTTGTTGCTCGCCCCGATCACACTCCAAAACCGATTTCGGCTTTCAAACCGAGATTCGGCTGTTAACTTAACTTTAGGTGGAATAAAGAAATATTTTAACAAGAAAAAGTAAATATAACAAACTACCTGCGATATCCCAAAGGGTCTCCTTCTTTCGACGGTGCAAAAATTCTCATAGAAAAACTCTCAAAATTCTCCTGAAATATGCTTTCTATAACTTCATAGTCATTGACGAGAAGACATGGCTGATCCGCGAGAAACATTCCGACGTATGGCTTGTCTTTATGCTCACTGCAAATATAATCTTATTTTGTTAAAAAAACTAACATACCTACATTTTGATAACCAAGCGCTATTATGTTTATTACATTCAGTACCTTTTCTTTAAAAATAAAGGCCTACATTCAAATAAGATTTAAAAAACTTTTCACTCAGTTTTACTTTTAGACTAATCTTATTTATATAAAATAAAATTTCGTAATATCCAAAAACATCTTGCATTAAAAAAAAACTTTAATAATTTGCATTTCTTTTGATTAGTAGTTAGCATAGAGTCACCCCCATTTATATTGCCGGTAACTGCGGGTACATCCTGTATACTTAAATTTCCTATATTTAAATTATTGTATAATATTATAAATTATGTTCGCTACATATCTGTTCCAGTAATATTTTTAATTTATTAGACAAGATATGCATATTTCATACGGTATTCTAGGTTGGGGAGTTTCTACACGTATTGTTCTTATCCGCTTATGACAGCGCAGAAGGCGCTTTTTCGGGTTATTGCCAAGAAACCCCGAAGGTACCCCTCAAACGACTTGTTTGCAGAGCTAAAAATATTAGACATCAGGCAGATATATGCAAAAACAGTCTTTTTTAATTACCTAAAAAGTTCAAGCTGAGCATAAACGAGGAGCGCCACAACCTGTAAACACATTGTACAGAAAACCCGAACATCCTTCGCCCAAAGACACTTTGGCTTTATAGGACTAAAAATGTATAACCATCTAAAAGAATCTATAAAAACATGCCAACACACTAAGTAAATCCCATTAAAATCTAAAATTACACATCATTTACTTCAACTTGGTAGAAATGAGGTGGAAAAGGCAATAAGTCGTATTTTAAAATAAAGGTCTGCATTATTATTATTGTCATACATCGCACTAAACTTTATATTTTAATACTATTTATTTATTTGTTCTACAAACTTCATATTACGACATTTTATTTTAATATTTATTTCCATGACTGTGCTATATCAATATTTTAAATATAATTATAAATTTAATTTGAATTGGCTTATCTGTCTTATATTTTATCATATTTTGTATTTTTCATTTTAATATTATTTGCACATGAATAAATCTTTGCCATACATAGAGTTTTCCTTGGTACGGACTATGGCCTAGTTAGGCAGATTCTGCAACTAATACAATTTTAAATTTATGTTTTTAAATGAATAAAACTATTATTATTATTATTATTATATGCATAAATTATTCAAATAAAAATAAAATCTCCGACTTACTTGTAAATATCTCTTAGCAAGCACCCAATCGATTTCCTAAACGTAAACAGCGACGCAAGATTTCCAAAGTACGGGAGTGGTTTCAATGTATAAATATTACGCTGTTTCCAATAACCAAAATTTCTAGTCGCATAATAATAAGTCGACAAAAATAAAACAAGTATTAAAACGATTAATATGAGCATTTTGACGACCGATGTCGGTTCTTTAAACAACAGTTATGCCTACGTACCGCCTGCGTACCGTATTATATATCACACCACATATAAAACATTGTACTACATCTCAACATAAGTATTATGTCTTAATTGTGTGTACGTGGTCATTGACAATCAGCCAACCCACACGAAACTATATTTAAAGTGAACGAGATTGAAGGTTAAATCTACACAATTAATTCACCACAGCTCTTAAAATTAGTTAATGCCGGTTTAAAATAAAAAAAACGTATATTTTAATAAACACGTTATAATTGATTTTTTTATTAAAATTAAAAGTTTTTAGACAAGTACATTTATATTTAAATAATCTTTTCTTAATCATCGTTACTGTGTTCTAGTTGCTGCCGGACCACGGTGTCGTTTCGCGTGAGAGGACACAGATAACCCCAAAAAAATTATTGCGTAGTCTCACTTCTGCAGCAATATGACGAATTCCTTAAGTTTAATTTATATATGTATTGGTAGATGAGGGTCTAAAGTGCAAGTGTCATTTTGTAAAACTCTTAAAAACTATGAGATGTATGTCAAATCGAATCGAAAGTCAGTTGAAATCTTCGAAAATGCTTTTACTTATCTAAATTGTTTAAGCATTTAAAATAATTGTCGTCAAACGTAAACCCATTTCATCTCAAAATGAATATGTAGAAAAACGTTTTAAAATTATTTAAAACTTTTCAGTGTGTAAACAATGTTCAATCAAAATTAATTGTATTTAGTTTTATCTATTTTTGCTGATTTTTTTTTTGGAAAACTAATGAAATGTGAATGATTTTTAACTTCTTAAAAAAGTTATCAACTTACTTGGAAATTGAAACAGCGATATGTTTATAAAATTGAAGACTATCGCGGTTGTTTGACATTATTAATAAGATAGAAAACGAATTTACCGCGTGCAATTTGTAGCACCCGACGTTTCGGTGACGTTGCAGCCGTCGTTGTCTAGGGTAGACCCTAGACAACGGCGGCTGCAACGTCACCGAAACGTCGGGTGCTACAAATTTCATGGGGTAAATTCGTTTTCTATCCTATTTATAGCGATATATTTTTTTTAAAATCCTATTATACATAATAAATCCAATTTGAGTCGTCTTTATCAATATTTCACCGAGCATTTCTCATTAAATTAATAAATAAAACTTTAATGACATACAAACTTAAGTCGTCATAAACTATTCGTATAAAATTTGTAGCTGAAAGATTTGTAATTCAAACGCCTTGCCGCGAGGCATTGTGAAAAGTATGCAGCGGGCTGACCTCGCACCTTACTACCACATTTGGACGGATTTCTCCCTCCTACAGTGGGGTCACAGATTTGAGGTCGCTTCCGTGGCCTCTACCTGATCGGTAATTTAATTCGAATTTATAGCGGACCGAGGCGCCTTTTCCCCGCCAATATGACACGGAATTTGGTAACTAACGGATCGTTTCAAGTATAGATGACATCAGGCCAACAGGACTACCCCCACTGCTTAGGAAATTTGCTGGAGCGCACAGTCGATTGGCTGATACCGCGTGGTGCGCAAACCGCCCAGTTCCGCTCGAGGAGTGCCCCCGAATTGGAACCGATTCCAACTGCCGACGACTGTAGTTTACAGCAGAAGGCAGAGTTCACGGCGACCCTTTCCAGGTTAGGCCCTCTTGTAGGAGGATACCGGATGGGAGCTGAACCGTGAGTTGAACCTACCTTAGAGAACCCAGGTAGGCGATCAGTCCTAAGCTGCACGGGCCAGTTACTGTAACGAGATATCTACATACCTGCCTACTTCATTTTCGGTAGTTTTGTTGTGCCAAAAAAAAAAGTAGTGTCAACGCTGCTCACCCGGGAGCAAGCCACATAAAGCTCACCATGGAAGAAGTAGCTCGTTTTAAGGTATACACGTGCAGCTCACAATTCATGTGAGCTCACGTCTAATAGAAAGTTCTTAGGGATGACGCTTTTAAGCCATATAAATACGGTATACAACATCCACTTTTATCGTATTTCTTTGCAGAGCCATTACTTTTAGTCGGCTTCCGTAGCACAATTTAGGCGGGGTCAAATTTGATCCGCATCGCACAATCTCAAACTAAATCAAAGGAAGTGTGTGGTCACTTAATCAGGACTAAAGGCCAGGTGCTCAAATTTCCAAATGTTTCTAAAAACGGTAGCTATTGCGAAATAGTTATCGACTGTACCCACTACTGCTAGTGAATACATGTAAACACCTCAGTTTGCAAATAGACTCGCTACTAAAATAACAAGAGCACTTAAAGGAAAAGCCCCAATGGTGTACACTTAATAACACTGTACAAAATCCGGCAGTTTCTCTCCATCAATATCCGTAAAGCTGTTACAGAGGCGCTCATCTCACCGATTTTAGATAACGGAGATTTTGTTTATAGCGGTTGTTTCGGTTATAAGCTGCATAAAAAAATCAACGAATGCAGATTTTGCATTCGCCGACGAAGTCATGTTACTAACATTTTCATAATTAATACGATTCCCTTAACATGCGTAATCGGCGAACGAGCAGAAAAAAGGTTCGTGGCTACTGAACGAGAAGAAGAAAAAGAAGAAAATGAAATTAACCTCTCCAGCCGTAGGTACTCTTTCTCTTTACTTATTTAAAAATACCTAGCCCTCAAGCCGGATTTCCATTTTCAAAAGTATTAATTTTATTTCAGAAAATACGCTCTAACTGCAATATTTTCCTATTTATACCAAATAATTAGCACAAAACGTAATTTTAAACCCTTCCACTTTTTGTAGAATTCAATAAATGTAGAATTCTATTTGTAGAATTCTAATTTTATAAATATTGTAATTTCCCTAGGTATGCCATACCTCTTGTCTTTGATTCACAAATATTTAGTAATTATTTTTGTAGAAGGGTTAGGCTATAATTATACTTTTCACCGTCATTTTAAATTCTACAGTCATTAGTGATAATTATATTAATTTGTGAGGAACATGCATAGTACATATTTGTGTTGTGTATCAGTGCCGGTCGGTGAGCCATCACATATTGCTGTCTGAGCTCTTTTCCTTTATTGGAATTTTCTGTAAAGTGTCTTTTTTGTTTTCAATCAAAACTATTGTTTCACTAACTCATTTAGCGTCCATTCTGCTCGACTTTGGAACCAGCTTCCGCATGCTATTCGTCATGCAACATCCTTGCCCTGTTTCAAGGCGTTACTGAAAAAACATTTTCTCCCTCAAAATATCAACTAAGAACCAACCCTCCCCCTATCCCCTCCCCCCTTCCCCCTTTCGTTGGGTTGTTGACTGGATAGAAGCATAAGAACTTTGTAATATCTATCATTTTATATAAGCAGTTATTTTTATTATTATTTATCTGTAGTTTCTATGTATTTATTATTATAATATACATATATTATATTATAAATTATATTTTTTATGTATGTATGTATATTTGGATGTATGTATATGTATATTTATGTGTATATGTTTATGTATGTGAGCTGTATTGATACTTTTATTTAATATTACACTGTTGGCTGTAAGAAATCGTGAAACGATAAGCCCGCCGTTTGTACTAAGTTAAAATAGAATTTAAGTTTTCTTTACCCATGTAATTTTTTTTTTGTTAGTACAATAAAGGTATTTTTCATTTCATTTCATTTCATTGTTTATATTATATGTGACTATTTAAATATGCAACTTCAGGAGTCATGTTACGCTGCTTGAGTGCCTGAATGTTAATTGTAAGATTATGTGCTGACAACTGTTGCAGATATTTTCTTGTTTGGAGCTATGTAATAATTATATAACTGGTAATTAAGAGGCCGTATAAGAAATTTTGCGCATTTCGTGAATTTACGTAATTTTGCAGACGTGAATTTAAGGTTAAAATACTGTATTTCTATAAGTTTTATTGCACAACACAAAAGATCATTTATATTATTGTCTAATGAGTGAGTTACTTTTTTGAAAATTATTATAGAATTTTGATTAATTGACCTTAAACCGGCGACTGTTTGTGAATTTTTGCTGTAAGAGGTTTAGAATATAACATATTTACGAATCGTTTTGATATCTAAACGGTATGAAAAAATTACAATGTATTGTAGTGAAAGTACTCTATATAATAAGTGAATCACTTTTTACTACTTTCATATAAAATTGTTGATAAAAAAAATATTTAACTTTGTCAAATTTTTTAGAAAATGGGCGAAGAAATGCTTTTGATTTTGGCCTTTTAGAACTCTCGTTCATAAAATAAAAACAACAGAAATAAACTTTAGTTCAATATCAATCCATTTCCTCTAAAAAAAATGCAAAACATTAATTAAAATTGGCAATGAAGTCTTTTAAACAATCTAATTCTCGCGTTATGATACTCGCCTATGATACGATTCACGCCTCAAGTCAGCTAGTCCCCGCCGAGCGCTTCCAAAGGGTGGACATATCTCCTTGGCTCCGAAAATCCTACCTACCTATAGTTATATTATACCATTGATTATAGAGGTATCACGGCCCACATCGATTTCGTATACGGCCTCTTAACAAGCGGTCAAAAAATCCAACGACTGAGTAGCAGAAGTTATTTTCAAAGGTCGATACGGCTTAAATGGCTTCCGTCTATCTGCTCCTTTGCCCGGCGGCCGCATTGTACGGCTTTCTGTTTCGCAGCTATTTAATCCTTTGAGTCCTTTTACATAGAGGTTACGATTTCCTGGAACGGTTATTTTCTATCGACATTCTAACATTCAAGGAGATAGGATTTTTAGTTGGTTGTGACAACCAACTAGAGTTAAAAGGCAACCCTCGTAAACACTCTCCCGATCCAATCGCTTTTGCGAGTGAAAAGCGAGAATCAATCGTCTTTCTTTAGCCTACTCTTTTTCATTCGCTGAGACTTCAGACGGCTGTTATATTGTACTAGTAGTAAAACTTTTTACTCGTGATGAAATTATGAGTGTGGTTCGGTTAATACTGTGTGCTATGATTTATATCCTGACTGCCAAAAGAAGGCTTATATTTTTACTGCATATGTATGTATGTATGTATTTGCATGCCAATTTGACTATATTACCGTCATTTGTGAGTGTCTTCTTGTGAGTGCCTTATTTGTGAGTGTCTTATCTCTTAAACCATTTATTCAGTAAAAGGGAAATTATATGCAGTAAAAAGGTAAAGTCTTTTGTTTTAAATACTTGGGACGATAAATTTACTTATTTTGATATGAATTCAAAATTGTTGTTAATACGACCAGTAAACATGACCTAACGATTTAAATATTTTTTTAAATATAAAAAACTACTTATACATATGCTGTCGGTGACTTTTTAGTAGGCATTACCAAACTCTACAACTTTTCTCTAGAACTCAATCATATATCTCTCATCGTTAAAGCAGCGTTCGTAAGAAACATTTTCATTCGAGCGTTTTTTCTCCGTCTTGCAAATCCAACTACCACGAAAAAGTCTTTTTATTTTTCGTATAATTATGAAACCTACCACAGCCGGTTCGTAAGTCCGGAATCCACTGCTCACCCCCCAGAATTTAAAAAAAAAAATAGTATTATGATGGGCCCGACTCCGGTCGGTGAATTCCATGGCAGCTCCGTTTGTATTTATTTATTATTATACTTACAAATAACGTGGCCTTCTATTAGTAAAAGAATTTTCAAAATCGGTTCAGTAGATCCAGAGATTACCTACATCCTACAACCTCACAAACTTTACCTCTTTATAATATTAGTATAGATTAAATACGTATGTATGTATGTGTTATTGATTATATATGGTATTGGATTGTGCAACTCCAAAGAACGATTTGGTAACCCTTCTGTGACGATGAAATTCTGGTGCCTCTGATAACATTGACGGCCCAACTAATGGCAATTTATTTGGCCATCTATAATAACATTGATACCGGATGTTTTTTTTAAAATAAGCGATTGATTATCAAAATCCAATTCTTTAACCAGCGATAACTCTAATAACGTTAAATTATTAGAACCATCTATCGCATTTTTTTATATTGGATAGATTGACATCAATAGATGGCATTCTCTCTATATAGAGTAATAAGTCTATCTAAAAATTAAATTGCGTAATTATTACGTATTGAAACCTGTATACCAAATAAGAAATATGACATATTTATGTACATAATATTAAAATATAAAGATTTAGGCGTGTTTAGAGTGCCATTAACAGTGCGCCTTGCGTTTGTTTTACCACGAACAATGTTTTACCACGAACTTGCTATATTGAAATTAATAATCGATTGTAGGAACTATGACTGCCATCTACACCTTGTGTTTCCCAGTAAAATACTGGTTTCCATGTTGTAGTAAGTCGCTGAGCAATCTAATATAATCAATGGTATGTACCTGCGTACCTATCAGTAGTATAATAGTTTGACAAATATTATTTTAGGTACGGAGAGCGTTTGTTTTTTTATATCATCAATCATCAGATTTAATAAATTTTAAAAAATCTTAAAGGTTACCTACCTAAGGATACCTACCTATCTGTTATAATTTTTATACACATAAAGTACAACTGTCGAGAGTTCTATTGCTCAAAAAGCTGTTTAAGCTATGTTAAAAAAGGTAACTATCTAAAGATAATATCGATGAACATACGGAGCATTAGTAAAAACTTAGATGATTTTTTAATCCTTATTCAGCAATTCAATAATATCGTTGATGTCATCATCCTCACGGAATGCTGGATAAACGAACTTTATGTCCCCAGAACTGTTCAAGGCTTCGAAACTTATCACACTAACAACGCCAGACTACAAAACGATGGGGTTATGGTCTACGTAAAGTCACATTTCCACGTAAGCAGCACTGAAGTATCCGTCAATGATGCAAATTGCCTACATTTAGTAATAGATGATTCCCTAAACTTATTTGCTATCTATAAGTCTCCGAGCAAGTCCAATTTAACAAGTTTTCTTGAGTCATTGGATAATCTGCTAGAGGCCTATAGATACGAGTCTAATATAATATTAACTGGAGACATCAACATTAACATCTTAAATGATAAAAATACTCAAACGGAAAACTATCTTAACCTTCTGGCGCATTATGGACTGGAGGTCGGAATTAATAGACCTACTAGAGTTGATGAGAATACTAAGAGCTGCATAGATCATTTTATGATCAAAACTAAATTTCATAGTCAAACATTCATTTACCAATCCACCATCACCGACCACTATGCAATTGGTCTATGCCTATCTAAAAAAATAATTAAGAACAGCCCTAAACAGACGTATTCCAAAAAAACAATCGATTACGCATCAATATCAGAAAACCTCAAAAAGACTGACTGGACTCCAGTACTACAATGTAAAGATAGTAACATTGCTGCCAACCAATTCCATGATATTCTTGCAAATTGCATTAAAATGGCTACAATCGACAAGGCATGTACTATACCCAGGTCTCGAAATAAACTATCTCCTTGGATAACCGATGGCCTGATTTTCAGCATAAGAAAGCGAGACATTATACATAAGCAGATTAAACAATGCCCTAATGATATTCAACTCTTAATGTACTACAAAAGGTATAGAAATATATGTAAAAAACTTATAACGAAAACTAGAGATAAGTATTATAGAAACAAAATAGATAGAGTAAATGGGGACAAAAAAAAACTTGGGAAATTATCAAAGGGTTAGTGAACAACAGAAATAATAGCTCAGATATAAAAGAGATGTATATACATAAGGAATTAAAAAAAATGGACCTACACTCTAACGATATATTGAATTACATTAATGACTACTTCACTGGTATAGGACAAGACCTAGCTAACTCTATACTGCATAAAAAGGGTATGTCTGAGAGGGAGCTAGCCTTATCAATGCATAAGCAACCGAAATTAAATGAAAAATTCGAATTATTGCAAACGAATAAAGAAGAGGTCTTAAAGACTATAAAAAGTATCAGAGACGACTGTGCTCCAGGAAAAGATGGGATCCAGTCAAAGATAATCAAACAATCTGCAGAAATATTATCCGAGCCCCTTGCTCATCTAATAATAATAAAAAGAAATTAGGGCTTTTGGACAATTTTATGTTCATTTTCTTACAACTGATGCATATAAATAAACAACTTCATCAGTAACAGTTTTTTTGTTAAATTTACTTTTCAAAAATTAGTGCCAAATAGTAAAAATCTAGCGTTTCTGAATATCTGGCGCTTTTTTTGGTCGCTGTCTACGAATTTTCATTAAACTCTGTGGTGGCTGGCAGCACTGAGACCAGTAAAACTTTTCATATTGATTGTAATCAAATGATTGATCTTATTTTCATTAATACGTGGCCTTATTTTTTTATCTTCAGCAACTATGTAGGTGTATTCGCAAAAGTTTTAAATAGTTTAAGATAAGTATCGATATTAAACAACAATTCGAAAATATTTAAATATATGTATATTTAACTGATTACAGGATATTTTTTTTTGTATTTACTAATTGAGTAACGTCATCTATCATATTGTTCCCGAACCTTTCTTGGGTGCTTTCTCATTGTCCGCATAACATTCTCACTTTAACTAAAAGATGTCGCTAGATATTTTCAGCTTTCAAATCACAATAGAATAAAAGCTTATTGGTTTCTCTGCCATTGCATCAAAATATGGCCTCTGCCATAAATAAAATATGTTTTTATATCCCATGCCATAAATAAATAAAATCGTAACGGTGTTGACATTTCAACCTGCAACCAAGGTTAATATTTCAGCCGGATGTGCTATTTTGATAGTACTGAGGCATTCGTAATAGGAATAGCAGGATGTCATGCCATGCCATGTCAAAGTAATAGTAGAATATCTCAGAATGTGTTTTCTGAGATAATCGACCGAAAGATATTTAAAGTGTTTCCATTTGAGTGTCAACTCCATATTTTCAATTATAATAATATTTTTTATTAGATTATTATTTTTATAATATCTTAATTTCGCGTTGACGTGATTGCAATTATTGCAAATCTTTAAAAAATCCTTGCAAATTGGCAGATGTCTCTGCCAATTTTTACTCTTGATATTAAGAAAAACACTATTAATTTACAGGAATAAAATGATTGCTCTCCATACAATATAATATGATTAAAATCCATGTGCATGTCTGGCGGATAACCACAGCTCGCAAAACAAGACCACATCACAACTCTTTATTCCACTAAAAATATTATTCATAGTAAATTGTTTCAAAACACACAGAGCGAAAATGAGAATCCTTTCCTAATCCTATCCTACATATATCCCATCCCTCTCCTGTCCTATCCTTGCAATAGTTCGATAGTAATTTAATTTAATTTAGTGCAATGCAATTTTCGATTTACCTTATAAGAAAATAATGTGGGAAACAATTAATCGGCCAGCGAAACACTGTATTAAGATAATTAGTCATAATTAATGAAGCGCTTTATGTTTCCCGAAAATTAAATTAAATAAAATTAAAATAAATAAATAAATTATAATGTATAAAATCAAAGACTATCGCGGTTGTTTGACATTATAAATAGGATAGAAAACGAATTTACCGCGTGAAATTTGTAGGACCCGACGTTTCGGTGACGTTGCAGCCGCCGTTGTCTAGGGTAGACTGAAGAGCTGTCAGTCCGTTGTTTTGCGGGTAGGCCGCAAACCACTGCCGCCACTGCGTAGGTTATAACGGTGGTGGGGGGCCGGGCTCGGAGCGCGGGAATTTTTAAAATCCGTCTTGCACACAACACTCACTGTATCCTGTTTTACGTCTTGCGTTCGGCGTTCGGCGGCGGGAACATTTTAAGAAGAGGGTTCCACGTAGAAGAGAGTTTGTAGCCGTCGTCTCTATTGAAGTTCGGAGTTCTTCTTATTTCAATGGCTTCCCGGATCATGCGAGGAAAGTACAATTGTTCCTTGGATAGAACAATGGGATTTTGAAACTGCATCCAGTGGTTACTTCCGCTATCCAATATATGTTCACAGATCGCCGATTTTTCTCGCTGAACGTTTTTAACAGCTTTGATGTGTTCTGTCAGTCGCGTGGCTATGGGCCGTTTCGTTTGTCCAACGTAGGCTAGACCGCAGCTGCATTCGACTTTATACACACCCGGGGTTTGCAGTGGTATTACATCCTTTACAGGCCTCAAAAATCGAGCTATATTTTGGGTCGGTTTGAAGATCGTAACATTGTAATCTACATATTAAATATTAAATTCATAATTTTATTACTAAACAAGTGGGGTAGATATGAAAGGAACCGAAACTCCTAGATAGCCTCGAGCATTGAAAACTAGTAAGGAGACATCGTCCACAAAAATAAATTGTAGAAATATCAGCATTTTGGATAATATTTCGGCCTTTTATAGTATCCTCCCCCCCCCCCCCCCCTTCTCCAACCGCCTACGCCCGAAACATAAAACACCTACGTTACTGGTAGCATTGATTTTATAGTGTGCTGGTAGCTATTTGCCATGGTACTACAAAAGGGAGCGCTAGGTAAGCTCTTCTAGATTTATAATTGCTGCTATTCTGTAAGGCAAAACAGGCGAATTATTTTTTAACGAACGCCAGAACTAATATACAAAGAAGAATACGTGAAAGCTCATAAGATGAAATATCGTTATAAAATTCCATTCGTCTTATTTGTGCGGTTGATTGGGCAGCATCGAGAATATGCCTGTTTTTCGTTTATAATAGCAGTAATTGTTTGTTTTCTCGCTGTAGTCTATAAGGTGTAAAGATTTGTGTAGTGGTAAAGAAGTGTGTATATATACATAGGTGTAAGGACAGAATATTTAATTTGATATTGTCATTTTTTGAAATGCATTTTGAGTAGGTAGCGGCATCAATAAGATTGCTTAGAATTAAACTGGTTTCCAACGTTGTCTAAAAATAAAAATATTTCGTAATTTTCCGGAATATGTTTTTTTTTAATTTATCCAATGATAAGTTACGTATTTATAATATCATTATACGCAACTTAACGTATAATATAATATAATTACGGATCTCTATGTTATTATAATATAATTAGGTAGATCGATATCATATATTTATGATTCTATTTTTTCCCGATTAATATAGAAGTCTTTTTCTGGAACAGTTGTGAATCTTCTGGGGTTGAAGCCGATAACTTTCTCGTCCGTAGTCAAGCGGTGGTTCCGTAGGGCAGCTATCAGGGCCAATTTCAATTGCATGATACCAAAACGCAGTCCTTTAAAAAAAAGGTAATTATCCATTAGAAAATAATAGATTCAATGACTTTAATTATATATAAGGAAGACCTATACGAAATATAAAAGTACTACTATTAAAATAGTTCGTTTGAATAACAAATTTGAGAAAACTTTCTATCCTAGAGCATACTTTCAGCACCCTAACACCGGAATCTATAGTCAAGTATTGATCATTACTCGAGTACCGAGCAGTACCCAAGTAATACTTGAGTACCAGTTTTCATTTTGAAGTCGAGTATTGAGAGGACGAGTAATACTTGAGTAATACTCAGAGCTGAGTATCCGTCTGGCGATACTTGAGAGCTACTTGGCTTGGATCTGTTAATACATTTCGTTTATATGCATTGGTGGTGCATTGGTATATTATTTAATTTACGTATTATTTCGTGAAATCGCGGAATTTCTACAACGGCTGGAGAAAATTAAGAGAATATTAGTGGTCGGTGGTGCAGCAGCACGCTCTAAAGAACACAATTTATCTTCCCCATATCGAAGTCCAAATAAAACAAAGTCCCAAATAAAACACAGAAGCCGATATGAGGATGTTACGCGAAAAATCAGGATAAATGATTCTTTCGCGCGCTTTGAAAGAATTCATGGTTAGAATCGAACTGTCAAATCGTGACGACAACAAATTGGCGTTTTTTTTTTAATCACCGGGCATGAATGAAAATGAACAATTTAATTCATATTTTATAGAAAAACAACAATAAAATGGGGATAAATACTCTCTGTAAATCTTCATCATAACTTTAGATGTAAAATAAAAGATTAGTAATTTGTTTTCGAATAAATTACGAAATCTTTTATTTTCCCCATGTTTTCCCCTCTACTCGAGTATTACTCAGCTGAGCCGATGAACGATATTTGGCTATAGGACGTATCCAACACTTAAGTACTACTTGGCACCTGAGTAATACTTGGTTGAGTAAGGACTCAAGTAATGATCAATACTCGAGTATAGCTTCGAGTGTTAGACTGTGTAAAATTGATAAAATAATAAATATATATATAACTTAAAGGTCTGTAATATATTATTGAGTGTAAAATTTACAATTTCATCAAATGATTAACAAAAATAAAAATATTTCTGAACTTGAGGGGTTTCTTAATGGGAAATTGGAAAATGTTTAAAAAAAATCCATTATTTACTTGAGAAATCTCTCATGCCCTATAAGTTGTATACAATTGCTATTTGTTTAGCTGAATTTTTAAAAGATTTTGAGGGTTTTGTAGAATAAAGTTTGTAGAATAAAAGTAGCGACGAGCGATTCTTGCTTATAGCCTAGTCGGCGACTCTTCGTTCAAACAATTTCGACTTTCGCAATCCACAGAAAGTGGCTTTCCATGATTTAATTCTTACCTAAGCATTTCCTTGGGCCGGTGGAGAATGGGAAGTATGGCTTTCCGATCGTATCTTCAGGGTTTCTCCAGCGCTCCGGTTCAAACTTGCTTGGTTCCTCCCAATGGCGATCATCGTTTTGCATTCCCATCATGGAAACCAACAAATAAGTTCCCTTTGTAATTTCTATGTCGGTGCCTGGTAACTTGTAGTTTCGGGTGCAGATTCTGTCTATGAACGGGAACGGTGGATACTTTCGCAACGACTCTGTGAATATATTAAAATAACCGGTCAACTGCGATTTGAATACATGCACCGAAGATTCCGTACCTTATTAAGAAAGTTAATCTTTTGATTTTTATACATATTAACTAGAATCGCAGCTTTAACAATTGATACTGATACATTTTTGTAATAAGATTATTATACAGGTTGTTCTCTTTACAACTCGACAATCCACTCAAGTGATAACTCTGTACATAAACCTAATCAAGAAAATATTTTATTTTATTTTTAAAACGATATAAGGATTTGTAAGTTGCAAGTTTGTAAATGAAATTATTCAACATAAAAAACTGAGTTGAACTTTTTTTGATTCAGGACTTGGTTACGTTCAAATATCAAGTTTAATGTTCAAATTTAGGACAACTGACCTTCCTACTTCCGAACCTAATATCCAAAAACACGTTTTACCAGAAAAAAATAGGAAACTAAAAAAATATATTTTCCGAGTTTACCTTCATAGACAGTTACCTCTTGAAAAGATTATTAGCTCGTAGCAAACACTCTGTATAATATCATTTTATATTACATTTTATTTTTATTTATTTATTTTGTATACGTTAGGGTTATCAGATGTCAGTGTGATCGTATAGATATACATTATACCCGTAACTAGTTATATAAGCAATAAAGAAATGAATACAACCCATATGATCATTCTAAACGAATGCCCAACTAGACCGAACAGCCTGTATCTGGGCATACGAAATATACTGCCTTGGTGTTAAGGTAGTACTGAAGTTATTATGGCTTTATATACCACAATTTCGACAGCATATGGCTAATGGAAAGAATTTTCCTACAATGCTCATCTTTACACTAAAGAGCCCCACAGACTTTTCCGATATCACGACGAATCACTAACAAAGGGATGAATTCGGTATAAGTCCATCTGTAGCGCTCGTATCTTCAACGGTTTAATAGCATTAATACATTTCAGCTGGGTAAGGGGATTTCTGACGAATATTAGTAAAACTCTACTTGTTGCACCACATAGGTAAATGACGTACCTACCTACCTACATATTATACAATTAAAATTTCTCATTACAGTCAAATTACCTACAATACTACAATAAAATATATCAAGCATTCATACAATTACACACTAACTGCACAAACACAGCATTTCCCTTTCCATCTTCCTTAAAATAAGAAAAGTAAATATTAGACAAACAAATTGTAATAAATACTGTTAGTTTCCTCATAGGATAGCTATGTTAATTCGTTGTGTTTACCTAACTTATCATTTAAAATGTATGCAATGTAACTGATGTGGAATAATCCAAAGAATAAAATTAATACCAATAAATAAATATATATTTCTATATAGAGAGATTTTTTTAAAATTTTGTAAATGGTATTAGAATAATTGCTTGTTGAAAATATTACAAAATATTTCGTGTATTCATAGTTTATGTTTTTTAAATATGATGTCTGATCCATACTTTCTTTTTGTTTGTTGATTTGTAAATTTCTCAAAAACTATGATAGTTAGAGACTTTATTTTATTTTCCTTGTAATCGTTATAAAATCCGATGTCTATATAAATATATTTTTTTCCGACGAGAAACTTCGAAGTGAGGGCTAATGTTTTTGATGGTTTATTTTAAGTGGATAATTTCTACGGCTCTATAGGGTTTATGCAATTTTTACTTAAAGTTCGTTCATAGAGAAAATATGCATTCTAACATTCTATGGGAAAAAATAGCCATTCTTCATGAATGGCTTTCTTCATGAAAATGCGTGGTGACAAATACCACCTTCTCCAATTAATCCTGCAAGGCAAGATAAAAGGCCGTCGAAGACCTGGCCAAAGAAGAACCCACTGGCCGCAAAACCTCATTGAGTGGTTCAATAGGATACAACAATCTTGAAACGCGTCGATATATTTCCCTAATTATATTTGCATATAAATTAATTCAAGGAACTATTTATTTGCCAGAGATACTATTGAAGTTTGCATTGTACTTACCGGTAAATTACACAGCGAGGAGATCGCATCTATTGTTTAACGTGCAGTACCATCGTACAAATATTTTTGTAGACCGGCCAGTAGGAAGGGTAATAGCTCTTCTTAATTTCTTACCCACAGAAATAGACATATTTTGTATATCCCTTTGGCAGCTAAAAAGGCAACTCCCTGCTATCTCATGTTTATCATAATCTGTCTTTTATTTAGTTTTATATTTTTATGTTTTTTACTTGTTCAATGTTAGCATTAATTTAGTTATGTAAGTCATTTATTTTTAGACTTACACTCTAGCTTTAATATTCAAGGGCGAATTGGATTCATCTGTAATGCTCTTGAATAATATTTGAAACTAATAAATAAAATAAAATAAAATAAACTCAAGCACTACCGAGTTGTTCCGCGCCGCAACATCATGGACCCAAGTGGCAATAATAATAATAATAATAATAAAACGTTTTATTCTTAGGAAAGGCGAACGTCGACCTCCGATAGAAGATGGCACCTTAAGAAAAAGAATGAATGGCTTCATAATTATTCATGAGAAAAAGACTGATAGTCCTTATCTCAACAAACTATTATATTTGTAATGAAAAAAAATGCTGAAACATTTAAATTCACAGAGTAAAAGTGGAATTTTGGAACGTCACGTCTACGTGGAACGTGGCGCTACGAGGCGTCATTCGTCGCCGCGCCGCCGGCCGTATCAGTTCGTGGCACACCTAAGCACAATACTGTGCCTGAAGGGCACCTGCGGCACACCGGAAAGCCACGGCACAGTAGCTAAAAACCACTGAATAGACATCTAATATTGATATTATGTATGAGACAATTTTCTTTTTGATATTTTAATTATATATTTTTTTTAACAATTTTATTTATATTTAATATATTAAATGCCCTTGTACTAGGTTTTGTTGCAATGTAAGTATGTCATCCTTAATAAATAAATAAATAAAATAAGACTTATAATTTACTTACCGTTAATTACCATATCCATATACTTCAAGTCCTTCAAACAATCGTATGTGATTTCTCCTCCATGTGCATCGATAACGTCATTCACCTCCTCACGCACCTTGTCTTGGATATTCTGGTTAGCAGCTAGTTCATATAAGGTAAAGGTCAGAGCGCTGGACGTAGACCCATGTCCAGCAGTCATGAACATGAAGAATTGTGCCACTATGTTGTCCCCTTCCAACTCTGTGGACAACCACAACGAATACAATTAGTTTATTAAAGGATCGATAAAGATTCGATTAGATTAGGTCGTACCACCCCAGCCAGGAGTTATACTGACCCAGAAAACCGGTACACCAAGTATGCATTTCAAGTTTTTACAAAAACTACGAAAGATACCTTGTTTTTAACAAACTATTTTATTGCATTTCAAAGTATTCGCCTGTAAGATTTGCGTTTCAACCAATGATCGCTATTGTAATTTGGAGCTGTTATCTGCAACGGCCGAATCCGACACCTCGGGTTGTTATAACAATATAGATCATTCTTTCAGCCGTGAGGTGATTACCCAGAGACTTAGGGACAACACAGCCCACAGACCCGCCAATTCATGCCCGTAAAAAGCCGACGCCTTATCGCGAGGCACTGGAATGTGAACCCAGCGGGCCAACTTCACGAAAGTCTTCACTGAAAGTCTGCAATGACTTCTTTGGGTATTTTGCAGATGAAACAACAACCTACACTTGAAGATCAGACTTCTAATATGCTCCATATTCTCAGTATGGGATGGAAAGCTCGAATTTGGGGACAGCTTATTAAGAAAGCTTGAAACCTTCGTAATGTGGGCGTGTCGGAGAATAGCAGATATAAGCCGTATATCTGCTATTCTCCGGCACGACATATCGAGGAAAACTTAAAATCTTCATAACATGCGTCATCCCAAAAGATACAATATTTTATATTTAATAATGCAAGGCAAATGGCCAGAAGAAAAGGTCAGGGATGATGACAAACATCTTGGCTTCATAATCTACGGGAATGGTTCCAGAGATCTACCACATCCGAGCGTTGGCCAATGAAGTTCTTATAGCCAATATTGTGTAGCGGGTATGGCACTAGAAGAAGAAGATTCCGTATTATAGAAAGATTTTCTTATTCCACATGAAAGAAAAATAATCCTGTGATCCACTCAGATGCACTCGTGAGACACAGGGGAACAAACCATATTCATTCACGACGCAATACGTAAGGGTGTAGATAACCAGAATCTACATATCTGCAAATGAAGAGAGCACTCCGCTCCAGGAGCTCAGCACTTTTATTTATATGACCTGGAAGATTTTTAACTTATAATATTGATTCCAATTTTAGCTTTCACAAGACATAGCTTGTCCGTGTCGGATTGGCACTGCACCGTTCCGAAAGTAAATCCAAAAAATCATCTCCGATTCCGATTACGGAATTCTAAAATTAAAATTACCGTAGACTTTGCCGTTTCCCAGGTCCCATCCGCCATTTTTTCTCTGCTCGATAAGCATGTCCATGAAATCGCTACGTTTTGTGCCTTTTTCCGTTCTGTCTTTTATTTCCTCGTGGACGGAATTTCGCATATAGTCATAGGCGCTATTACTGAACATTCGAATATTTAGTAAGTCCACAATATGCGGCATTAGAAATATAGCGTTCGATTTCAGTGCCTGAATTTTTGGCCCATAAGTCTGAAATGATAAAAATAAATGTATAATGTTCAAAGTTCAAAGTTTTTTTAATTCTAAAAACCGGTAAAGGTAAAAGGGTATAGAATTTACATTTACTACATATATTATTTTTAATTCTTATTTTAAAATTTCATCACATTAGAAATCTGAATGCCAATAATCTATACAAAATTAACCATTACGTTGTCTTAATATCTAAAACAGAAATACCGAATCCACGACAAGTTCACAAAAAAAATGTATAAAATAGAAAGAAAAATATATTGAATAATCCTGCAGAAAAAAATATAATAAAAATAACAATAATCAAAAAGTAACAATATAAAAATAAAGGCAGTATTCATAAATCATGTCACAAAATCAGTAAATAAATTGTCTATGTAATGAAATGTTGAAAATAAGGTTAAAATAAAAAAGGCCAACAAAATAGAAGAAATTTAAGTAGTCGATTGCGAATATTAAAATTTTGAAGTCATAGTCAGATTTTAAAGTAACTTATAAACATTTTTGTAACAAAAACGCCTTGGTTAGTTTTTTTTAATAGTGTATATGTCTGTATATTTTTTAATTTCTCTAGTAAACCGTTGTAATATGTTACGCTTCTGTATTGAGTTGTGTATGTTGTCCTTTAAAATTGTGACTCAGTAGGTATACAATTATGTGTTTACATCGATGTGTGCCTTGTATTGTGGAAATGTATAGAATAATAATATTATTATTATTAATAATAATAATAATAAAATAATGTAATAGAATAGTTAACTAAAACGAGTTTTTATGAAGCAGGGGTAAAATATCAAATATGAAATTCCAAAATAAAGCTTGCATTTTTGGAGCATTTTTTTTAATTTCTGGATTTCTAATTATTTCCCGTTTCATAGTCGTATGTAAGGGAGTTTCAATGTCATCCTTATTTATACCTACTATACCTATTAATTTCTAAGGTAATATCCATTCTCATTCCTTTGACATGCCCATTCCATTGATTATATAGAGTATTAGAATGCTCAATGCCGTACTACGTTTTGGCAGCTAGGGTTATACTACGAAACGCAACGTGTAGATGGCACTCATAGTTCCAAACAATGATGAATCATCTCTTACTTTTGGTAGCCAAAATTATGGCGTTCTAAGCAAAATAATAATATAATAACAAACGAATTTTTAAAGCATTCCTCTTATTATTTTATTATTATTTACATGAAATGTCATTTTTTAATTGGTATACAGGTTTCAATGAGTAATAATTACCGGCTTTAACATTAAAATAGATTATTGGATGGTATTCTAATCTCTTCGTATTATCTTTGTTATATAATCAGCTTATATAAAAATACGATAGATGGCACTAATAATTGAATGTCATTGTTTGATATTATTGGTAAAATAATAGGTTCTTATAATTAATTCAATAAAACATTCATTACCAATTGATGGCCATATAAATTGCTATCGGATACGCCAGACAAATTGGCCCTATAAATTGCTATCAGCGCCACTTGCATGTCGCCGGCGCAGAAATGTTTCCAAAACGTACTATGGCATTGAGCAATCTAATACCCTATATAATCAATGCTCATAAAATATTATCCCTTGCCATACCCATTCTCATAAAATATTTCAAACATCATCCCTATACTCTGTATTAGAATGTTTAACACTCCAGGACTACTCGCTACCGGGTTAAACAGACCTAATAATGGTATATTTAGAAGATATCTCCTTGTGATTTTATCCATATGTTCCGCTATTTAAAGTACCTTCAAATCACTGTGCAAACAATACACATATCATTTAAAAATGCGACTGAGTAAGGTTCGATATAGCTTTCTTTGTCAATCTTACAAATTCTACAATAAACTGTCATTACGTATCAGGGCCCTAGGGAGTTTCACTTTAAGGAAAAGGTACAGTTTAATTTGATTAAAAACCCAAATTATGCCATTATGGATATTAACAATTTTGAATTTTCTCAGTTCTCCTGACTTTCTTGTCACTTATTTCTCTTTATTATTTCTTTTATTGATTATTATATCATGAAATACTTTTTTTTCTGACTTGGTGATTGACTATATTATCATTACTGTTTTATTTTTTTATTATTTTTATTACTGTACGATAATTTGTAAAATTATCCAATAACTTTGTTTGATTATTAGTACTATTGTCCATATGATAATTTACGGAATTCTGTAAGAATTTTGTTTGAAAATATCGGAAAAAATTGTTATCCGAACGAATAACATCCGAAAAAATGCGATCGTTAATGAATGGTCAACGTTCATACCTTATAATACCAACGGTAATACCTTATACCTTATAATGTAGGTACCTTATATGTATATTATATATACACGTAATATGTTAATTTCTATTTCTATTCCTACATTACCAATTATAGGAATTCCTATCAAATGGTTTGATAAAAAATAAAATAAATAAATAAATAATAGCTAAACATGTTGTATATTTAAATAGGGTTGTAGTTATATGTGTTTGAATAACAATTAATTTTATTTTTCTGCTTCATCGCAGACTGTTTAAAGCGTTTACAAATAGTATGCTCATTAAAAAAGATAACTAGGTAGGTATAGTCAACGAAATCTTATTTGACTTATCGTTAAGCCCGAGTTGTCAGACAGACAATTATTTTGGGAGCGAGGGTTAATCACCCAGGTCGCTGCTTTAATAATCGGAATAAATCGTCATCATTCATTAACCATATTATATAACACGGAGGAATTAAAATAGTTGAGATGGATAGTCCAGGATGTTTTTATTTGTAAAAAAACTCTAGATTTAATATTCAAGGGCGAATTAGATTCGCCTGTAAAGCTTATGAATAATATTTAAAATAAATAAATAAATATGCACATTTGAAACCATTTGCTGAACTTGCCTGTTGAAGTATTTATGGAATAGCGGCCCATTACCACAAGAACTAGAACCGAGAGTATTATTTTTTTCTGAAATATTATCGCCAGTTACTTTCCAAGGGCGAAAACATATTTAATAAAAGAAAAGCAAAATCCGATGCGCGCATTATAGATAAAATGAAAGCACTGGCTGAACTGATAATAATAATGTAAACGCAGCGATCATTAAGAATCTCAAATTTAGGAATAATTCAGAACCGAAGACCAACGAGACAAGTTTTATAATATTGCTTAATAATACCCAGAATGAAAACGTCATTTGGACAAAGACATTACTATTTCATTGCGCCGAAATTTTACAATCTGATCAATATGAAAATAAAAATGAATTTGACATTTAGGGAATTCAAAAATAAATTAAAGAAATGGTTATCGAATCATGACAGACTAACCATACATCAAATGTTAGAAATAATAGTTTAATAAAAGTTATGAAATCGAAGACTATCGCGGTTGTTTGACATTATAAATAGGATAGAAAACGAATTTACCGCGTGAAATTTGTAGGACCCGACGTTTCGGTGACGTTGCAGCCGCCGTTGTCAAGGGTAAACTGAAGAGCTGTCAGTCCGTTGTTTTGCGGGTAGGCCGCAAACCGCTGCCGCCACTGCGTAGGTTATAACGGTGGTGGGGGGCCGGGCTCGGAGCGCGGGAATTTTTAAAATCCGTCTTGCACACAACACTCACTGTATCCTGTTTTACGTCTTTGCGTTCGGCGTTCGGCGGCGGGAACATTTTAAGAAGAGGGTTCCACGTAGAAGAGAGTTTGTAGCCGTCATCTCTATTGAAGTTCGGAGTTCTTCTTATTTCAACCATTGGATGCAGTTTCAAAATCCCATTGTTCTATCGAAGGAACAATTCTACTTTCCTCGCATGATCCGGGAAGCCATTGAAATAAGAAGAACTCCGAACTTCAATAGAGATGACGGCTACAAACTCTCTTCTACGTGGAACCCTCTTCTTAAAATGTTCCCGCCGCCGAACGCCGAACGCAAAGACGTAAAACAGGATACAGTGAGTGTTGTGTGCAAGACGGATTTTAAAAATTCCCGCGCTCCGAGCCCGGCCCCCCACCACCGTTATAACCTACGCAGTGGCGGCAGCGGTTTGCGGCCTACCCGCAAAACAACGGACTGACAGCTCTTCAGTTTACCCTTGACAACGGCGGCTGCAACGTCACCGAAACGTCGGGTCCTACAAATTTCACGCGGTAAATTCGTTTTCTATCCTATTTATAATAAAAGTTAGGTGCACAAACTATTAACATATTTTTAAACATGTATGTTGAGTTTATTTTAACATTGAACTAACTACCAAAAAATATTTGACTTTGGCAATGAATTGGACTTTTTTGACTAGGTATTTTTATATTAAATCCTATATTACTTAACATATCCTACTACTATAAACGCGAAAGTTTGTAAGAATGTACGTATGGATGTTTGTTACTCTTTCACGCAAAAACTACTGAATGGATTTTGTTGAAACTTTACAATAATATAGCTTACACATCAAAATAACACATAGGCTATAATTTATAAAGATATATAGTTTTCTATCATCATTATCACAATTTGCCATCACCACGCGGGTGAAACCCCAGGGCGCAGCTAGTATTAAATATTCTTTTTAAATGGGATATAAAATATAAAGCTTATAAAATGGGCTATTTCTTTCTTTTCTCACATATAACTTTATTTATATTATTTAATCAAATTTCATAATATATTTATTGCCGATTATATAATGGAATTGCATTTTATTTATTATATCATCTTTTAATATTTTTTTACTATCATTTTTTTATTTTTTATTATGAAGACTACATTTTAGGGCCATTTAGTGGTATTAGCTTTTTACTAAAACTTGTACATTTGTAAGCAATCAAGCAATCAAGCAAACTTGATTGTAATATTAGTCCTGTCCACCCTAGAATGGGCTAGTCCCAGTTGGGTGACAGAAACAAATAAGCAAAAGGTTAAGGTTTTGCCATTCGGTTCCTGTTATTTTTGTAATCTAATGTTTTATAGTAATTAATTCAAATAAATAAAAATAATAAAAAAAATAACTTCGTGAGTGGTTAAACAATTAGGACTATTATTTAGTGTAACAGTATCTTATTACTAATTACTTTTGTTAATTCCACCACTTCTTCATCATCATCATCATCAGCCGGTAGACGTCCACTGTTGGTCATAGACCTCCCCCTTAAAATGCCATGATGAACGGTCTTGAGTCATCGGTCCATCTTGTGGGGAATCGTCCCATAATGTGTCTGCCTGTTCGTGGTCCCCACTCGAGAACCTTTTTACACAACAGTTGTCGGTTCTGTGGACTATATGACATGCCGGTTGCCTTTTCAAATTTGTAAGATTATGAGCTATGTCTGTGACCTCGATTCTACTGAAGATTTCCTCGTTTAGGATCCTATCCCGTTTCGGATCCTATCACGAATTCTATGCTATCCATGAACTATCCTATACAGTAGTAATTAGTAAATATTCTAATTAATTTCTCTGAAATACACATTTTACAGTTTTTATTACCTACTGCAATATTAACTATTTTCAAATTCAAAATTCAAAATTATTTATTGAGTTCAAATTATGAGTACATTCAATTTACAAAGTCTTAACCTAACTAGGCTGCCGCCTGTTCCAAGGTAGACAATTTATTTTAATTATCCTAAGAAATCTATAATATTATATTTATATAAATAAACAAAATCATACATAATGTAACAGAAATATCTTAATTACCTTATAAAAATTCGTAGGAAAATGTCATGAAAATTGTCAATATTATTTTATTTTAAAACATGATAATAAAATATATATTCATGTATGTATTTATAAGTATTAATATGTATTATTAATATCTATATAATAAAAATGAGTCGGGTTTTATGTATGTTACCTAATAACTCACGAGCGCCTTGCCCAATTTGAACGATTCTTTTTTTGTTTTGTTCGTAATCATTTCGGTGTTGCTATAGGATATAAAAAAATTGGAAAATCTCTCGGAAAAGTGAGAAAAATGAGAAAAACCAAAAATTATTTTAGTACCGAGTTCGGCCAATAGATGGCGCGGTTTGACAAGAATAAAAATACGAAAATTCGAAAATCAAGATGGCGGCACGGCGTGAAAACTGACATTTGACAGTTAAGTTGAATTTTACGAATTTTTCATAGCGTTTTCGTGTTTTCGTGATTCTGAAGGTAAATTAACTGAATTAAGTGAATTTGTGTAATTCGTGAATGTTTTTCCAGGTTTTACAATCATTTTTCACAGTTATGCCCTTGCCTAGACGCTCCAATCTCAGCAAGGTGACCGCTCGAGCGAGACGACAAAGAGAGGTTCAAGCAACTGAAAACGATGAGGATCGCCAAGAAATGAATGAAGCGACACGTATACGTAATGTTGCAGTGCGAAGACGATTGAATTTGAGACAAAACACATACAGAGAGGCTTTCTATTATGATCCGGCGATACAATATAGCGATTATGAATGCGTGCAAATTGGAGAAATGGACCATTTGTGCCAATATTGCAGTGCCTTGAAGTACCGTCACGAACCACTTGGTTTGTGTTGCGCAAGGGGTAAAATGAGATTGACACCATTGGTTCCACCACCAGAACCATTAGGATCGTTGTTGTCTGGAAATGCACCAGATTCTAAGCATTTTCTGTCGAACATACAATATTACAAAAATTGCTTCCAAATGACTTCATTTGGTGCAACACATATTGTTCGCGACAATTTTATGCCCACAGTAAAGGTAATTGCTGCACACTTATTTACAAATTTATTTATTTTATTTTTATTCATTATACAACTCAAAAAGTTACGGATGAAGCCCAAAAATATTTTTAACTTAACGTATCGTTAATAACGTTAACGCCAATATCAGAAAATTGAATTCCATCGCACAATCCAGTGGCAATGTCACCTAACTAGGCCGGGACCTGTTCTAAGGGTAGATATAGGGACTAAATAAAAGAACAATTGAGATGTAAATAAATATATATACATATACATATACACATATCGGCTAAACTCATTTTTCTTTCAAGTAGAGTAAAGTAACTCCACTTAGTGGGCAAAAGAGGTGCGTACTGCTGATATAAAACCAGAGTAACTCAAAAATAATATAAAACATGAGTTAATTAAACAAGGTTAAAAAAATGTTAGCTTCATGGATGTAATATTAGATTTTTTATATCTCCCATAGTTATTATAAAATCAGGTTATCGTCATTTCTGAAAAAAGTGTTATTTTGATTTACCGGAGCTTTCATCTAGGGTTGCGATTTACATTCACAATCATACACTTAGAAATCATACACTTAGAAATCTATATACCTGTGATAAATACATGCATACAAAAATCAAGGATACCTTTGGGATGAAGAATAGTCGAGCTAAAAGAGTCTGGATTTATAATAATAATGTAAAACAAAAATTAAAATGATTCAATTAATGATCACTTCGGTGAAACATTCTTGACGCCAGAAAATTTGTGATTGCAGATTCAAGGCCAAATTTTCCATAAGCTGGGTTCGCTGTTGCCGGAGCCAGATGCAGAACATAAATTTCTGCAAATCTTTTTCATGGGTAATTCACGGGAAGAAGTGCAGCAACGATGTGCTTACAATCCAAAGACAAAGGAACACATTGTTCAGCAGTTGCAGACAATTTTTCATGAACACAATGCGTTGGTGGCATTATTTAAAACTGCACTTGAGCGAATGCCCTCTGATAACCACCAAATCGTTATTAGAGCAGACAAAACTCCAGCTGGGGAACATTCTCGGCGCTTCAATGCTCCAACGATTGATGATGTCGCCATTATTATGGTTGGCGAACACTCCGATAACCGTGACATTGTATTGCATCGCCGTAACAACCAGTAGACACGTGTTTATGAAACTCTTGCTTCACGCACGGCCAATTATATGTCGCCTGTTCGCGAGTGGGAAAACCGTCATCTCTTTATATATTTGCGCCAGAAAACAAAACGAAAAACATCGTGTATCATAGAGCACTGCATTAAAATACATTCCATTCGATTTGAAAAAAAATCACTTAGTTTCAGATTTTGGCGAGACGAAGTTCGCCGGGTTCCGCTAGTATCAAATAAATTCAGAAAAATTAAAATAAAATTACATTTAGAAATAATCATTTTATATTACTACTACTTTATATTACGATTCAATTATTTAATAAGGTGTTCAATGTCTGCATTCGAATATTAACTTAATATTATATTAATATTAACTATTTGCTACTTACTAATATATGTATTAGTAAGTAGGATAAGTAGATACTTTAAAACCTCTGAACGTTGGTGAGATAAAGACCTGATCGAACCCTGTGGAGTAACCGTTTGTGTCTATAAAGCATTTGTTGAAATGTTCCATGCAGGTAGAAACGATCTCTATAATAAAATGATACAACTTCGCTGTTTATTTTGTTGCATTTGACGTTAATTGTGTCAAATAAGATTTTATCGATTGTTATAAGCTAGGCAATTAAATCGAGAAAGATTTAATAAAACAGTAGCAGTTGTGTCATTTTCTGAAAAATTTTTTTAAGGGTGAAATTTCTGGAAGAGTATAATGTAATATACATTGTGAAGAAATAAAAAATAATGTTTAATAGCATAAATGGATAATTTTCAAAATTGAAAATAATACACGTCCATAAATGAAGTTCCCTGTGGATAAATTTTAAAATAGGAAATAATCATGATATAACCTCTTTTATAATACGCCTCAAAGGATCACGATCAGGTTCATTTAAAGCTTGGCCATCATATCCGAAAGCAGCTGACGCTATGATGTCTATCATGTATCTGGCGGAAATATCAGAAACAGCAAATCTGGAAACTAACATAAAAATATATCATATATACGAGTATGAAATTCCACTTCTACTTACGTAATCAAATAATTAATTCATAAATATTATTAAAATGTGTTTTGTTGTTGATAGTATATCAAATAACGTATCTGCCCTGTATTTAGTGCTGTGATAAAAAAAACCTTGAACTGTTAAATCTAAAGTGTTAAATATTAAAGCCCCCTTTGACCTCACGACATTTATAAACATAACAGTGGTAGATAATTAATCTTTTTATTCTGAAATACCATTTTATATTTATCTAAATTGACATATAAAACAAATGAATGGGTAATTTTATCAAAATGGGATATCCCCGTATCGCCGATAGTTAGTGACCTATATATGGAATATTTTGAGGAATTAGCCATAAAAACCTCCAAAATTAAACCCATTCTCTGGCTTCGCTACGTGGATGATACCCTCTGCATCCTGAAAGGTAACATTCAAACGGTGAAAGAATTCCAGGGTCATCTAAACTCCATAACTCCAAAAATCAGTTTCACCTATGAAGTAGAGAAGGACGGCTCCTTACCATTTTTGGATGTCAAAGTGACGAGGAGAAGTGACAATACTCTCGGACATACGGTATATCGGAAGCCCACACATACGGACAGATATTTGCATGCAGTTCACACCATCATCCCTACCATCTACGTTCAGTGCAAACGTCGCTCGTGAATCGAGCACGCGATCTATGCGACACTGAGCATTTTCCGAAGGAGATGGAACATGTCAATGATGTCCTTAGGAAAAATGGATACGGAAAACATCATGAGACACGCACACGATCTAATACAGACGAAACTCAAAAACCGAGCAGATCAAGAGCATTCTTACCATACGTCAAGGGCGTGACTGATCGAATAAGTAAGATGCTAAACAGATTCGATATAAAAACGATCTTCAAACCGACCCAAAATATAGCTCGATTTTTGAGGCCTGTAAAGGATGTAATACCACTGCAAACCCCGGGTGTGTATAAAGTCGAATGCAACTGCGGTCTAGCCTACGTTGGACAAACGAAACGGCCCATAGCCACGCGACTGACAGAACATATCAAAGCTGTTAAAAACGTTCAGCGAGAAAAATCGGCGATCTGCGAACATATATTGGATAGCGGAAGTAACCACTGGATGCAGTTTCAAAATCCCATTGTTATATCGAAGGAACAATTCTACTTTCCTCGCATGATCCGGGAAGCCATTGAAATAAGGAGAACTCCGAACTTCAATAGAGACGACGGCTACAAACTCTCTTCTACGTGGAACCCTCTTCTTAAAATGTTCCCGCCGCCGAACGCCGAACGCAAAGATGTAAAACAGGATACAGTGAGTGTTGTGTGCAAGACGGATTATCAAAATTCCCGCGCTCCGAGCCCGTCCCCCCATCACCGTTATAACCTACGCAGTGGCGGCAGCAGTTTGCGGCCTACCCGCAAAACAACGGACTGACAGCTCTTCAGTCTACCCTAGACAACGGCGGCTGCAACGTCACCGAAGCGTCGGGTCCTACAAATTTCACGCTGTAAATTCGTTTTCTATCCTATTTATAATTATTAGGTACTTTTATAGCAGGGTGACCTTGTAAGTAGTAAAACTGTTGAAGGAGTGACTCTAGAGTATAATGTACTATACTTCTAGAGAAGAGAAAAGTTTCTTGAAAATTCTTTTGAGGCTTTGCTTTAATATTTGTGGAATATTTTTTGGGCTAATATATATATTTTCATATAGATAAACAAGAGTGTTTAAAGTATTTTTGGCATCCATGTTACTAAGTATAACAATTACATACTATATACTATCTATAAAAAATAAAACATTAAAATTAAATAAAATACAAACAGAGCAGCCATTAGAATTCACCGACCTAGTCGGGCCTATCATAATACTATTATATTATTACACTTCTGGGGGGAGAGCGGTGGACTCCGGACTAACGACCGGCTTTGGTAGGCTTAGGACAGCTGTCTTGCCACATATGAGCCTATACCTTAGCACCCATTCACTCCCCCTTCGATGCTATAGAATACTAAATATTCTGAAAAGATCCGTATTGAATATTTTTTAAAAAGTGGGGCGTAATATAAAGCCAAGATTAATTAATATTTTCATACTTTTCTTGTTAGTTGTTATTAGCATAGCTACAAGAAACGGATCTTACCGCAATAATCATCTCTGTGACGACAAAAATATTACTTCGTGAAAAAAATACAATTTCAATATTTTACGCGGTAAGTACCATTTTTTTGTGATTATGGTAGCTGAAATAATTTCATGATGTACGTAGGTACAAAATACCATAATTCAATACATTTAAATACAAGAAAAAACATTGTTTAACAGTTTAGGGTTTCTGAAATGTGGAATTTAGATCCAAAATGCGCAGCCACTGTAAATAGGTAGTATCTTTATTGATAAGATAAATGTATATAGCTAACCCGAGTTTAACTGCTTTTCTAAGGTCTTTGAAACTGTTATCATAACTTCAAATATTGTTTTAAGTTTCACCGAAGTAAACCCTGGAGACAGCTTGGCGCGTGTTACCTTCCACACAGGTCCATCAACTGCAAATACACTATAGAAAACAAAACAACGGTGTTAATATCGTAACAATGTTATTGTTTTTATAATTGGCTTTGCCTGATTCCGGTAACCATACCAAACACAGCAAAGTAAATGGATTACATGTCCCCCCGAATATTGAAAACTTGGAAATTTTGAATTTTGTCACTTTGCTGTAATCCTACTAAACGGAACAATCCTCGAAGGAACTTCTAAATATATACCAGAAATAAAGAACAGGATATAGTATTGTTGTTAGTATTGTACCTACACAGCAGACACCAAACCGAGGAACTACGTTACCAGTAATAAGCTTAATCCTTCGGCTACGTAACGACCAAATTAGGTTGCGCATCAGAACACCGTTGACTACGTAACGACCAATATTGGCGGCTTGCTCCCGGAGCGCACAGTACTATTATTTTCTAATTCGAACGCATCCTAAAATCCATACCAAATATCTCATTATTACCATACATACATAGACGGCCGCTAAAATAATTTCGCGCGTCATTGAACGGATATTTCTGGTAAAATTCTATTGTCAAACATCCTGTTTCGTCGTCATTGACAAGCATCGAGTCGTGGACAGTTTTTTGTGTTCTTTTAGTGTGTTCAGTTAAAATATGAATAAAAATGTAAGTAAATTTGATTTTAAAACACTTTATCAACCGAATTCACGATAGCATTTACAATTTACAAATAGGGTTCCGTATTTTTCCGTAAGACAAGTACAAGTTAGAAATGCCGAGTTTTTTTCACTTTTTCGAATTCCACATATTTATTCATTATTATGTAATTGTTTTACAAAATGACATTTCAATATATTATATAGGAAATTTCAATGCGATCATTTTACAGTTATTCTTTTTATGATTGCTAGAGTAGTTCCATAGTTAGTGTCCTTTCTGGCGAGCGCGGCGATATTGCAAGAAATTCAAATAAATTGCCGCGGTCTGCCATGAAATTATGCCGCTACTCGCCGAAATTATGCCGATAGGGCGATTACATATGCTGTTTGAAAAATTGGCAACATTAGACAGAATAACGTGTAGAAGAGACAATCGCTTCAAGGTCGTTCACCAACCTTAGTATCAATATTTAAAAAAAAAATATCAATCCTCAGATTCAGTTCCAAGGTAGAATTCAGAAGTGTTCAACTGAAGATGAGCATCTAAGACCAAAATTTAAATGAAGCAACAGAAAATATTAAATTATATAGAACATAAATATCGAATATATAAAAATTCAGCCAACGTATGTTTGCGCTCGCAAAACTAGTTAAATAAAAAATAAAATACAAACGGAACTGCCATGGAATTCACCGACCGAAGTCGGGCCCATCATATAGTGTTATTACACTTCTGGGGGGTGAGCGGTGGATTCCGGACTAACGATGGGCTGTGGTAGGTTTAGGACAGCTGTCTTGCCACATGTGAGCGTTCACCTTACCACCCATTCACTCCCCCTTCGAAGCCATAGTATTTGAGATGCGGAAATCGCGGTTTTAGATAATTTTTCTAAGAAGGAGTTGTTTTTTTTTCCGTAGTCGGTCGATTGACTTGAAATTTTGACACAAAACGTCGATTGACTTGAAATTTTGAATTTGAAAACGCGCGGCAAAGTCTTCCCTCATTGGTGAAGTATTCGGTGCGCTTCGACATCGGTGCGTTCGCACTTCGAAGCGAAGCCACAGCGAAGAGTGGCCGCGCTTAGCTAGTAAAATATATTTTATTATTTAGTCTGAAATGTTAACTCCGTCTTTGTGTTATATTATGTTATAAGCATACACTAATTAGTCTTTTAAATTTAATTTCAACAGATCTCTTCTGATGTCAAAAGGAATATTGTGACATTCACAATAGGAACACCAGGTTCAAAAATAAACTAGCCATTACGGGCAAAAGTGAGGAAATCTTTCATTGGAGACGGTGTTCGCTTTTATAACACTTTGCCTGAGGAACTAACCCTTTTACCAGACACTAAATTTAGAAAAATTGTTAAAGATACTTTGTGCTCTAAAGGCTATTATAAAATTGAAGATTTTTGAAGCGATACATTGATCTGGTCAAGTCGTTTTTGTGTAACATAGCTATGAAAACCATTTGTAAAGTGTTATTATTATTATTATTATTACTATTACGTAAAGCCATTGATTATATATTGTAGTAATCAATGGTAAAGCCTACAAGGAAGGCATAAATGTCTAGAAACATAAGACGTTCGGAAAGTACTGTAAGTCTACATCGAATAAAAATCTATCTATCTATCCATCTAATATTTTCAGGTGATACCTAGGTGGATATTAAAACTCAAATAGATATAAGCGCTTTATAATCATTACTGTATCGTAGTGAAATAGCATGATGCAATAAGGGTATAAAGTAATGTAAAGCGGAAAAAGTAAAATATAATTAATATAGAGCAGAGATATTTACATTCATGGTTAAAAGGGGTAGCAACGATAATGATCATGTGGTCGCACGTACATACCTTCTAGACCCTAAAGGATCCCCTTTCTTCGAAGGAGTAAACATACGATTGGAGAAGTATTCGAAATCCTTGTGCAGTATACTTTCAACAGCATTATAATCGTTTACAATCAAACATGGCTTATCCGCTAAGAATATTCCTACATACGGTTCGTGACGATGTTTCCTATATAAAAAAAATATTCCAGATAATCAATATAATAACAAATTTATTTAAATTAGACTTGTATGTATACCTGTATAAGTCGAGCAAAAAGGCACCAATGGACTTTTGGAGAAAAGCGATCGGACCAAGATTGCCCAAATAGGGCAGTGGTTTCAAGCTGTATATATTGCGCCGCTTCCAGTAGTCGAAATTTCGTGTCACGTACAAATAAGTAGACAATATTATAAAAGGTAATAGAATAATAAATTGAATCATTTTCGGGCCGCCGCTCTTATCCGACTTACAAAATATGAATAATTTAACATTCTACATTTAACGCGAAAACGCTCATTCGTATAAAGAATATGATAATATTATCGCTACCCCGATAAGAGAATTTGAAACGAATTAGTAACAGTAAGACATTGGACAGAAAGGATACGCCATTAGTTAAAGGTTTTAAATTAATACGATTGTGCTAAAAATTCAATATCATACATTACTTTGATGCCCTCAAGCTTATACCCACTCATTAATATCCTAATAAACTAATAATAATATCAAACGGCGATGGCAAATGATCTAAAAGTGTCGGACTGGAGAGTATGTCAAATATTAAAAAATGAACTCCACCTTAAGCCCTACCCGACCTGGGTGCCAAGGTTAGCAAGACCATGTATCTGGAAAAGGTCTTAAAATTAGTTAATATTTATTTTAAGACCTTTTCCAGATACGCGGTCTTGCCAACCTTAACACCCAGGTCCATGAAAACAGGTGTAAAGCGACCTTCAGCCGTCACTGCAGCGCAAACCATGACAGAAGCTGATCCTTATTTCTGACTGATATTCTTTCTAGACATCGTTGCTAATCAAACACGCTTATTTTGCTTGTTTACGCACTGTTGAACGTTGAAGTCTTTTTTTTTCATCCGAAAAGACGATGTTTGGTAAAGCCTCACTCTCGTGCAAGCGTTCCAGTGCCTGGGGTCTATCCAACCGGACATTTTTCTACACTGGAGATAAGTCTTGTAGGGCTTGGGGTAGAGTTCATTTTTCAATATTTGACAAACATTCCAGTGCGACACTTTTAGATTATTTGCCAATTTCTTCCGAACTGCTAAGAATTTCTCGCAATTCAGCTCTTGCCACCCATTTCCCGGGAAGATGCTTTACGTTTATGGCAGCCATTGTTGAGTTTTGGTATGCTTAGAGTTTTGGTATTAGTGACACTGAAACAATTAACGATTAACATGGTGCGTGCAACCGTCCACTGCCTGGGGTCTATCGAATCGTACTTTTTTATGCACTGAAGTAAATCGAAGACTATCGCAGTTGTTTGACATTATAAATAGGATAGAAAACGAATTTACCGCGTGAAATTTGTAGCACCCATGGGGTGCTACAAATTTCACGCGGTAAATTCGTTTTCCATCCTAGTTATACTAAAGTAAAGTATTGCAGGGCTTGAGGTAGAGTTGATTTTTAATACTTGGCGAATACTCCAGTCCGACAATTTCAGATCTTTGCCAATTTGGCCCTTCCGAACCATTTTTCGGGAGTTGTTGTTAGTTTAGAGCCTTTGCGTCTTGTAGTGATATCAGTAACACTATAGCGATTAATGACTCGATATTGATTTAAAATACTGCAAGAATACTTCAAGCAACCAACCTGCACCATCAATCAAGCAACTTACTATCTACACTGAGAAGAATATTGGATTGATTATTACATTACCATGTTATTATTACAGTTTTATACAGAATAACGATGTTTCAAACACATGTTTTTGAAATACAAAGAATTGTTGTTGTATGTAACTCCGTTACTCGATTATATATATCAATATTTTCCTTACGGTTACTACGGAATTAACAGTATACTGTAGTTTCTACATGATTCATGTGTCGACTATAACCGTACGTATACTACTACATGCTGTCATGATAGAAGAGAGATCCAATGCCGTGACGTAAAGAAATAACATTATGTTTTAACATGACACGGTAACTACCGTCACGCTAACACCTTTACGCGTCATGTTAATTCATACGTATGGACCACAGTCCAAGTTATATACGTAATCCTTATTAAAACACGCGTATTTCCATGTATTACATCGTTATATTTTTCTTAGTGTACTCTTGCTAAAGTAGATCGTAACATATTACTATCTACTAATTTCTATTTCTACAGGTAATTGTTTGTATTTTTATTTAGAATAGAAAAAACGAAGATATTTATTTATTTGTAGCTGTTCTTACAAAAAACACACAGATTAAAAATTAAAACTGTAAATAGACAAAGACTATGCAATAAAACTACAAACGCTGCAAAATTAGGGGTATCCTCAGGATATCTCTTATCGTGGTTTTCAGGACACACCTATTAAATATTGGTACATATATGATCATATAAATCCACAAATCAAAATAATCAAAATCAAAATATTTTACATCAAATAATAATAAAATAAAATAACCAAATCAAATAAATCTAAAAATTAAAAATCATAATATTCAAAATCAAAAAAATCCAAAATCAAAATAATCGAAATCAAAATATTTAACATCAAATAATCACGAAATAAATTTATAAACAAACGAAAAAACAATAGCTATAATCAAATTATCAAAAATAATTATTTTGAAATAAAAAAAAATACATCTAAACATCTTACTATAAAAATAAACTCTTATAGTGGTACTTAAATACAGCAATTGATTTCGATCGGAATTCCATACAACCGCAGAATAATTGGAGAAACTGCACTGGAAATGTGTAGTTTTGTGCTTGGGTAGTTTGTAGTTTTTTTCACATTTTCTGAATCAAACTTTTAATTATATTTGAAAATGTTCAGTATATTTGAAATGAAAATGACAAAACACAAAGTTTTTGTTAAAAATGTTTAAAAACAAGTCGGAAATGTCAATACGCATAGGAATTAAACGTTGGTTGTACCTGAGTGTATTATCTTTATTGACACAAAAATATTTTTAAAACGTGTATAGCTAACCTGAATTAACCTGCTCTTCCAAGGACTTTGAAAATATTATCGTAACTTCAAATATTGTCTTATGTTTATCGGAGTAAAACTGAAGACAAGTGTTAATATCGTGACAATTTTATTGCTATTCTTTGCTGAAGACCGTTAGACATATTTTCTAACCAAACACGCTTATTTTGCTTGTTTACGTACTGCTGATTGGCAAAGCCTCAGTTTGGCAAAGCCTCACTCGGGTGCAAGCGTTTCAGTGCCTAGGGTCATCAAACCGCACATTTTTTCTACACTGGACTTGAGTCTTGTAGGGGTTGGAGTGGAGTTCATTTTTCAATATTTGACAAACACTTCAGTTCCGACACTTTTAGATCATTTGCCATTTTAATACGAACTGCTACGAACTTTTCACAATTCCACCGTTCCGACCCATTTTCCGGGAAGATGTACGTTTAGGGCAGCCATTGTTGCATTTTGTCATGGTATTAGTAACACTATAAAGATTAACGAATAATATCGTCCTTACAAAGTATTTAAATGTACTAATTCTCTATTGACTTATTTTTTTGGGAATACCATACAGCTCATCTAACTATTTCAATTTATGCAAGAAATTTCATATCCTCCCCTTGATTAAGCGGCGTGAAACTGCGGACTTAACCTTTTTGCTAAAAATTACCTCCAATAACATTAACTGTCCTGACTTACTAAATAAAATTAATCTCCGTGTTCCTTCCAAACTCAATAGATTTATCCCTGCTCTTCATGTTCCTCATGCTGGTACCAACTATAGGCAAAATGCATTTCTGTGGCGAACAAGTGACAATTTCAATGACATGATTAAACGCTTTGACTTTGATCTATTCTGTACGAGTGTTAACTCAGCTAGGCAGCGGCTAAACAGTGAATTCTTTAGCATTAATTGTTGAATATTTTTTTATGCATTTTTAATTGATAGCTTTAATTGAAAGATCACATATGTTTCTACAACGTTATTTAAACGTGAAAACCTTTAATTGGCTCTCTGTCATGTTACTCCGGCTTTTTGTTCAATTATAATTAGCTGTTGGTTTTCCTAAAAATAAATAAATAAATAAATTTGCTATATTTCATTATTTGTTGAGTTAATTAACTGATTTAGGATTGGTGTGATATACTTACTCTGTCATTCCTAAAGAATCGTGAGGTTTTAATGAAATTAAATAAATTAATTAATAAATAAATAAATAAGATTGACGATTTGATATTGATTCAAAATTGCAAGAATACTTCCAGCAGCAACCCCAGTTAGAATTCTCTTTCACAAGTAAGATTTAATATTATCACATATTTTTATGCGGCCATTCAGTGGTATTTTTTAAGCGCAATAATGGCGGCGCAGCGTAATCGTTTGTTGTCAGAGTTGCCAATTGTTTTCATTTTCTAATGGTAGAGATAATATTACGTCGTTTCGTATAGGAAATTTTCTCTATCGATTAAAAAATCGGACCCCAAAATTGCCATTATGCTCTCCACCAGCAGCACTGCATATGTAGCCTGTATTTTACCTGTAATTCTTTTTGAATACCAGGTTCATATATTTATAAGTCAGTGCCAGTGTAGGGTAGCGAATGGTTTATTGTAGCTTGGGCCTTAAGATTCATTTTGTTCTGGGATCGGCTCAACTCCCGATTCAGCTCCTATTCAGAAGCCTCCTCGTGCGAAAGGCTACCCCGGGTAATACTCTCGCGTCTCAGGCCTCACGGCTTGTGCACTCTGACTACTTGTGAAGGAGTCTGGGGACTATGGAAGTACACTGTCTCCTATCGTCAAACACTCTTCAAATGATCATTAACCTACCTGCTCCTGAAATCAGAGCCGGACAATATATGCCTTTGGTCGCGATAGATTCAAACCTAATCACCGCTGAACACACGGCAGGTAGAGGTCGCGCAAGTGACTTCGAACCCGTGACCAGTCGGGACGTTGGAGGCATCCTGATGGTTATTTACAGACGGAGATATCCTTTCAAAACTGGTAGACAGGGGGCGAGGATGCCAGCTGTTATCTTTCCTGGTGCCTCGCCGTAAGGCGTTGGCCCCTGACGAGCAGGTGGCGTAACTAGACAGTGGATTGTTTTTCGTCTTCTGCACTCACCTTACGGGAGACAGAGTGATTCAATATCGTTAAAACTTCCTGAGGTGACAGGTTCGCCCGTTGTAGTTGACAGGTCTAGTTTCCGGATATTTAATTTCGTTTAAACTATTTCTTACAATACTATATTTTACTAATGATCCCTTATTTTTACTAATTGCATTGATCGTTTATTTCTGGATTATTATCATGATTTAATGAAATAAACCGGCCAAACAAGACACTTTGCGTTATATTATTTCATTTCATTTCGCACACAGGCAGGTTTTTTTTTGCGGTTGCCACATCTCCAAAACGCCGGGTGTTACAAACTTCACGCCGTAAATACGTTTTTTTGTCCTTTGTATAATGTCAAACAACCGCGATAATCATCGATTTCGAATTAAATTTTTACTCGATTATTCCAAAAATGCCCACAATAACATATAGCTTTATTGATGCACGCTTAGAGAAGTCACCGTCGCTCCGTCAAAGTGATAATTTTTGCGATTGTCAATAATCAAATACGTAGGTAGTATTACAAATAATTGAATTTAAAATACGTCATAATATGTCTTACTACATAAAAAGCAATCTGATACAAAAATATAATTGCAAATTAGATCGACTAATAAATATAGGTTGGTAAGACACGACACTCATGTATTATTTTTTGTTGGTTTTTGTAAATACCTAATCGGTAATATAATTGTAGATATAGCATGTCTGTTCGGTTTAAATACAGGAAATAATAAACTCTTAATAGCGGCCATTAACTTTTATTTTTTATTTATAAAACAAGCTAATTGGTAGAAATCCTACTCTTGGTAATGACCAATTGATTTGACATAATTTACCTTATATGGTATACTAGCATAATTCATTATCTTACGGATTGAATATTTTTTTAAATTGTGAGAACAAATATTTATTAAATTTATAATACAAAATAAAATCTTTTCAAAATAATTTGAACACTTAAGTAGGTATAAATGAAAAGTGTTGTTAGTAAAAACCTAAAAACGCAGTCAGTTATAGAATAGTCAATTAAGAATTATTACAAATATTAAATTACACTAATAAAAATATGGCAATAGAAAGAGTAAAGACAATTTTTTATATAATAATCTATATCCGATTATCAAAATGATTGTATTTGGTAATGTAAATAATTCAAAAAATGTTTAATAAGAATAATCCTGAAAGGTTAGAAAATTTTATACTTTCAAAGTCATTAATAAAATAAACTGGGTTTACAATAAGAATATAGTTGACCTTTGTCTTAACTTAAACTCTCCAAGACCCCTGACGCACAATTGAATATTATTGTAATAAAGGTTAGGCTGAGACAGGAAACTATTTCTAGCCTTACTTAGTATTACTGAGTAAGGATGCTAGGCTTATTTATTACATCTCAGACATTAAAAAAATATATTATACATGATTTGTGATAAATATTGAATTATTTATGTTTCCTTTGGTAGAGCTTAACAACTAGTCCAGTGATAATATAAATTATATTATTGGTATTAGAATTTTACTTAGCTTCAAAATAAAATAAATATGAGACTAATTATTCTAACTTAGCAAACTTTATAGGTTTATTTTACTTACTTTTAATTTCTCGGATTATCAACCAACCAGGAGGGAAAGTATTGTGAACGCGCCAACCTTTTTTTTTTGAGATAAAGACGGAAATATCTATTTTAAGCCACCCTGAGACGATTAAGACTATTTCCACATTGAAGTCGGTTTGTGTGTGTGTCTGTCTGTCTGTCTGTGTGTTTGTATTCCTCCATGATAGTGCCCAACCACTTAATCCGATTGAGCTGAAATCGGGTATGCAGGTATTTTCAATTTATTGTAAAATCAAATTATTCGTAAAATATCGCGAATAAACAATATTTGATAATGTTTATTTGATATTTGATAATATAATGATGATATATTACCTAACGCTATATCGAATAACGCGCTCATCTCTTTCATACATTAAAAAAAAAACAAATTGAAAAAAAGAATTTTTTTTTTTTTACTTTTTATTAAACATTGCTTTTTTGCTAGTACTGATCCACCCACTACAAGAATGTCACTAATTAAAAACTAACCCGTATATAAATACCTTCCATGTAAATTCATTTCCATTGCCATACCTATGGTATATCTATTCTCATGAAATACCTTACCCATGACATACTCGTTCTCATGAAATCTTTTAAACATCATCGCCACACTCAATATTAGAATTTTCTCTCCGGGACTCGCGGCCGAGTTTAAAATAGTTTATTTTGAAGATATCTCCTTGCGATTTTATCTATATTGATAGAAATTTTTAAAATTCTTCTCCATATTAATTCTATTGGATTTAACTGGCATTAGTAGGGAGAAAGTGTACATAACCATTGTTCCCTCCTAAACTATGAACATAATATTTCTTTCCGAAGTGCTGTTCCTGAACCCCTCAAGCGGCGGGTGTAAATCTTTGCAGTCACCTATCATTTCTGAGAGTTGAAGGTCGAAAATATCGCACTTTAGAAAAACGATCATAAGAAAGAAACTACTTAATGGATCATTAAAAGAAGATTGCAGAATGATCGCATTGAAATTTGAAATATAAAACATTAAAACCTCATTTTGTAAAACAATTAGATAATTTTGAATAAATATTAGAAAGTTATAGAACTGAAAAAAAAAACTCACTTATTCAGCGATATCGACGTTTTATCTCAAAATACGAAATCCTATCTAGAAATTGTAAACACATTTGTGTACGTTATTACATGCTTTACCAAATCTATTAGTTCGTTTTATTTATTTTCATACAGATATCCGAAGAGAAGCTACATAATATTCGAAGAGAAGCACAGATTCGAGCAATAAAAGTGCCCCCAGAATACAAACAATTATATTAGGGATTCTAGACTGCGACAAGCACGACTGAATAATCGTACAATACAGAATGTATTCGTCTTTCTCATACATATCTAACAGGGGATGTTTGCACTGTGATTTTGGTGTAAATTCAGTTCGTTGAGAGCGCGGTTTGTCGCGCCGCGCTCGTACCCGTTTTGGGACGTTACTGAGCATTGACTACAATACATCGTACCCGATTCGGGACGTTACTGTCTTGAGGGGTTAATTAAATCGTCTAATAAAATATTCTCTGGTGTTGGTATGTCATCCCAATTTAAAAGAGATTAATTAGTATATTATGGTAGTTTTCCTATGGCCTTGAGTGATAAGGTGAATTGTTCGTCACAATACCACTTTTTCGGATATAATCAAAAGTAATTATCCTTCAAACCACCTCAAATTATCCAGCATTCATATCTTGGTGGTAATCGGTGCTGGAGTTCAAAATGTTTTTGGCTGATAATAATAAACACCCGGAATCCTACATTACCAGCCAACCAGCATCTGATATTATTACTCGTTTTCATCGCGATACAGGAGCACTTAAAACGCACATTCCCGGCTGATCTTGCGATTTTTTTTAGGTATATTTTTTATGGGTGAAGTTTGGAAAATTTACTATAATATAAGATTGCGAAATGAATGACAAATACTGTTTTAAATAATAAACAGATAATTCCAAATTGGATAATACACGTCCATAAACAAAGTTTCCAGTGAATTGTTTTTTTTTTAAAATATTGAATATAATATAACCTCTTTTACAATGCGCCTCAAAGGATCACGATGGATCATTTAAAGCTTGGCCATCATATCCAAAAGCAGCTGATGCTATGATATCTATCATATATCTGCCGGAGATATCAGAAGCAGCAAATCTGGAAACTAAGATAAAAATATGTAATATACTTCTATGAAAATCCTCTTCTAACTGCGGAATATCACAATATTCATAAACATTAGTAAAATGTGTATTTAGTATGTTTATTGATTTTTTTTAAACTTATCTGCTCTTGTAATACTGTTGTGGTAAAAACAACCTTGAACTGTTGTAACCCCTTCGACTTCACAACATTGATAAAAAATAGTGGTAGATAATAAATTAAACTTTTCCTTCAGTAATTTCTCTATTGATCTAAATTGATTAAAAAATTATCAAATAAGTGGCTCATATCATCAAAATGGGACATTCATTCTGTGAATGGGTGTAGATTGTTACTTATAATCTAAAGCAATAGATAATCTAAAGAACAATAGTATATTATTATATGAATTTAGCGAAAGTCAAACAGCGAAAGCTTATTCAGTGAAACAAGCGAAAGCCGACGAAGATGCCAATACAATAATCTAAAAAACAATCTAAAGCAGGAGTGTTGGGCCCGCGAATCGCATGCGGCCGTGACCTCACTTTTCGCGGCACGCGGACCGGGCCTTTAAATGTATAAATTACCCTCAAATACGAAATATGCACAATTCTTACATTAAATCATGTGACATATATATATATATATATATATATATATATATATATATATATATATATATATATATATATATATATATATATATATATATATATATATATATATATATATATATATATATATATATATATATATATATATATATATATATATATATATATATATATATATATATATATATATATATATATATATATATATATATATATATATATATATATATATATAGGATGATGTTTTTATTTAAAATAAAATTAGTAAAAGCTACTTAAAAAGTAGCGAAGGAAATCCCAGCTTGTATTGGGAAATCCCAGCTTATTACAAACCTTATCATATATATATATATATATATATATATATATATATATATATATATATATATATATATATATATATATATATATATATATATATATATATATATATATATATATATATATATATATATATATATATATATATATATATATATATATATATATATATATATATATATATATATATATATATATATATATATATATATTACGACGTGCTCAATATGCAACTACTCAAAAATAACATTAGGTAAAGACGAGAACGGCATTTTGTGAAAATTTAACCATTGTCCACTCTTCTAATTTTTTCCCAACCCAGGTAGGTTGAAGAAATGTCTAATAAAGTTTTATGACTCCTCCGATGAATGAACAAGCCCGACAAAAAAATGGAATGGGCTCACTTAGTTACTTTCAAAAATACGACACCTCGTTATTTTTGTGGGTAACCGTTCGAAGACTTTTTCACAGTAGTGTATATATATATATTATATATATATATATATATATATATATATATATATATATATATATATATATATATATATATATATATATATATATATATATATATATATATATATATATATATATATATAAATATATATATATATATATATATATATATATATATATATATATATATATATATATATATATATATATATATATATATATATATATATATATATATATATATATATATATATATATATATATATATATATATATATATATATATATATATATACATATATATATATACATATATAGATATATTTTTTTTTTTAATTCAAGAAATTATAAGAAAATTATGTGGGAAACAATAATTCGGCCAGCGAAACACTGTATTAAGATAATTAGCCATAATTAATGAAGCGCTGTATGTTACCCGAAAATAAAATTAAATTAAATTAAAATAAATAAATAAATTATAATATTTCCTGGAATTCCTTTAAGCCTCTTGTCCATACAGGTTTTATCCTCATACCGGTTTTTTCCAACTGGTGCCGTGGACAAGTGGCCTTAAACCTACTCGCCCGCACACGATTCTTCAGAGCTCGAGCACCAACTGTACACTGAGGCATTTCAATTATCCCACGAGCGGTTGCAACATTTGTTAGCGACAATACTTCTTTGTAAAATAAAACAGTATGTCTGGACAATAATTATAACCAAAACACACTAATGCAATACAGATTAAAATCATACATATTAACATTCTTAAACATGGTAATCGAACATCTTAAAATTACAATCGTATTCAGTATTCAGTATTCAATTTATTCATTCAGAATTTACAATAAAAGCATGAATAATCAATTAAAGCTAATTAAGGCATATTCGAATTCGTCAGTTGCTAGTAATATATTTATATTTATATAGATATAAAACTATTAAAGCAGAAATAATAATTTGACAATAGCGTTTAATAAAGTTGGCTTTACACGGCAGACAAATAAAAAAACAGCTGATTCCATGTACATGAGTATACATATAAAATAAATAATTATTATAGGAATTTTAATAGTCATCTTAGGCACTCTATACAAAAACTAATCGCACAATAGAAAGTATCAAAACGAAATTGGAAAAAACAACGTATATATATGGTCAGATATGTTACGTTAAATATTGTAATCTACATATTAAATATTAAATTCATAATATTATTATTAAACAAGTGGGATAGATATGAAGGGAACCGAAACCCCGAGATAGCCTCGAGCCTTGAAAACTAGTAAGGAGACATCGTCCACAAAAATAAATTGTAAAAATATCAGCATTTTGGATAATATTTCGGCCTTTTATAGTATCCTCCCCCCCCCCCCCCCCTTCCCCCAACCGCCTACGCCCGAAACATAAAACACCTACGTTACTGGTAGCATTGATTTTATAGTGTGCTGGTAGCTATTTGTCATGGTACTACAAAAGGGAGCGCTAGGTAAGCTCTTCCAGATTTATCATTGCTGCTATTCTGTAAGGCAAAACAGGCGAATTATTTTTTAACGAACGCCAGAACTAATATACAAAGAAAAATAAGTGAAAGCTCATGAGATGAAATATCGTTATAAAATTCCATTCGTCTTATTTGTGCGGTTGATTGGGCAGCATCGAGAATATGCCTGTTTTTCGTTTTTAATAGCAGTAATTGTTTGTTTTTTCGCTGTAGTCTATAAGGTGTAAAGATATGTGTAGTGGTAAAGAAGTGTGTATATATAGGTGTAAGGACAGAATATTTAATTTGATATTGACATTTTTTGAAAAACATTTTGAGTAGGTAGCGTCATCAATCAGATTGCTTAGAAGTAAACTCGTTTCCAAACTTGTCTAAAAATATAAATAATTCGTAATTTTCCAGAATATGTTTTATTTTATTTATTCAATGATAAGTTACGTATAATATCATATTACGCAAAGTAACGTATAGTATAATATCATTACGGATCTCTATGTTATTACAATATAATTAGGTAGATCGATATCATATATTTATGATTCTATTTTTTCCCGATTAATATAGAAGTCTTTTTCTGGAACAGTTGTGAATCTTCTGGGGTTGAAACCGATAAATTTCTCGTCCGTAGTCAGGCGGTGGTTCCGTAGGACAGCTATCAGGGCCAATTTCAATTCCATGATACCAAAACGCAGTCCTATAAAGAAATGTAATTATCCATTAGAAAATAATAGATTCAATGACTTTAATAATGTCATTGATTTTATATACACTATAAAATCAATGATAATATATATATATATATATATATATATATATATATATATATATATATATATATATATATATATATATATATATATATATATATATATATATATATATATATATATATATATATATATATATATATATATATATATATATATATATATATATATATACAAAGCTGTACTAAAAAATTCCGAGGATGATGAATTAAAAGAGTATTATATTAAATATAAAAACCTATGTCAATTGATAATAAAAAATACGAAAACAAACTTTTATAGAAAAAAAATAGAAGATGTCAAACACGATTCAAAAAAAATATGGAACACAGTCAAAGACATTGCTTTCAATAATACAAAATATAAAACAATCTCAGAGTTAAATATAATGGGAAAGATAACCACAGTTGAGCAAGACCCTGAAAAAGTCGTGAATATTTTAATAGCATAGGCTATGTCTTAGCAAATAAAAATCTCCAAAAAAATAACATTCGGGAAGAGGAACTAGCGGATAGGATCGATGCCAATGGCAGTATGTCCTCGTCATTCTACTTGAGACCAACAACACAGACGGAAATTATCAAAATAATATCGACACTAAAAAATAACAACTCAAGCGGTCCTGATGATATCAAAGCAGATATTATAAAAACCTATAGAAATAACCTTGCCATTCCACTTGAATACATAATAAACCAAAGCTTTAAGACGGGGATCTTTCCAAATCATTTTAAGCATGCCAATATAGTACCAATATATAAACAAGATGATGACACAGATATTGCAAACTATAGGCCTATCTCACTGCTTAACAATCTGAGCAAAATAATTGAAAAAGTGGTAAAGGAAAGACTAACAAGCCACTTAGATAAAATGGATCTTCTATCTAAAAATCAATTCGGCTTTCGGAACGGTGTCGGTACGGGCGAGGCTATCCTTGAGGTTACTAAAAGCATAACGAATGCATTGGATTCGAATAAGAAATGCATTGCGGTATTTTTAGATCTAGCGAAGGCTTTTGATACTATATCCCATAAAATACTTTGTAAAAGATTAAAGGGGTATGGAATCAATGGCCTCGCATTGAATTGGTTTTCGGATTATTTAAAAAACAGAACACATACTGTTAACCTCAACGGTGTTCGAAGTGTATCCCTGCCACTAACATTTGGCGTTCCTCAAGGTAGCGTGCTCGGACCAATACTGTTCACTATGTACATAAATCCGCTTTGCGAGCTTGGTTTTGGTAGAACAATAGCGTATGCTGATGACACGGTGTTAGTAATTTCCGGTTCTAATTGGGAAAAGGTATATAATCGTACTAACATCGCGATGGCTTCAATCAAAACCTGGCTAGACCTAAACCTACTTACATTAAATGTTGGCAAAACAAAATACATCCCATTTAGCATCGATGTAAGAGGCCAGCCGGATGATCACCATCATCTTATCATTCACGACTGCAAGAGAGATGCCACGTGTCGTTGTCAGCCAATCGGACCAGTCGGAGAGATAAAATATCTCGGAATAATTATAGATAGACACCTACGGTGGGAATTACATACCGAGTGTCTAGTGAAAAGACTAAGGAAACTGATTTATATATTTATTCAATTGCGAGATATTCTCGGCCTGCCCTATTTAAAAATTATATATTACGCTATATGCCAATCAATAATGACATACGGTATACTTGGATGGGGAGCTTGCGGAAAAACCCTCCTCCAGAAAGTGAACGTTGTCCAAAAGGCAATAATTAGAATCATGTTAAGGAAGCCTAGGCGTTATCCTTCTGACGACCTGTATGTTGAGGCACAATTGCTTGATTTGAGGCAGTTGTATTGCCTCAAAGCAATAATTCATCTTAAAAACAACAATGAAGACGAATATTGTGTTTCTCCGGAAAACAGGGAGAGATCAGGTCGTTATAATGGAAACTTTGAAGTGCCGAAACGTCTAACGTCTTTTGGACAACGTCATTACAGCTTTCTTGCTCCAAGAATGGTTAATATCATGAGTAAAGAGAACATATTGGAAATTAGCAGCAAACAACAAAAATATCACCTTGTATCATGGTTAATAAACCTTGGTAGGAGAGACCGAGAAAACATTCATCACAATTTTAAAATAAATAAATATATTTATTTTCTATTTATTTTATACAGGTATTTTTATTAATTCTTATATATTATTAGTTATTATTATAAATGATTATTTATTATTGCTATTATATATTATTATTATTATTATTATTTAGTATTACTTGTCTATAGTTCTAATATTATTTTGGTGTAGTGAGAATTTCATTTTAACGTGATTTGATTAAAAAAAATATATATTTTTAGTTTGGAATTTAACTTGATTTGATTCAATTTTTTTTATTTTTAGTATGTATTTTTTAATCATTTGTATTGGTGTTCTCCTTAGAACAGGCTCTGCCTAGTTAGGAGCAACACAATCAATGTTAAGTGCTAACGGTGTATTTTTTTTTGTGGAGCAATAAATAAAAAATAAATAAATTAAAATATATATATATATATATATATATATATATATATATATATATATATATATATATATATATATATATATATATATATATATATATATATATATATATATATTTATATATATATATATATATATATATATATATATATATATATATATATATATATATATATATATATATATATATATATATATATATATATATATATATATAATATATAATATATATATATATATATATATATATATATATATATATATATATATATATATATATATATATATATATATATATATATATATATATATATATATATATATATATATATATATATATATATATATATATATATATATATATATATATATATATATATATATATATATATATATATATATATATATATATATATATATATATATATATATATATATATATATATATATATATATATATATATATATATATATATATATATATATATATATATATATATATATATATATATATATATATATATATATATATATATATATATATATATATATATATATATATATATATATATATATATATATATATATATATATATATATATATATATATATATATATATATATATGATAAGTTTTGTAAAGAAATCCGTTTATAGGATGATATGTTTATTTAAAATAAAATTAGTAAAAGCTACTTACAAAGCAGCGAAGGAAATCCCAGCTTGGATCGGGAAATGCTAATATTTGAATGAGATATACTTACGGATGTGCACGACTTTCGACGGTGCAAGTAAGTTTAAAGGTCAAATATATATATATATATATATATATATATATATATATATATATATATATATATATATATATATATATATATATATATATATATATATATATATATATATATATATATATATATATATATATATATATATATATATATATATATATATATATATATGTAAGGAAGATCTATACGAAATAAAAAAGTACTACTATCAAAATAGTTCGTTTTAATAACAAATTTGAGAAAACTTTCTCTCCTAGAGCATACTTTCAGCACCCTTGAACTGTGTAAAATTGATTAAATAACAAATATAGATAACCTAAAGGTCTGTAATATATTAGTGAGTGTAAAGTTAACAATTTCAATAGATGATTAACAAAAATAAAAATATTTCTGAATTTAAGGAGTTTCTTGATGGGAATTTGGAAAATGTCTAAAATCTTTTCCTATTATTTACTTGAGAAATCCCTCATCCCCTACAAGTTGTATACAATTGCTATTTATTTTGCTGAATTTTTAAAAGATTTGGAAGGTTTTGTAGAATAAAAGTAGCGACAGGCGATTCTTGCTTAGTCGACGATTTTTCGTTCAAACAATTGGTGGACACAGAAAGTGGTTTTCCATGATTTAATTCTTACCTAAGCATTTCCTTGGGCCGGTGGAGAATGGGAAGTATGGTTTTCCGATCGTATCTTCAGGGTTTCTCCAGCGCTCCGGGTCAAACTTGCTTGGTTCCTCCCAATGGCGATCATCGTTTTGCATTCCCATCATCGAAACCAACAAATAAGTTCCCTTTGTAATTTCTGTGTCGGTGCCTGGTAACTTGTAGTTTCGGGTGCAGATTCTGTCTATGAACGGGAACGGTGGATACTTTCGCAACGACTCTGTGCGAAAGTATCCACCGTTCGGTTAAAATCCACCTCGGTTTAAAAATAGCTAAAGATTTCTAATCGGTGTAGTTTTAACATCATTATAAAGCCAGTTCACGGATTCAATTTTGTGTGTGTAAAAAGGATATTTTTCTACCACGTACGTACTGTATTTCATGTTTTTCAGATAAGATTAATTGAAACGAAACATGAAGGTGACCGCATAAAATATGAATTCGGATTTGCCGCAAATAAACACGTCAAACGACTATCGACATAACGCACACGGAATCGTCAGCGCGGTGGCCGTGTGGTTAAACGGCGACTTCACAACGAAAGAATCACGGTTCAAACCTCGCTCCCGGGGCATTATTTATTTGTTTTTGTTATATATTTTTTTTCTGCATTTTTATTTGTTTTTTTTGTTTTTTTACATCATATTAAATAAATAAAAAAATATATATAATAATAATAAATGAGGAAAATATATATATATATATATAATAAAAACATAAAAGAACCAAGTGCAACTACGGCAAGAAGACGATATTCGACGTTTTATTTTCGCCTAAAACTCATACGCCTACAATAATAACATAGCCTACCAAACATTCCAATCGCTGGCGAGTAAGTTTGGCGCGTATCTCCCTGATAAAAACAGCGTTGCCACACATTTCAATTTTACTCCGGCCGTCTTACAAACAATAACCATGGCCAACTGCAGCAAATGCTCTAAATCTGTGGCGGCGAAAGATAAATTAGTGTGTGCTCATTGTAGAGAGCAATACCATTATAGATGCGCTAACATACTGAAGATGAATTTCGAAAAATTAAATGAGCAAAAACTAGCTCAATGGCTCTGCGATACTTGTTAGACGTCAGACCCTAGGCAAGCACGGCATGCGACTTTGGATACCCTAACACATTTAACCACGCGGTCTCGATCGTTTACACCAACCTCGCCATCAAAAACCAGCAGAGTGACCCACCTTACTCCAATAACAGCACCTTCTGAAAATGAAATCTCGACGGCCACACTATTTCGCGAAATTAAAAACTTACAATGCGAAATTCAACAGCTTCATAATCTACGTGACGACTTCAAAGATCTCTGTCTCTTTAGGGACGATATTCAGAAGATCCGAGTAGATTTCGCATCGCATAAGTCGAGTATTGAGCGTTTTAATAAGTTGCTAAATGATTTTGAAAAGCAAAAAGAAGAGGTAAGGGTAAAAATCTTAAAAGTAGATACCATGGAGGCCAACCTGAACACGCTCCAGGAAACGGTTTCCGAACTTCAACTGCAGTGCGAGGTTCGGGACCAATGGAGCAGGTTGGCGAACATTGAGATCTTCGGCGTTCCGGAAAAGAGTAAGGAGGACCTACTTCAGATAGTCACGAAGACTGCACAACTCGCGGGAATACAACTCCATCCGGAGGACATTGAGTTCGCGATGCGGGTCTCTCCCAGAGTTGTCGTTAAGGACCGCCCAAAAGTGATAGTAGCAAAATTTCGCAATCGGAAGCTAAAGGATTCGATATTGTCTGGATTGAGGAAACGAAAGGGGATCTTCACGACCGACCTCGGCATTCCTGGAAAAAGTACCATGGTTTTCGCCAACGAGCACTTAACGCCGTTTTTCAAGGATCTTCTGAGAAAAACAAAACTCCTGGCAAAATCCAAAGCAGTGCAATTCGTCTGGGTAAGACAAGGCAAAATTTACATGCGAAAAAACGAAGGCTCTCCCCCAATATTTATACGAAGCGAAACGGAGCTGAAAAAAATCGAGGAACATTTGACTGCAACCCAGGTCGCCAAGTAACTGCGCGCCCATTTTATTGTAACATATTTTTAAACTTTTTGTTTTTATTTCAACATACTTTAATGTTTTTAATTCTATTTAACTTAAACAGAAAATGTATTTATAACTATAGCAAGTTGGCAACTCTGTCAACATTCGCATATAGTTTCTTACGCATGCGCACGCTATGGTCGCACACGCACATACACCATTACACAAAAACACATTACACACGCACTGAGGCTAGTGCGGCGTTTGCAATTCGATCTGTTAATTGGTCATCAAATTTTAATACCATTTTCACTGCTTATTTTTGCCACGATTTTATCAACTATAAACTACTACCATCGCTTTATGACGATACTCTTATTATTATCATTTATCGTCGTTTATCCGCTATAATTGTTCTTGCATTTTTTATACTGTATGTGAAACCTCTTTATGAATAGTCTTTCTATAAGATATCAGAATGTTCGAGGTTTGCGTACGAAGACTAATATATTTAAAAACAACATTCTATGCAACGATTATGACCTAATAATGGCTACCGAAAGTTGGCTTCTGGATGGCATCTTGGACGCGGAGGTCTTGGACTCACGCTATGACGCTCTGAGGAGGGATAGGGACCCCGACACCACGGGTAAGAAACGCGGCGGAGGTGTTCTCGTAGGAGTACGAAGGGAGTTAAACGCTTTCAGCAGGGACGATTGGAGCCCGACGAATGCTGAATGGTTCTGGTTTACCATTCCGTCCACATCGCTCATAGCAGACACAGATTTGCATATCGCATGTGTCTATATCACTGGCGAGGAACACGATAGATTAGTGCAGGAGTTTGTAGAATTAATGTGTGATCTCGTTCAAAACCATCCCGCAGACAAATTCTTAGTGGTAGGGGATTTTAATCTCCCAGCGTTAACATGGAGAGATGATGACGATGATAATTACACTAACGCCGGTACTATCGGTTCTATTTTTCTTGATCATGTAGCCTTCGCTGGTCTTATTCAATTTAATTATATAGCAAATGCAACAAATAGAATCTTGGACTTAGCTCTTGCGAATTTTGACATAGAAATTGAACGAGCCTTAAATCCTTTAGTGAAAGAAGATGTTCATCACCCGTCATTTGACATTTTCGTTCCGAACCTTAGATACAAACCTCTTATAACTCCAGCTATCTCTCGAAATAACTTCTCAAAGGCGGATTATCCATCTCTCAATTACTATTTATCACTTATCGACTGGGACAATGTTTTATTGACAGATAACTTAGACAACGCTATTGGTGTATTCTATACTACAATTGGCGCAGGGATCGATTTGCATGTTCCGAGGCAAAAAGTGATATCTAGTAAATATCCAAAGTGGTTCTCGCCAGCTCTAATCAATATTATAAAAGAGAAGATTAAATACCACCGAAAGTGGAGGCGGTACGGGAATCCGCTCGATTATGATGCCTTTTCCTTGCTACGATCGCGACAGAAATCCATGCAGAAAACATGTTATCACTCTTATATTGCAAACAGCGAGAATAGTATAACCAAGAATCCAAAGCAATTTTGGGCATATGTAAAGGGTATTAAAAAAGATCACGCTCTGCCTAGCCGTATGAAACTCAACGGTGTCTTTGCAACGGAGGGCCAAGCGATTAGCGAAAGCTTTGCCGATTATTTTAAATCGACATACATCACCGGGCAACCTGTCAATGTAATGCCGGTTAGTGACAATCTAGATACAATTTGTGGTTTAAGTAATATCCAAATCATCGAATCCCAAGTCCTAAAGTATCTTATGAATTTAGACCGCAATAAAGGACCTGGTAGCGATGGTATACCACCTATTTTTGCCATCAACTGTGCGAAGGAACTTTCCCGGCCACTAACATTGCTCTTTCGACGCTCTATTAATGAGGGCGTATTTCCTTCTGCTTGGAAAGAAGCCATCGTCGTACCGGTACATAAAGGAGGCGCCAAAAACTGCGTAGAAAACTATAGGCCTATTTCAATATTGCCAGTTTTTAGCAAGCTCTTGGAAAAGGTTGTGTACGACCAGCTATATCAAGCTCTCGCTAGCTCGTTCACAGAGCACCAACACGGGTTTCTTAAAAATCGGTCGGTTGTTACAAATCTCGCTCATTTTACTGATTATACTTTGGGACGTATGGATCGGCGTATTCAGGTGGACGCGATATATACTGACTTCTCAAAGGCCTTTGATCGTGTCAATCATGTTGAGCTAATAGCTCGTCTGTCGTCTATGGGCATACATGGAGATCTGTTAAGGTGGATAGCATCCTACGTTTTCAAGCGAAGGCAGGCCGTTGTCGTTGGTGGATTTAGATCTAGTTTCTTTGGCATTGAGTCTGGTGTTCCACAGGGATCCCATTTAGGGCCTTTGCTTTTTAATGTTTATATTAACGACATCGGTACTTGCTTTAATCACTGCGACTATCTCCTTTACGCAGATGATTTGAAAATCTTCATGGGAGTGAAGAACCATGGCGACTGTCAACTGATCCAGGAAGATCTGAATCGTTTCACTCGTTTTTGTGAACTGCGTAAACTTTCTTTAAATGTAGCTAAGTGCCATAAAATCTCATTTTCGCGAAATGTCAATATTATTAACTTTAAATATACAATTGGCAATGATGTAATTCTGGAAGTAGATCGAGTACGTGATCTAGGAGTCATCTTAGATCGCAAGCTTTTAATGGATAAGCACATTGATTCAGTCGTCAACAGGGCTTACAGCACCCTCGGTTTTATTATGAGAGTTTGTAGACCTCTTAAAAACACTAATTCTTTGACAACGGTTTATGTTGCATACGTACGCAGCCTGCTTGAATTTGCTTCTAATATTTGGTCTCCACAGTATGCTACATACAAGCTGAGGATTGAGCGTATTCAAAAACGATTTATACGTCATCTAAATTACCGCTTATTTTCCAACGGCTTGTCGTACGCTGAAAGTCTGCAACGCTACGGTTTAGAGACATTAGAGGACCGGCGAGTAGTGTCAGATATGTCGTTTCTACATAAAATTGTTCATACTGGGTTGGACAGTTCATACCTCCTGAGTAGGGTGAGCATACGAGCGCCTTCCCGACTCGCACGTGCTCACTCAACTTTTTACGTACCAAGGTTCAACACTAACTATGGTTCCAATTCGTTATTGCCGCGCGTTATGCATGCATACAATGTATGCTTTAACGATATTGACATATTTAACCATCAGAATAGTCGATCCTTTGTTAAGGAGGTACGTGAAAAGCTGATTATCAGATCGGATTGAATTAGCATGCACAAGCACTCACAAGCACATTCGCACTACAGATACACACACCCACACACACATACATACACGCACACACACATACAAACACACACATACACACACTCACACATACACGCTCTCCATCACACAAACACACACTAACATCCATACACTCGCACCTAGCGATTTTAACTGTTACTTTTAAATTCTTTTTGGTATTATTTATTTTGTATTGTTTAGCATATTTTGTAATCCTTATATAGCAAATAATTTAAAACATCATTGGCTTTGTTACTGGTGTATATATTATGCTTATACGTATTTTTTTATGCTGTATGTTTTTAAGAAAAAAAAAAAAAAATAAAAAAAAAAAATAAAAAAAAATAAAAAATAATAAAATAACCGGTCAACTTCGAGTTGTATACATGCACCTAAGATTCCGTACCTTATTAAGAAAGTTATTCTTGTGATGAAATATTTTTACACAAATTGACTAGAATCGCAACTTTAACAATTGATACTGATACATTTTTTATAATAAGATTATTATACAGGATATTCTCTTTACAAGTCGACAATCCACTCAAGTGATAACTCTGCACATATAAACCTAAACAAGAAAATATTTTATTTTATTTTAAAAAAAACATGTTTCTGGATATAAGGATGTTTGTTTGTAAATGAAATTATTCAAAATAAAAAACTGACTTGAACTTTTTTTCATTAAAGTGCATGATTTACGATATGCCTAAAATGCCGTCATATACCGCTAAATGTCCACTTACAATAATCGTTTCCAGAAAATCGACTCATTCAACATGAAGGAGACTAAATTTAAGAGGAGCATTTATATAAACGCGAGGTTTTTTTTTTTTGTATTTTACAGCACTCTATATTTGTACTTACAGTCAAGGTTTATATTTTTACATAACATAAAGCTTTATATTTTTGTTACAAAACAGTCTTTTCAGAACTACATAGAATACCTTACTGTATGTAAGGATTAATGTGCTCTTGGTTATACATTGTTTAAAATAAAAGATGGCTACTTGTTTTTCATTTAATGCATTTAGCAAACGCAGTGTAATATTTGAATAGAGAGATGCATTGTACAGAGATATTTTATTCTTAGGCTACGTTTTTTTGTCAGTTCTGAAAATACCTGATCGCACAGACACGAGATTGAAAACGATAAAAGAGCGATCAGTGCTTTTTAACTAAACTCTTGGTATGCCAATAAATTCAACTCCTTGTATTTTAATTTCAAAGTGCGGACATTTTTTAAGGCGACAAAAATTTCTTCTTCTGCCAAATTAAAACCAACCAAACTACTGAAAGAAATATTGAATGGGTCTATTTGTCAGTCGAAATCTTTGACGTCAATATTAGTAAAGTATCTGACAACCTTTTCTTCAAGGGGTAACAAATCAACTACGTATTATAGAAATGGTTGCAGCGTCGACGTTTCTCAAAGCAGTGTTCGGAAACATGGACAGGTTGCCCTGATGAAGATTTTGTTTCTGCAGGGTTAATTTTTTAGTGAAATCTCTCATTTGTCCGAAGATGTCAAGATATTCTCATTTCGTCCCTGCGTCGGCTCATTACGCACTGTCGACTGAGACGCGGCGACTCAGTCGACAGTCGAAGCAGAGTCGCTCGGTCGACCAGCGTAGCAGGTGCCGTATAAGATCATACAACGCGAAAGTTGCCGTCGACTGAGTCTCCGTGACTCAGTCGACAGTGCGTAATGAGCCAGGATGATTCATGCTACACCGGGCCGGGGCCGGGCCGGGCCCCGGCCGGGACACGGTCAGATATCTATAGTATACTTTTGTATGAAGCAATTCATGCTTGGCCGTGCTCCGGCCGTGACCGGTCGTGCCACGTCCGGAGCACGGCGTCGAAATGGCGGTGGATATTGTTTTCCCGGCTCCGGTCTGCTAATCGTTCAATGGGAGAGATGATATGCTTCAGAAATCTTGAATTTTGTTTGGTTAAATCACGTTTTATTTTTTAAGAAATATACTAAAGCATTCTTTAGACATCCTAAAATAACCGTAAAATTTGCTCTCATCATCTATTAATTCCTTGTAGAGCGTGGCGAATTCTCCCTCCGATTGTCGTTTTCTCCAGGCTGGATGTACACTCCATCTTCTTTTATTAGATTCAGTTCGTGTTTCCAATACTTCGTCTTCAAAGGCAATTGCAATAGCTGCCAACTCAAGTTGTGAAAATTGCATTAATAATCAAGCGAAAATAGAAATTAAAAAATATTATTATCGCCAAAATAGATGGACGCAACACTAGTTAGATAAGTCCGCCATTTGTGCATAAATTGTATTTTTTATAAAACCAGCGTAATATTCTAAGTTTATATAATTATAAGTTTATATTATATAATTATAAGTTTAATTTGCATTCGCTTATCTATTTTCTATTTTATCATATTTTGTATTTTTCATTTTAATATTATGAGCACATGAATAAATCTTTGCCATACATAGAGTTTTCCTTGGTACGGGCTATGGCCTAGTTAGGCAGATTCTGCAACTAATACAATTGTAAATTTATGTTTTTGAATGAATAAAATTATTATTATTATTATTATTATTCATTAAGTTATGTTTTTATAGCACATTAAAGTTATTCTATTCTATTCTATTCTACTAGTTATCGCGGACATGGCCGTGGGATAAATAAACTCGGAAACAGCCCGGTCACGCCCGGTGTAGCATGAATGACTACCCCGGCCGGAGCACGTTGGAAACGACTCGGCCGGGGCCCGGCCCGGCCCCGGCCCGGTGTAGCATGAATCATCCTACGTCATTCGTCGCCGCGCCGCCGGACGTATCAGTCGCTTTGTCTCGCCCGCTGACAGCAAACTTTTCACGGCACACCTATAAAGGATGATTCATGCTACACCGGGCCGGGGCCGGGCCGGGCCCCGGCCGAGTCGTTTCCAACGTGCTCCGGCCGGGCCAGTCATTCATGCTACACCGGGCGTGACCGGGCTGTTTCCGAGTTTATTTATCCCACGGCCGTGTCCGCGATAACTAGTAGAATAGAATAGAATAGAATAACTTTATTGTGCTATAAAAACATAACTTAATGAATATTACGCTGGTTTTATAAAAAAGACAATTTATGCACAAATGGCGGACTTATCTAACTAGTGTTGCGTCCATCTATTTTGGCGATAATAATATTTTTTAATTTCTATTTTCGCTTGATTGATAAGTGTCTTATTAATGCAATTTTCACAACTTGAGTTGGCAGCTATTGCAATTGCTTTTGAAAACGAAGTATTGGAAACACGAACTGAATCTAATAAAATAAGATGGAGTGTACATCCAGCCTGGAGAAAACGACAATCGGAGGGAGAATTCGCCACGCTCTACAGGGAATTAATAGATGATGAGAGCAAATTTTACGGTTATTTTAGGATGTCTAAAGAATGCTTTAGTATATTTCTTGGAAAAATAAAACGTGATTTAACCAAACAAAATTCAAGTTTTCCTAAGCATATCTCTCCCATTGAACGATTAGCAGACCGGAGCCGGGAAAACAATATCCACCGCCATTTCGACGCCGTGCTCCGGTCGTGGCACGGCCGGTCACGGCCGGAGCACGGCCAAGCATGAATTGCTTCATACAAAAGTATACTATAGATATCTGACCGTGTCCCGGCCGGGGCCCGGCCCGGCCCCGGCCCGGTGTAGCATGAATCATCCTTAAAGCACAAACTGTGCCTGAAGGGCACCTGCGGCACACCGGTAAGCCACGGCACACTAGTTAAAAACCACTGAATAGACATTTAATATTGATATTATGTATGAGACAATCGACTTTATCAGGTTATTTTCTTTTTGGTATTTTATTTATTTATATTTAATATATTAAATGCCCTTGTACTAGGTTTTGTTGCAATATATGTCTTCCTAAATAAATAAATAAATAAAATAAAACATAATTTACTTACCGTTAATTACCATATCCATATACTTCAAGTCCTTTAAACAATCGTATGTGATTTCTCCTCCATGTGCATCGATAACGTCCTTCACCTCCTCACGCACCTTGTCCTGGATATCCTGGTTAGCAGCTAGTTCATATAAGGTAAAGATCAGAGCGCTGGACGTAGACCCATGTCCAGCAGTCATGAACATGAAGAATTGTGCCACTATGTTGTCCCCTTCCAACTCTGTGGACAACCACAACAAATATAAAAGAGTCGATAAAGATTCGATTAGATTAGGTCGTATCACCCCTGCCAGGAGTTATACTGACCCAGAAAGCCGGTACACGAGCAATGCATTTTAAGTTTTTATAAAAACTACGAAAGATAACCTGTTTTTAACAAACTGTTTTATTGCATTTCACAGAATTCGCCTTTAAGATTTGCGTTTCAACCAATGATCTCTATTGTACTAGAGCTGTCGACTACAACGGGGGAACCCGTCACCTCAGGAAGTTTTAAGTAATTTTAATCGTTGCGCTTTCCCGTGAGGTGAGCGCAGAAGACTTAGGACAAAACAGTCCACCGTCAAGCTCCGCCACATGCCCGTAAGAGGCCAACGCCTTAACCGCGAGATAGCCAGGTATGTTACCCAGCAGGCCGATAGTCACGCCCTTACTACTAGCTGCAACCAGATTACTCCGGTCTCCAGACTGGTTACGTGTTCGAGGTCGCTTGCGCGGACCTCTCCCTTACGTAGTGGTGAAACGGGATCTACTGAATCTATCGCGGACCACGGCATCCTTTGCCCGGCTGTTCACCCGGAATCGGGTAGCCGATGGTCGTTTCAAGAGCAGTCGCCGTAAGGTCAACAACTACCTCCACTCTATAGGAGACAGTACTGTTTCCAGAATCCGCCGACTGTTAGTCAGAATGCACAATCGATTGGCTGACGCCGCACGGTGCGCAGACCGTCCAGGAGCGCCAGAAGATTGACTCCGGGGGGAAACTAGCCCTTAGGCCAGGGTCCTGCCCGGGCTCGCATGCTTCATGCGTGGAGGCCGCCGGATGCCTGTTGACCCGCGAGTGTGACCGACCCTTGACACATGATTCATAGTGACAAACTCCAATAGGCCCCATTAGCTCCCACCTATATTGTACTAGTATTACACTATATAATCTATGCTAGTGCGCTGGACTGAGTCTACTTCGATTCCGATTACGAAATTCTAAAATTAAAATTACCGTAGACTTTGCCGTTTCCCAGGTCCCACCCGCCATTTTTTCTCTGCTCGATAAGCATGTCCATGAAATCGCTACGTTTTGTGCCTCTTTCCGTTCTGTCTTTTATTTCCTCGTGGACGGAATTTCGCATATAGTCATAGGCGCTATTACTGAACATTCGAATATTTAGTAAGTCCACAATATGCGGCATTAGAAATATAGCGTTCGATTTCAGTGCCTGCATTTTTGGCCCATAAGTCTGAAATAATAACAATAAATGTATAAAGTTCAAAGTTCAAAGTTTTTTTAATTCCAAAAACCGGTAAAGGTAAAAGGGTATAGAAGTAGATATATTATTAATAATTCTTTTTTTAACATTTAATACATTAGAAATCTGAATGCCTATAATCTATACAAAATTAACCATTACATTGTCTAAATATTAAAATGAGAATTATGAAATATCTAAAACAGAAATATCAAATCCACGACAAGTTAACAAAAAAAAATATAGAATAGAAAGAAAAATATACTGAATAATCCTGCAGGAAAAATAAGAAATAAAATAACAATAATCAAGGAGCAAAAATATAAAAATAAAGGCAGTATTCAAAAATCACGTCACAAAACCAGTAAATAAATTGTCTATCTATATAATGAAGCGTTGAAAATAAAGTTAAAATAAAAAAGTTCAAAAAATAGAAGAAATTTAAGTAGTCGATTGTGAATATAAAAAGGCTGTGCCATATAAACATTTTTGTAACAAAAACGCCTTGGTTATTTTTTTAATAGTGTATGTCTGTATATTTTTATTTTATTTCTCTGGTAAACCATTGTGAAATGTTATGTTTCTGTATTGAGTTATGAGTGAAATTGTGACGTTGTAGGTATAGAATGATGTGTATACATCGACTTGTGCCTTGTATTGTGGGAATGTATAGAATAATAATAATAATAATAAAATAATGTAATAGAATAGTTAACTAAAACGAGTTTTTAGTAAGAAAGGGTAAAATATCAAATATGAAATTCCAAAATAAAGCTTACATTTTTTAGCCAACTTTTTTTATTTCGGGATCTCTAATTATTTCCGTTTTCATAGTGGTAAGGGAGTTTCAATGCCATCCTTATTTATACCTGCTATACCTATTTATTTCTAAAGCCATATCCATTCTCATTCATATGCCATGCCCATTCCATTGTTTAAATAGAGTATTAGAATGCTCAATGCCATACTACGTTTTGACAGCTAGGATTATACTACGTAACGCAACGTGTAGATGGCACTCATAGTTCCAAACAATGATTTATCATCTCTTACGTTTGGTAGCCAAATATATGGCGTTCTAAGCAAAATAATAATATAATAACAAACGAATTTTTAAAGCATCCTCTTATTATTTTAATATTATTTACATGAATGTCAATTTTTAAATTGGTATACAGGTTTCAATGAGTAATAATTACCGGCTTTAACGTTCAAATAGATTAATATATGGTATTCTATTATCTTCATATTATTTCTGTTCTATAATCAGCTTATATAAAAATGCGATAGATGGCACTAATAATTGAATGTCATTGTTTGTTATTATTGGTTAAATAATAGGTTCTTATAATCAATCAGTCCTATATAAAAAAAACATTCATTATTAATTGATGGCCATATAAATTGCTATCGGGTACGCTGGACAATGCTATCAGCGCCACTTGCATGTCGCCGGCACAGAAAGGTTTCCAAAACATAATATGGCATTGAGCAACCTTATACCCTATGTAATCAATGCTAATGAAATATTATCCCATGCCATACCCATTCTCATAAAATCTTTCAAACATCATCGCTATACTCTGTATTAGAATGTTTAACACTCCTGGACTACTCGCTAGGACCAGGGTTAAACAGACCTAATAATGGTATATTTTGAAGATATCTCCTTGTGATTTTATCCCTAAGTTCTGCTATTTGAAGTACCTTCAAATCACTGTGCAAACAATACACATATCATTTAAAAATGCGACTGAGTAAGGTTCGATATAGCTTTCTTTGTCAATCTTACCAATTCTACAATAAACTGTCATTATGCATCAAGGTCCTAGGGAGGTTCACTTTAAGAAAAAGGTACAGTTTGTTTTGATTAAAAACCCAAATTATGGCATTAAGGATTTAAACAATTTCGAATTTTCTCAGTTCTCTTGACTTTCTTGTCCCTTAGATTGACTATTATATCACTGTGAATTTTTATTCTGACTATTGGTGATTGACTATAGTATCATTACTGTTTTATATTTTTATTATTTTTATTATTGTTCATACTATAATTTGTGAAATTATCCAAATATTTTGTTTCACTATTGCCCATATGATAATTTACGAAATTATGTAAAAATTTTGTTTGAAAATATCGGAAAAATTTGTTTATTCTATATTACTATAATATCGAAATCCGAATGAATAAAAACCGAAAATCTGCGGTTGTTAATGAATGCTCAACGTTCATACCTTATAATAACAACGGTAATACGTTATACCTTATAATGTAGGTACCTTATATATTATATATATACGTAATATGTTAATTTTGTAATTTTCCTTAATTATGACAATACCAATTGTAGGAATTCCTATCAACTGGTTTAATAAAAAATAAATTAAATTAATTAATAATAGCTAAACATGTTGCATATTAACATAGATCTGTAGTTATTTGTGTTTGAATAACAATTATTTGGATTTTTCTGCTTCATCGCACACAGTTTAAAGCCTTTACAGATATTATGCTCATTAAAAAAGATAACTAGGTATAGTCGACGAAATCTTATTTGACTTATCGTTAGGTCTGAGGTGTTGACAATCATTTTAAGATCGACGGTTAATAACCCAGGTCGCTGCTTTAATAATCGGAATAAATCGTTATCATTCATTAATGTAATTATATAACACGGAGGAATTAAAATAGTCAATATGGATAGCCCAGGATTTTTTTTTGCATAAAACCTCAAGATTTATTATTCAAGTGTGAATTAGATTTGCCTGTAAAGCTCATGAATAATATTCGAAATAAATAAATAAATATGCACATTTGAAACAATTAACTGAACTTGCTTGTTAAAGTATTTATGGAATAGCGGCTCATTACCACAAGAACTCTAGAACCGAGAATATTATTTTCTTCTGAAATATTATCGCCAGTTACTTTCCAAAGGCGAAAACATATTTAAGCAAAGAAAGCATATTTAGAAAAGCAAAATCCGAAGCGCGCATGATAGATAAAATGAAAGCACGAACTGATAATAATAATGTAAACGCAGCGATTATTAACTTCGTGAGTGGCTAAACATTTAGGACTATTATTTAGTGTAACAGTGTCAGTTCTATTTCGTAACGGCATTAGGTGTTTAGTGCTTTTGTTAATTACACCACTTCATCATCATCAGCCGGTAGATGTCCACTGTTGGGCATAGACCTCCCCCTTAGAATGCCATGATGAACGGTCTTGGGTCATCAGTCCATCTTGTGGGGAAGGCATCCCATAATGTGTCTGCCTGTTCGTGGTCCCCACTCGAGAACTTTTTTTGCACAACAGTTGTCGGTTCTGCGGGCTACGTCTGTGACCTCGGTTCTACTCCATTAGTAATTAGTAAATATTCTAATTATTTTCTCTGAAATACACATTTTACTGTTATTATTACCTACTGCAATATTAATTATTTGCTACTTACTAAAATATTTATTAGTAATTAGGATAAGTAGATACTTTAAAACCTCTGAACGTTGGTGAGATAAAGATCTGATCAAACCCTGTGGAGTAGCCGTTTGTGTCTATAAAGCGTTTTTTTTTATGTTCCACGCAGGTAGAAACGATCTCTATAATAAATTGTTACAATTTGTTGGTAATCGCTGTTTATTTTGTTGCATTTAACGTTAATTTTGTCAAATAACATTTCATCGATTATTATAAGCTAGGCAATTAAATCGAGAAAGATTTAATAAAGCAGTAACAGTTGTGTCATTTTCTGAACATATTTTTATGGGTGAAATTTCTGGAAAAGTATACCCTAATATAAAATTGTGAAGAAATAAAAAATAATGTGTTATAGCATAAACGGATAATTTTAACATTGAAAATAATACACGTCCATAAATGAAGTTCCATGTGGACAAAATTTTAAAATAGGAAATAAACATGATATAACCTCTTTTATAATACGCCTCAAAGTATCACGATCAGGTTCATTTAAAGCTTGGCCATCATATCCAAAAGCAGCTGACGCTATGATGTCTATCGTGTATCTGGCGGAGATATCAGAAACAGCAAATCTGGAAAGTAACATAAAAATATGTCATATACGAGTATGAAATTCCACTTCTACTTACGTAATCAAATATTGCAACATTCATAAATATTATTAAAATGTGTTATTATTATGTTGATAGTATATCAAATAATGTATCTGCCCTATTTTTAATGCTGTGATGAAAGAGCCTTGAAATGTTAAATATAAAAATCCCCTTCGACCTCACAACATTGATAAACATAATAGTGGTAGATAATTAAACTTTTTATTCAGATATACCCATTTTATATTTATCTCAATTGACATAGGTAATTTTATCAAAATGGGACATTCATTCTGTGAATGGGTGTAGGTTGTTTCTTAAAATTTATAACTTGGCAAAGAAGTATCTTTCTCTAAGAGCATTGTCTTTTATTGAACTTGGATAAGATTGAATATTTTGCCAAACTGCTATGTACACGAATAAATGATATTATTTACATTATATTCATTGTTATGTCGTTTTTTGAGATGTAAAAAAGATAAAGCGATCTATTGCGGTCAAGCTGCACAACATGAAATATTTCACTTCTATTTCGTTTAAATATTATTTTCTTAATTTATATTCAGGTATATTTGTTGCATTTAAATCATTTATTTTTACACATTTTTTCGCGAATATTCGATTATAGACTAGGTTTGATTTTTATAATTTTAGTTTGAATAGTTGCAACCAAATAGTATAATTGGCGTTGTATTTTTTATGAGTTGTTTACTTATATTAAATTAAATGACATATGATAGATAAATATAAATGATATATGACGGATTATGATTATATTACCTATACTTGTACATATCTGTTACTGTTGTACACAGGTATTTTTTTTCAGCCCAGGATTCTTTTGCTTTATAACATCGCTCTTTGAGCTCAGGGATCTGAGATAATTACTGAACATTTGCATAGATTAAACTAACCTAAATACTGCTACAAATCGACATGATTATATGTATAGGACCAGATCACGATTCGTGGTCGGGAACGACTCTAACAGACAATCGCTATCTCCACATAATAAGTAATATCTCTATAGATTTAAAGGATTTTTTTTAAAAACAAATATGTTATTGTTTTACTTAAATATGTAGGTATGCGGTATCACTTCGCTAAATGATAATTTTTTAATAATGTTATTTATGTCATAATAATTATTAGGTACTTCTATGCAGGGTGACCCTGTAAGTAGTAAAACTGTTGAAGGGGTGACGGTAGAGTTTAATGTACTATACATCTATAGAAGAGAAAAGTTTCTTGAAAATTCTTTTGAGGCTTTGTTTTAATATTTGTGGAATATTTTTTGGGCTAATGTATTTTTATATAGATAAACAAGAGAGTTTAAAGAATTTTTGGCATCCTTATTACTAAGTATAAAAATTACATACTATACCTACACTATCCATAAAAAAATAAAACAATAAAAATTAAATCAAATACAAACAGAGCAGCCATTAGAATTCACCGACCGAGTCGGGCCTATCATACTATTATATTATTACACTTCTGGGGGAAGAGCGGTGGACTCCGGACTAACGACCGGCTATGGTAGGCTTAGGACAGCTGTCTTACCACATATGAACCTATACCATAGCACCCATTCACTCCCCCTTCGATGCCATAGAATACTAAATATTCTGAAATATCCATATTGAATATTTTTTAGAAGTGGGGCGTAATATAAAGCCAAGATTAATGAATATTTTCATACTTTACTGGTTAGTTGTTATTAGTATAGCTACAAGAAAGGGATCTTACTGCAATAATTATCTCCGTGACGACAAAAATATTACTTCGTAAAAAAATTACAATTTGAATATTTTACGCGGTAAGTACCATTTTTTTGTGATTATGGTAGCTAAAATAATTTCATGATGTACGTAGGTACAAAATACCATAATTTAATACATTTAAACACAAAAAAAAGATTGTCTAACAGTTTAGGGTTTCTGAAACGCGGAATTTAGTTCCAAAATGTACGTGTCCCTGTAATATGGCCAGCCACTGTAAGTAGGTAGTATCTTTATTGATAATATGTATAAATGTATATAGCTAACCCGAATTTAACTGCTTTTCTAAGGTCCTTGAAACTGTTATCATAACTTCAAATATTGTTTTAAGTTTCACCGAAGTAAACCCTGGAGACAGCTTGGCGCGTGTTACCTTCCACACAGGTCCATCAACTGCAAATACACTATAGAAAACAAAGTAACGGTGTTAATATCGTAACAATGTTATTGGTTTTATATGGTTCCGGTAACCATACCAAACACAACAAAGTAAATTGATTACATGTCCTCCCGAATATTTAAAACTTGGAAATTTTGAAATTTGAAACTTTGCTGTATCCTATATACTAAACGGAACAATCCTCGGAGGAACTGCTAAATATATACCAGATATAAAGAACAGGATATAGCATTGTTGTTAGTATTGTACCTACACAGCAAACACCAAACCGAGGAACTACGTTACCAGTAATAAGCTTAATCCTTCGGCTACGTAACGACCAAATTTGGTTGAGCATCAGAACACCGTAGACAACGTAACGACCAATATTCGAACGCATCCTAAAATCCATACCAAATATCTCATTATTACAATAGATACATAGACGGCCGCTAAAATAATTTCGCGCGTCATTGAACGGATATTTCTGGTAACATTCCATTGTCAAACATCGCTGTTCGGTCGTCATTGCCAAACATCGGGTCGTGGACAGTTTTTTGTGTTCTTTTAGTGTTTTCAGTTGGAATATGAATAGTAATGTAAGTAAATTTGATTTTAAAACACTTTATCAACCGAATTCACGATAGCATTTACAATTTACAAATAGGGTTCCGTATTTTTCCGTAAGACAAGTACAAGTAAGAAATGCCGAGTTTTTTTCACTTTTTCGACTTCCACATATTTTATTCATAATTATGTAATTGTTTTACAAAATAACATTTCAATTATTCTTATCCCCAGTTATTCTTTTTATGATTGCTAGAGTAGTTCCATAGTTACAGTACTTTCTGTCGAGCGCGGCGATATTGCAAGAAATTCCAATAAATTGCCGCGGTCAGGCATGAAATTATGCCGCTACTCGAAGGGTTAAGATAACATACGCTGTTTGAAAAATTGGCAACATTAGACAGAATAACGTGTAGAAGAAACAATCGCTTCAAGGTCGATCACCAACAATAAAGTATCAATAATTTAAAAAAAAAGATTATCAATCCTCAGTCTCAGTTCCAAGGTAAAATGCAGAAGTGTACAACTGAAGGTGAGGATCTCCAAAACCAAAATTTAAATGAAACGAACAGAAAATATTAAATTATATAAACATAAATATCTAATATATACAAATTCAGTCAACGTATGTTTACGCTCGTAAAACTAGAAAAGTAGTCGGTCGATTGACTTGAAATTTTGACACAACTTTGCATTTGAAAAGGGGCGGCAAAGTCTTGGAATACCGGTGAAATATTCGGTGTGCTTCGACATTGGTGCGTTTCGCACTTCGAAGCGAAGCCACAGCGAAGAGTGGCCGGGTTTAGCTAGTAAAATATATTTTATTATTTAGACTGAAATGTTAACTCCGTCTTTGGGTTATATTATGTTATAAGCATACACTAATTAGTCTTTTAAATTTAATTGCGACAGAACTCTTCTGACTTCAAAAGCAATATTTTCAGTTGATACGTGGATATCAAAATTCAAATAGATATAAGCGCTTTATAATCATTGCTGTATCGTAGTGAAATAGCATAATTCAATAAGGGAATGAAAGGAATGTAAAGCGGAACAAGTATAATCTAATTATTATAGAGTAGAGATGTTCACATTCATGTTAAAAGGCGTAGCAATGACAATGATCATGTGGTCGAACGTACATACCTTCTAGACCCTAAAGGATCCCCTTTCTTCGAAGGAGTAAACATACGATTGGAGAAGTATTCGAAATCCTTGTGCAGTATACTTTCAACAGCATTATAATCGTTTACAATCAAACATGGCTTATCCGCTAAGAATATTCCTACATACGGTTCGTGACGATGTTTCCTATATAAAAAAAATATTCCAGATAATCAATATAATAACAAATTTATTTCAATTAGACTTGTATATATACCTGTATAAGTCGAGCAAAAAGGCACCAATGGACTTTTGGAGAAAAGCGATCGGACCAAGATTGCCCAAATAGGGCAGTGGTTTCAAGCTGTATATATTGCGCCGCTTCCAGTAGTCGAAATTTCGTGTCACGTACAAATAAGTAGACAATATTATAAAAGGTAATAGAATAAAAAATTGAATCATTTTCGGGCCGCCGTTCTTATCCGACTTACAAAATATGAATAATTTAATATTCTATAACATTTAACGCGAAAACGCTCATTCGTATAAAGAATATGATAATATTATCGCTGCCCCGATAAGAAAATTTGAATTAATTAGTAACGGTAAGACATTGGACAGAAAGGTTACGCCGTTAATGTCTGGCTATTTTAGAAACAAAGGTTTTAAATTAATACAATTGTGCTAAAAAGTCAATGTCATACATTACTTTGATGCCCTCAAGCTTATGCCCACTCATTAATATCCCAATAAACTAATAATAATATCAAACGGCGATGGCAAATGATCTAAAAGTGTCGGACTGGAGAGTTTGTCAAATATTTAAAAATGAACTCCACCTTAAGCCCTACCCGACCTGGGTGCCAAGGTTAGCAAGACCGCGTATCTGGAAAAGATCTTAAAATTAGTTAATATTTCTTTTAAGGCCTTTTCCATATACGCGGTCTTGCCAACCTTAACACCCAGGTCCATGAAAACGGGTGTAGAGCGACCTTCAGCCGTCACTGCAGCGCAAACCATGACAGAAGCTGATCCTCATTTCTAACTGATATTCTTTCTAGACATCCTTGCTAATCAAACACGCTTATTTTGCTTGTTTACTCACTGTTAAACGTTGAAGCTTTCATAAAATCGAAGACTATCGCGGTTGTTTGACATTATTAATAGGATAGAAAACGAAATTACCGCGTGAAATTTGTAGCACCCGACGTTTCGGTGACGTTGCAGCCGCCGTTGTCTAGGGTAGACTGAAGAGCTGTCAATCCGTTGTTTTGCGGGTAGGCCGCATACCGCTTCCGCCACTGCGTAGGTTATAATAGCTCATTCACATTCATAGAGGCAAAGCTTCTAAAGAGCGTACAAAATTTTAGAAGCTTTGCCTCTATTCCGTTTGTTTACCATATGGTCCCGCGCCTCGCCTCGCGCCTCGCGCGAGAGTATAAATGAGCTATAAGTGTGGTGGAGGGCCGGGCTCGGAGCGCGGGAATTTCTAAAATCCGTCTTGCACACAACACTCACTGTATCCTGTTTTACGTCTTTGCGTTCGGCGTTGAGCCCGACCACCCACCACCGTTATAACCTACGCAGTGGCGGAAGCGGTATGCGGCCTACCCGCAAAACAACGGATTGACAGCTATTCAGTCGACCCTGGACAACGGCGGCTGCAACGTCACCGAAACGTCGAGTGCTACAAATTTCACCCGGTAAATTCGTTTTCTATCCCATTTATAGTTGAAGCTTTTTTTTCACTCGAAATGACGATGTTTGGCAAAGCCTCACTTGCGTGCAAACGTTTCAGTGCCTGGGGTCTATCCAACCGGACATTTTGCTACACTCGAGATAAGTCTTGTCGGGCTTGAGGTGGAGTTCACTTTTCAATATTTGACAAACACTCCAGTGCGACACTTTTAGATCATTTGCCAATTTCTTCTGAACTGCTAAGAATTTCTCGCAATTCAGCCTTGCGACACATTTCCCGGGAAGACGCTGTACGTTTAGGGTAGCCATTGTTGCGTTTTGTAATGCTATTAGTAACACTGAAACGATTAACGATTAACATCGTGCGTGCTACCGTTCCACTGCCTGGAGTCTATTTATTTATTTATTTATTTATTTATTTAGTAACACATCTAGTACACAATTAATGTCATATTTGTAAGTAAGATGTTAGCAAGAAATTGATGCGACATTATTTTTAATGTTTGACACAGTCGCCTAACTAGGCCTAGACCTGTCCTAATGCAAACTTTTAATGACTAGATATTAAGTATGCACTGTCAACTTAAACTATATGTTAGTACTTATTTTTAAATCGACAAATATGAAACTATAAATATTTACGCATATACAAATATAGATACTCATATACATCTATAGATAAAATATATATCCATATATGCACACATACACCAAAATAAATAAAAATAAAAACTAAAATCGTAAAAACTAAAACTATCGAATCGTACTTTTTACTGCACTGAAAAAAAAGTATTGCAGGGCTTGAAGTCGAGTTCATTTTTAATACTTGGCGAACACTCCAGTCCAACAATGTCAACTTTTGCCAATTTGGCCCTTCCGAACCATTTTCCGGGAATTGCTGTTAGTTTAGAGCCTTTGCGTTTTGTAGTGCTATCAGTAACACTATAACTATTAATGACCCGATATTGATTCGAAATATACGAATTCTTGCAGTATTCGAAGAATACTGCAAGAATACTTCAAGCAACCAACCTACACCATCAATCAAGCAACTTACTATTTACACTGAGAAGAATATTGGATCGACTATTACATTACCATGTTGTTATTACGGTTTTATACAGAATAACGATGTTTCTAACGCTTTTGTTTTAATTACAAAGAATTGTGTTGTAACTCCATTACTCGATTATATGTATTAATATTTTCCTTACGGTTACTATGGAATTAACAGTATACTGTAGTATTAACATGATTCATGTGTCCGACTATAACCGTACGTATTATACCATTAGATCACAAAGTCGTGATGTAATGAAATAACATTATGTTTTAACATTATGACACGTTAACTACCGTCACGCTAACACCATTCAGCGTCATGTTAATTCATACGTATGCATCGTTATTCTGTATAAAATCTATTAATTTCTCATTCTACATGTAATTGTTTCTATATTTATTTAGAGTAGAAAAAAAATATATTTATTCGCAGCTATTCTTACAAAAAACACAGATTAAAAATTAAAACTGTAATAGACAAATAATAATAAAACTACAAATAATGAAACTGCAAACGCTGCAAAATTAGGGGTATGCTTTAGATTTCCCTCATCCTGGTTTTCAGGACACACCTACTAAATATTGGTACATATATGATAATAAAATAAAATAACCAAATGAAATAAATTTAAAAATCAAAATAATCAAAATCCAAAAAATCCACAAATTAAAATAATCACAATCAAAATATTTTACATCAACTGATAATAAAATAAAATAACCAAATCAAATAGGTAAATCTAAAAATCTAAATGTAAAAAAAAAAACCGCAAATCAAAGTAATCGAAATCAAAACATTTAACATCAAATAATCACGAAAGAGATTTATAAACAAACGAAAAAACAATAGTTATAATCAAGTTATCAAAAATAATTATTTCAAAATAAAATTAAAATATGGCATCTAAACGTCTTCCTATATAAATAAACTCTTATAATGGTCCTTAAATAGAGCAATTGATTTCGATCGCAATTCCATTCCCAACCAATTCCATACAACCGCAGAATAATAGGAGAAACTGCACTGGAAATGTGTAGTTTTGTGCTTGGGTACTTTGTAGTTGATTGTTAAAAAGTAAATACGTAAGTAATATTACAAATAATTGAATTGAAAATACGTAATATGTCTTACTACATAAAAAGCGATTTGATATAAAAATATAATTGCAAATTAGATCGACTACTAAATATAGGTTGGTAAGACACGAAACTCATGTATTATTTTTTGTTGGTTTTTGTAAATACCTAGTCGGTAATATAATTGTAGATATAGCATGTCTGGTTAGTTTAAATACAGGAAATAATAAACTCTTAATAGCGGCCATTAATTTTTATTTTTGTTTTATAAAATAAGCTAATTGGTAGAAATCCCTACTCTTGATAATGACCAATTGATTTGACATAATTTACCTTATATGGTATACTAGCATAAGTCATTTTCTTACGGATTCATTATTTTTTTAAATTGTAAGAAGAAATAATAATTAAATTTATAATTAAAAAAATAAATCTGGAATCAAATGCCTGCCGGGTCTTGAGGTGACACAACCGAGTTTTAAATTTAGTGGTGTCCATTATTTATTTACTCCAGTTAACAGAACAAGCTTAGGTTCACAGGTAGGTAGGTAAATGCTTTTTCGGCCTTTAAGTTGATTAAATAAATTTTGGCGTCATTGCTTTCCTTACTGGGCTTGCTAATAGTAAACTTTACATGTAGTAGTTTTAATTAATAGATAAATATCAATTATTGTATAGCACATTTCATTAACATAAATTTATTAGGCCAGTGCCTCTAATGTTTTTTTTTTTTTTAATGTTTCTCTCGGCTGCCGGTACTCGATAGAGAATTAGTCGGTAGTTCGCGGGCACCGGGTAATCCGCGGACCCTGGCGCCAGCGAGCAAGTCGGATAAAAAATATTTTTACAAAACTAATTATTGGATTTACGGTATCCAAATTGCAACGAAGTATCGAAATTGGATAATCGTATCTGCACGTACATACGATCTTTTGCTCACTCGCTTTTTTGTTTTTATATATTTTGGTTTTGTATGATTTTGTAACAGTAGGGCGGTGTCGACTACAACTGGCGAACCCGTCACCCCAGGCTGGTATAACGATATAGATCGTTCTTTCAGCCGTGGGATGAGCGTAGAAGACTTGGGGACAAGACAATCTACTGTCTAGTTAACCCGATAGAGACCGACACCTTACGGCGAGGCACTGGGAAAGGTATCCAGCAGGCAACCTCACCCCCTAACTACCAGTTTAGTTAACCATCAGGATACCTCCGTCCTCCCGACTGGTTACGGGTCCGAAGTCGCTTACGCAACCTCTACCTGTTGTATTACAGCGGTAATTCAGTTTGAATGTATCGCGGACCTGGGCGTTCTTTGCCCGTAGTATCACACGGGATCGAGTGGCCCAAGGTCATTTCAAGAGTCGCATGACAACTGGTCAACATCCACTCCCGCTGCTTAGGAAACAGTATATTTCCATAGTCTCCAGACCCCTTCAGAAATTACTCAGAATGCACAGCCGATTGGCTTCGCCGACCGGTGTGCAAACCGTCCAGTGGCGCCTGGATGCAATCCCGCTGGGAGAAACCGGTCCACCAGCTCTGAGGCCTGAGACACGGGAGTCTTACCCGGGGTAGCTTTCCACTCAAGGAGGCTTTTGAATAGGAGAGCTGAAATAACCGCATACGTTTTGAGCCAACTCGAGTTTGCGTCGGATATCTCGTTTGAAATCCGCAGTATCATAAATAAATAGACAGGATTAAATAGGTCTCGGAAGATTTGTTAAATTCCTGAATTTCTTCCTACACTAAAAGTTGTCTACATATAATAATATTATATAATATAACATATATAATATAATAATATAATATATTATATAATATAATATATTATAATATTATATATTATAATATATATATATATATATATATATATATATATATATATATATATATATATATATATATATATATATATATATTATATAATATAATATATTATAATATTATATATTATAATATATATATATATATATATATATATATATATATATATATATATATATATATATATATATATATATATATATATATATATATATATATATATATATATATATATATATATATACATATATATATATATATATATATATATATATATATATATATATATATATATATATATATATATATATATATATATATTTTTTCAAATTGAAATTATGTTTATCACTAAATAAATGAAATGATAAAATAATGAAAGGGCACTTATCTGGTCTGTGGTGACCAGGAGTGACTCCACGCCTTTTTCGTTTTCTCTTCTCTCAGTATTTGCGGTTTCCTACTGTGGTATTCGAACCTTTCTACTTTATCCTACAGCGGCGACACAACAATGCGAAAGACGAGAATGAATGCTGGAAAATAATAGGCGATTAGTGTTTCTTAAATATTAATGATTTTTATAAAATGTATATCAATATTTCGGCTCAGCCGTCGTCAAGATATATGACATTTCTGAAATCGAACAATTCGTTGAAAATTTAAATTCAAGGAATCGAACAAAAAGAAATGGATTAATAATATTTTACACGATTTAGTTAAGGTACCATAACCAACCGTGCAAAACGTTATTTTAAAATGAATGATTATAAATTAAAAGAAAAAGCATTTGATGATTATGATAATATGATAAACCTTATTAATTTTGCCTATTGAGACCGGAACCTTTGCAAGCGCCTAAAATATAAATATAAGCCAATTCCCAAGATTTGACGTCCCTTTCTTTTGCATTATCCCCAAGGCATTTTATTATTTTAACTTTAAAACATTGATCAAAAGATAAATTATGCGCCCTGGCATGCAAAGATATTGGGAGTTGGCTTTCATTTCCTACACTAGCCCTATGATTATTTAGTCTAATATTAAGTGGTGTTGTTGTTTCACCGATATAAAAGGCATCACAAGTCCTGCACAGAAGTTGATATACTATATTTTTTGAAATACAACTGCAATGAAAGGGAACCCTGTAACTATTAGTAGTATTTGGACTGGTAAAAAAAGGACTTAGATCTAACAGAGGACAAGTTTTACAACGTGGACGACCACAAGGTTGAAGCCCAAAAGTATTATTACCAATAGAGAAATTTTGATTATTTTTTGTTTTGTTTAATATTGATCTAATATTAGGTGGTCTGCGGAAAGATAAAATTGGCGGTGAATCTAAGAGATCCTTAGTGGATGCATCATTAGAAATGATGGGGAATAAATCAGATAATATATCTCGCAGTTTCTCAGCACCAGGAAAATAAGTGGTGCTAAGAAAGATTTTATTATTATTATTATTTTTATTTGAAGAAATTTTAGGTTTTGGTATATATTTTACTTCAGAGTTTAGAATATGTTTATCCAATAGAGGAGCAGGGTATTTTCTTTCAAGAAGAGATTGCTTTAGATTATTGAGATATTTATCTAAATTTTCTTTGTTGTTAACTAAACGGTGTCCGCGAATGGACATTGAGTAGGGAATGGATCTCTTGGTGTGAAATGGATGACAGCTATCAAAGTGTAAATACTGTTCTTTATTTGTAGGTTTTATATGAATCGCGGTTTTAATTTTACCTTCGGAAATTGTTAAATCAACATCTAAGAAAGTAATTTGTGATTTAGAAATGGTATGAGTGAAATTCAAAGGGCCAAAATTATTTAGGTCGTCAAGAAAGGTTGTTAGAGTAGTTTGTCCGTGTGGCCAAATCATTACTATTATCATTACGTCAAATCTTGGGAATTGGCTTATATTTATATTTTAGGCGCTTGCAAAGGTTCCGGTCTCAATAGGCAAAATTAATAAGGTTTATCATATTATCATAATCATCAAATGCTTTTTCTTTTAATTTATAATCATTCATTTTAAAATAACGTTTTGCACGGTTGGTTATGGTACCTTAACTAAATCGTGTAAAATATTATTAATCCATTTCTTTTTGTTCGATTCCTTGAATTTAAATTTTCAACGAATTGTTCGATTTCAGAAATGTCATATATCTTGACGACGGCTGAGCCGAAATATTGATATACATTTTATAAAAATCATTAATATTTAAGAAACACTAATCGCCTATTATTTTCCAGCATTCATTCTCGTCTTTCGCATTGTTGTGTCGCCGCTGTAGGATAAAGTAGAAAGGTTCGAATACCACAGTAGGAAACCGCAAATACTGAGAGAAGAGAAAACGAAAAAGGCGTGGAGTCACTCCTGGTCACCACAGACCAGATAAGTGCCCTTTCATTATTTTATCATTTCATTTATTTAGTGATAAACATAATTTCAATTTGAAAAAATAATAATTTACACATTTACAATCAAATATTATATATATATATATATATATATATATATATATATATATATATATATATATATATATATATATATATATATATATATATATATATATATATATATATATATATATATATATATATATATATATATATATATATATATATATATATATATATATATATATATATATATATATATATATATATATATATATATAATATATTATATAATATTATATATTATATATATAATATTATAATATTATATAATATATATAATATAATATTATATATTATAACATACATATAATATAACGTGTATGTAATAACATACATATAATATAACGTGTATGTAATAACATACACGTTCTGCCACTCCATAAATCGTAACACGTGTGTCGATCTTACATTCCTGCACAAGCTTCTGATTGACACCATTGAAGCGGAACACATGTGGCATAAATAAATTGTATTGTTCCCCCTTGATCTAAACGCACGCATAGACTATTCCGCCAGAATCATTAGCTACCATAGGAGAAGGATCTTTCTAAAAAGTGTGTTCTGAGATAATCGGAAGATAAACACATGTAGCGCAAAAATTTATTTTAAAAACTATTTTACAAATGCCGTTAGATCTGCTCTTTCAAGAATGTCAGGTGTTGGAAGTTCGGCTACTATTTGTCAAAATGATTTTGGGTCTTATAAGACAAAAAAATAATCTCATCAATTCGCAAAAATCTCACATAACACGGAGAGCGGCTGGCGAGTGTTATGCCCCAAATCCCAAATGACTTTTTGTCAAAGATTTTGCTCTTTTGCTCAAAGATTTTCAATATATTTAGCGCCCAAAATATACAATATTGTACCCGAAGATATAAAAACTAGCAAAAGTACATTTGTATAAAAAAACCGGTATCCTGGTTGCTCAGTGTTGCCACATAAGCGGTTTTTAATTAAATAAATGATTTCTCATAGGTTAGTTCATTTTTAAATGTAAAATTAGCGATTCAACACTATCTTCAGGGTATATATCTGTGCCTCCTGTGAAAGGTGATTTAACTCGAGTTGTACCCTTTTTGTGATTTTTACATAGAAATTGTCAGAAAAAAATTACGATTTTTTTGGTACAACTCAAGTCCTTCTATCTGCTATAGTTTCGGAGATAATTTGGTGCCAAGTGATATAACTGACAGAATTTCGGAAAAAATATCGTGAATTTAGATATAAGTCAAGTCGTAACCCCTTTAGGTCATTGCTTCACACATTTTTTTTTGTGCCTCGTGGTATAAGAGAGATTATATTAATTTACACACTTTATTTTTCAGTATATTTATCGTGAATATTGATATATTTAGAGTTATATCACTTTGCACCAATTTTTCTCCATACTGATTAGGGTATAACTCAACATGTACCTACTAATCCGAATCTAAAGTTGTGCCTGATTTGTGATAAGTGATGCATCTCGACTTACATCATTCGACACAAAGAATTTTTTATGTGTAAACGAATATAAATTGAGTTGTATCTAAAACTCAAACCAGATTTGTTTTTTTTTATTAATTACTAGATGTGCTATGTGATACAAGTACGAACATGACGAGAGTGGCGGGGGTGCGCGAGGCGAAGTGAGGGCGTGACGCGGGGTAGGAGATGCGCGGGCGTTAGTGTCGCTGCGGCCTTTATGAAGCTTGGTCACGTCCGAAGTCGCCATGGATCGACGCGTAAGTTGTTAGATGTATCATTTTACACGAAATTGCATAGTTTTGGATTTTTGTTTCATTATTGAATTAAATCACTTGACACAAAATAGATAGGTAGGTACCTATTGTAATGTAAACATAGTCAAGGTACTAATCTTTACTTTTGCTATTTTGTTCCTATTAATTTGATTCACGATTGACTACCTACTCAAAGTGATTTTCCGCTTTTTTGGTTAACCTACTTTTGATGTTTTTTTACTATCTATCAGTACTAACTATCAGTAGTTTAGAGATACATAATTATTTTTTCCGTACTCTGATTCTAAAGAGTTTTCTTACAATTATTGCTCAATTAAAACCGGTAAGTACGTACCTTCTTACAGTACAGACGTTTATTTTTGTTTCAGTTGACGTTTCCGAAATCCCGAATAGCTAAAATAATGGATTTAGCCACTAATGACGCAGCAAACATGAGTTCTCAATACCCCATCGAAGCTGAAATTAAACGAACAGAACAAAATAATAATACCAATGAATGCGGCTACGGATACGAAGTAAGAGAACCAATTGAAGGATCACTGCCAGAAAAGTCTATTGAAAGTCCAGTCCCTACTATCAACGAACACCAGAATCCAATATCTTCAGATAATTCAACAGAAATGGTTATTGACAACGATAAGACGAACAAAACAAATGTAAATGCTTCCGAAAACCTGTTAGATGATTTGACAGATGCAGGTTCATCAACCGATGGTGATTTTGGATCATCTAGCAGTGATGATTACATTTGCGGTACTGATGAATCTTCCTCATCCACTAATGACGAAAGAACTCCGGTTAAAAAGAGAAGAAAGAAAACGGCTACATCAGAAAATAATATTACGGTTCCTGAAACACCATCTCCAAATAATGCGAGCATATCAGAGAATGCTCCCGCTGATTCCTTCTGGAAAAATAGCGGTATGAATAGTGGCGGAAAAAAGAAAAAAACAAGAAAAAGTGAGAAAGAAAGAAGACATGATAGAGTAAAGAGAAAACTTTTTCGTAACACTGGCTTGGAATACACAACAAAGTCAGGAAAAACTAAGAAAAGTCGTGAATTACGTGATCTAGACAACTGTCGTAAGAAGTGCAAAGATAGGCTACCATTGCATGTAAGGAAAAATCTTTTCGATACATATTGGAGTCTGGGAAGTTATGAAAGTAGGATCGATTATATGGCGAAATGCATTGAAGTTTGCGGAAAAAAAACGTCAAGGTCTTCTCCAAAGAAAAAACGCAACGTCAGCTTTAGATACTTCGTTCAAAGTTCTGATCTAACAAAACATCAAATTTGTAAAGGATGTCTTTTGAAGACTTTCGACGAAAGTCATAAATTTCTACAAACGATTTGCGAAAAACTACGGGACAATGGCGGTCACCTTCCACCACGTAAACGTCGAGTCGGTAAGTCGATTCCTGATTTCAAACTAAAGGAAATAAAAGCTCATATTGCCTGTTTCCCTTGCACAGAAAGCCACTACGGCCGTAACAAAACGACTAAGAAATTCTTGAATTCTGAACTCAACTTACAAGTTCTTTATAATTCGTACAAATTGAAGACAGAAACTCCAGTCAGCAAAACCATTTTCAAAAAGGTATTTGATACCATGAATTTGTCTTTCAAAAAACCATCAGTAGATACTTGTTCTAAATGTGACTCCATAAATATGAAACTTAAGTACGCAACCGAGGCACAGGCTGCAGATTTGACGAAGGCACTCGAAGAGCACCAAGAAGCATTTAAGGCTGCTTACGAAGAAAAGAAAAAAGATAAACACCTGGCTCAGACATGCGATGATGTAATGGTAATAACATTTGATTTGCAACAATGTTTGCCCACCCCACACTTGCAAACGAATGTAGCATTTTACAAGAGACAGCTATGGACGTACAATCTAACCATACATGATCTAAAAACAAACAAAGCGTTTTGCTACATGTGGCCGGAGTGTGAAGGGAATAGAGGAGCGAACGACATAGCTTCATGTCTATACGATTTTATCATAAATCAACTGCCGCATTTAAACCCAAACGCCAAGAAGCTGATCATGTACTCAGATAGTTGCCCGGGTCAAAACAAGAATTCGATTGTTACAACAATGTTGATGCTAGTGGCTAAACTATCCCCTCAATTACAATCTATTGAACATAAATTTCTCGTACCCGGTCATACTCACATGGAGGCTGACACCGACCATGCGTTGATTGAGCGTAAGAAGAAGCACACGAGTATGGATATTCACTTGCCAAGAGATTGGTACCAGCTAGTGCGTACAGCTTCAAACAAAACAGCGAAGTTCACTGTTATCGAGATGACTCGTGATATGTTCTACGATTTCAACATTTTTTCAAAACAATGTTATACTCTCAGGAAAACCAATACAGACAATGAAAAATTTCTGTGGTGCGACGTTCGATCTGTTTTGTATACCAAAGAAAACATGTCCCGTTTTTCTTACAAAAAAGAATTCAAGAATGTTGAGTACATGAACATGGATTGTTCTAAGCGGGGTAAAGCTTACGATATGATTACAATAAATACAGTACCGAAAGCCTACCATTCCAAGATTACTATTTCAACCGAAAAGAAGAAGGATCTATTGGATTTGCTGTGCTTTATTCATGAGAGCTCTCATGAGTTTTACAGAAGTCTGAGCTGCAAGAATGATGTCAAAGACACTGCTCCGGATAATGATGATGATTCTGATGATGAGTAATTTTATGATATGATAGTTATGTTCATCTAACTCCCAAGACCTATTAAAGGTTTTATTTTGATTTAAGTAGGTACCTACGTACTTCTTTGTTCTCTTCATTCTTTTACCTCACTCATAGAGTCGAATTACTGCCTATAGGATAGGTTAACAGCTGTTAACTGTACTGTGTAAGTTTTAAAGTGTTAGCAATTTTGATGTTTATTATTTTTCTAGATTTTTTTAAGGATTCACACAATGGCTGTGCTGTTATGTTTTGTACTGAGTAGGTTCACTTTGATTATTGTGATAGCTGCGTAAGATTGATCTGTGTCATTTCTAAGTATTTAAGTTTAAGACTAATTGCATTTAAAAAGATCTCTATTTACTTCTTATAATTTTGATAAAACTGTGCCTTATTTGTAAGTAATTTCATAATTTTGAAGACTTTAATAAACGTTAAGTATTTTTCTAAAACTTGTATTCATTTCCACCATACATAGGTATTTTAATGCAGGATATAACTGGACTTGTATCATTTAACACATTTTTATAAAGACTAGAATTTTAGCAAACTGATACAATTCAGGTAAAATATGAAAATAGAAGACTGAAGTAAAAAATTCGAATCTTTGGAGTATTATTTTTATCATTTGTTTGAGCTACATTGTGTTTTGAACATATTCTTATTAGTTATTGGATTTTTTCACTTCTTGTATATCACTTTACACAAAGACAACATAAATGTGCAACATGATTTAACTGTACTTGTATCATTTATCACGTAATTTTATCACATATTAGAAATTAAAAAGGGTACAACTGCGAGTTTTTCATGAATTACTTCAAAAGTATAATATTTACCACAAAAATATAAAAACAGAATGAAAGTGGATGTTTCGATCTACAAAAGAAGGTACTTAAATGTAACCTAACCCACTTCGTTCATGAACTAGAATTTTTTAAATATTGTTTGGGCTGTCCTGTAAAGTAGTGATTTTTCAATTGTATCACCGGTCACAGGAGGCACAGATATGTACATACAGGTCCAAAACCAACGAGTGGTCTCAATAATTTTCTGATATTCTCTTGACATTATTAAGTAAAATTTATTATTGGCAATCTCGACTATTTTTAATCACGACCTTTTTTAAACAAGACTGTTCAATCACGACTATCTTTTTATTTTAATGTTGGCTTTTATATATTTTTTTATCTCGACTATTCATAATCTCACGTGTATACTAGGTCTTGTATTTATATATTGTAATATATTTTATGTATATAGTATTCTAGGTGTATGTTTATATCCATATATCTATATATGTATATATGCATATATTTATAACTATATAAATATTTAGTATTTATCATATACCTAATATATAATATAAAATATATATTTTTTTAATGGATTACAGATATAATGCAGTGTAATATCTGCTCTGGCACAAGCGTAGCTTTGTGGAGCGACAAGAAACATTTTTTAAATACACACCTCTCGTTAAATCTTACTATAGATTATTTTCTGCGATGTATGTATAGTGTATTGTATGCTTAAACTTTTATTGTATATTTCCTAAAAAAAAACAAATCGAGAGTTTAGTTTTGCATGGCTTTAAATAGGAAAAAAAATATTTAAATTGTTTAAGTTTGATTTGCGATTCTATATTTTCAATTAATAAATATATTCTTTACTAAACAATTATATTTAAAATATCTTAATTTGATGTGATGTGTTTTTTTTAATCTTTGCAAATAGGCAAAATAAATGTCTCACTAATTAATTATCTAAGTAGCTAAGAATCTATTATCTCCAGTTAGCGATAAAGTCCTTCTGTTATCTTCACGTCTTCTAAAGATTAAAAAAGCATTTCAACCATTTTTAATAATTCTGCAAGTTGCAAGAATATAATTATTGTACTCTATACAATACAATATGATTTATATCCACATGCATGTCCGGTGCATAAACACGACTCGCAAAACAAGAGTATGCCACATTCCTTACTTAATGTCGGAATTTCCTATAAATAATCTTAAAATTAAAGTAATTGGTGGTGTCAAAATTTATTTATTTATTCCATAAGTAAAAAATACCGCCACTAAGAATAATATCATTACTAATATCTATGTTATATGGATCACTAAGATATATTTATGTTTCTATTTTTTCCCGATTAATATAGAAGTCTTTATCTGCAACAAGTATGAATCTTCTAGAATCGAAGCCAATAACTTTCTCGTCCGTTGTCATGCGGTGGTTCCGCAGGGCAGCTATCAGGGCCAATTTCAATTGCATGATGCCAAATCGCAGCCCTAGAAAAAACACCCATAAGAACTTTCAATTATTTTAATAATATAAAAGGGAGATCTAAATGAAATATAAAAGTACAAATAACGAAATAGTTCATTTGAATCACAAATTTGAGAAAACCTCTCCTAGATCTCATCAGCACCTTGAAACTCTGTGTAACTTTGATAACAGAATCAATATAAAGAACGTAAACGTCTACAATATATTAGTGAAAGTAAATTAAGTAATTGAGGAGATCTCTGAACTTGAGGAGTTTTATAATAGGATTTTGGAAATTTTCTTGGTAGTTTTAGAGGACACTTACTCAAAAGTACCACATAGCACAAAAGTACCAAAAGTACCAAAATCACCACATAACCTGCAATGATGATTAACGCCAAAGAAAATTATCAATTATCTAAAAGAATTGTGGCCTGAGAACTGGAATACAATCTTTCCCCATTATTTAGTTCGGAAACCCCTCATGTCCACCTATAAATTTTAAAAGACTTCTTATTTATTTTGTTTGTTTCTACCCTTTATTGCGAAATTTCACAATGAGCGGTTTTAGTGTCATATGACAATTTCTTACAACCAACCCTACTATGACGTGTTTATATGTATGTATGCGTGTAACATGTGTGTAAGTGTGTGTCTTGTTATTGCATTCGATCAGTTATTGCGATCGACAGAATTGAAAATGCAATTCCGTTAATTAGATCCCAACGGAAAATGGTGACCCAGCCGACCTAACCACTATGCCACCGGGCCGTGTATTTTGCTGGGTTTTCAAAGGATTTGGAGCGTTTCGGTAGAATAAAATTGATCCCCTTTAAATGTAGCGACGGGAGTTTCTTGGTTATAGCCAAGTCGACTACTTTTCATTCGAACAATTTCAAGTTTCGAGCTTCACTCCACTCGACATAGCCATAATACGCGACATAAAAACAATGTGTTATTGCCTAAAGTACGCTTGGGGTAGGAAGTACGTAGTATCAAAAAACATTTTTATATATTAGTTTTAAATTGTTCAATGCTTTGCCGTCATCGACGAGAAGACTTGAGATGGCAGCATATAAAATCTGCTTGAAAAATCAGATAGTCAAACATGCCCTTTACAAACTGGACGACTTTTATAATATTGCGTCAACAATAGCTTGATTATAAATAACCATATTACGACTATACTTTCGCACTAAGTTTTAGATTTTATTAACATTGTTTTTAATTACGCATGTTTCAGAATTTTTCTTTTTCATTGTATTGATTATTATTTATTGTTTGATTATTGATTATTTTGTAAATTTGACTATTTTTAAGTAATCACCTCTGATTACAATTAATTTTTTTTCCTTTTAATTAATCGAAGCGGATTTATCATCCGGTAAATTATGATTGTAAAATTTGACACGTTCCTCAGTATTGTGAAATGCTTTTATGGAATGAATAAATGATGATGATGATGATCGATACGTTCGGGCGGCAGATACGATACCACCGTGGCTGGCAAGCACCCGTGTTGAGCGCCAGCACCCGCTGCACAGTGGGTATACTGTGCCCGCTGGCGATTAATAATTTAAGCTTGGACGATAATAGATACAGATAGATTGACTGTCAATATGACCAAAATGAAAACATTAATTTATGCCAAAAATGTGTCAGCTGTAATATTTTGGATTTTACGCGTGTTCACATAATTTAAAATGTAATATGTTCGTTTTTTTTTTACAAAGTATCCACTGCCTTACCTAACATACCTAACAACTTTCTATGTGCACTGTACTATATGTACATCAGCAGAAACGAGCATAAATATAACAAATTTTTAAGCTTTTTATTTCAACAACACCTTTTTTATCAACAACTTTCACGTGGGCGGAGAGGCGTGCTTGTATTAAAAGAAAAAAAAACAAAAAAGGTTTTCCAAATTTATGATTTAATTCTTACCTAAGCATTTCCTTGGGCCGCTGGAAAATGGGAAGTATGGCTTTCCGATCGTATCTTTAGGGTTTCTCCAGCGCTCGGGGTCAAACTTGCTTGGTTCCTCCCAATAGCGATCATCGTTTTGTAATCCCATAATGGAAACCAACAAATAAGTTCCCTTTGTAATTTCTACGTCGGTCCCTGGTAACTTGTAGTTTCGGGTGCATATTCTGTCTATGAATGGGAACGGTGGATACTTTCGCAACGACTCTGTGAATATAAAAATTACCTGTCAAGTGCGAGTTTTATTCGTGCCTTGAAGATTCCGTACCTTGTGATTCATAGTGATCCTATTGATACCTTGTCATGAAATATTTTTATACAAATTGACTAGAATAGGAGCTTTAACAGTCCATAGATACTGATATATGGTTTGTAATAAGATTACTATGCAGAATTGTCGCAACAGACAGACAATCCATTCAAAGGATAACTCTTTAAATAAATAACTTAAAACGATAACCTAACAAGGAAAATATATTTTTATTATTTTGACTTTATTTTGAGTTACATACAAATAGGTGAATTTGGTTACGCGGAAGGAAAGCGTTTTTCATGTTCAACTTTCGGACAACCTAACTTCCTAACTAACTTCCAACTTTCGAACCTAATATCAGAAAAGACGGTTTCCAGAAAAAAAGGTAAACTAAAAAATGCTATATTCCGAGTATTCCTTCACGTACAGAGTTACCCCTTGAAAGGATTGACGGCCTGTAGCAAATGCCCTGTACAATATGAGTTCATATATAATATAGTCAGCCCTAGAATAAGTTTAGATTTAGTGGAGCGAGCTGAGAATTATCCATCTCGATAATAGCCTAACGTTTATGCTGTGGATCAATTCTTATTTATATTATGTATACATATATCATTACATTGAGGTGGTTACAAAAGAACATGACTAAATAAATAAATAAATGTAATTTATTTGCTTAAAAGCAAAGTGATGATGTACGATAAGCCCAAAATTCCATCATATATAGCTTAATACAATATAATACAATATAAAAAATTACTCGAGTAGATAGAAATTCCTACACTTGGATGCGTCATAAAATTAAATGCAAAAAACCATATTATTAGAAACATAACTATCATGATAGTTGTCATCGCTGTAATATATTTTATTTAATATTAGCTACATACAAAAAAACAAAATATACCAATATGACTGTATAGTCAGGGAGAATAATATATCAAAATGGAAATGCAAGTTCTATGTAGAAATATCACAATGAAATTATTTTATTGTCAATCCAGCTACATGCTTTCGTAATTTTTTAAATTTTTAGATATAAAATAAATTATATGAAAATAAGGATGTCAGTTATCATAATACCATGTCCGGTTACATTTATCATTTCCAGAATATCGACTCATTCAATATGATGGAAACTAAATTTAAGGTGAGCATCTACATAAACTTAATCGACAATGTGACAGACATTTAAGAGTTTTAGACAATAGACTATTTGATGTTATTTTATTTTTGACATATTATTATTAAAAACAATTTTAATTTAATAACATACCATATTCTAATATATTTAATGCTTTTATATATTTTTTGCAGTGATTTAGGTCTACCTTAACCTGTCGGACGCCGACAGTGCTATAGGCATTTTGCGTCGTTTGACAGATCTGCGCTTAACCGCTTCAGCCGGCCCCTATATAATATACATGACAACAAGATGATTTACTAGGTAACAAGAGGGAATTCATGAAAAAACGATATTGTTAGTATTTATTCATAAAATCTGAAGAAGGCTGGCTTCCGAGGGGTTAATAAATAAATAAAGTAAATGATCATTAAATAAGAATTATAATTTATTAACCATTTATTGCCATTATAAATAGGATAGAAAACGAATTTACCGCGTGAAATTTGTAGGACCCGACGTTTCGGTGACGTTGCAGCCGCCGTTGTCTAGGGTAGACTGAAGAGCTGTCAGTCCGTTGTTTTGCGGGTAGGCCTCAAACCGCTGCCGCCACTGCGTAGGTTATAACGGTGGTGGGGGGCCGGGCTCGGAGCGCGGGAATTTTTTAAAATCCGTCTTGCACACAACACTCACTGTATCCTGTGTTACGTCTTTGCGTTCGGCGTTCGGCGGCGGGAACATTTTAAGAAGAGGGTTCCACGTAGAAGAGAGTTTGTAGCCGTCATCTCTATTGAAGTTCGGAGTTCTTCTTATTTCAATGGCTTCCCGGATCATGCGAGGAAAGTAGAATTGTTCCTTGGATAGAACAATGGGATTTTGAAACTGCATCCAGTGGTTACTTCCGCTATCCAATATATGTTCGCAGATCGCCGATTTTTCTCGCTGAACGTTTTTAACAGCTTTGATGTGTTCTGTCAGTCGCCCTTCTGTCAGTCGGTCCTACAAATTTCACGCGGTAAATTCGTTTTCTATCCTATTTATAATGTCAGCAACCGCGATAGTCTTCGATTTTATATTTATTGCCATATTCTTAAGATTCAATCTTATCTTTTAGACGATCGACTGATTGATTTTATTTTATTTTTGACATTTCAATTATTCATATTAATTGTATTTATTGCTTTTGTATATTTTTTGTAGCAATGTTAAAGAAATAAATTATTAAAATGATGATGAAATAAGACTTATAATTTACTAACCGTTTATTACCATATCCATATACTTCAAGTCCTTTAAACAATCGTATGTGATTTCTCCTCCATGTGCTACGATAACGGCATTTATCTCCTTACGCACCTTGTCTTGGATATCCTGGTTAAGAGCCAGTTCATTTAGGGTAAAGGTCAGAGCGCTGGACGTAGAGCCATGCCCAGCAGTCATGAACATGAAGAATTGTGCTACTATGTTGTCCCCTTCCAACTCTGTATACAATTACAGCGAAAAAAAGCATGATATAAAAGGATCGATAAATATTAGATTAGATTCGATTAGATCGTACCACCCCAGCCAGGAGTTACCCTGCTATGACCCGACAAACCGGTAAACGAGGACTGCCTTTTAAATTTTTACTAAACCTACGAAAGTATTTTTTTTTCTATCTACTGTTTTATAGCTTTTCAAAATATTCACCTTTAAGATGTATACACATTGCATGGGTTCTAACCACTGGCCTCTATTACACTATTTAGTGCTCTGGACTAGCTGCCCCTTGACAAAAGTTATTATTTGTACTGATTTAAACCGCCGCGCGCGCCGACATTTGATGTTAATTATAAATAGGATAGAAAACGAATTTACCGCGTGAAATTTGTAGGACCCGACGTTTCGGTGACGTTGCAGCCGCCGTTGTCTAGGGTAGACTGAAGAGCTGTCAGTCCGTTGTTTTGCGGGTAGGCCGCAAACCGCTGCCGCCACTGCGTAGGTTATAACGGTGGTGGGGGGCCGGGCTCGGTCCAGGGCAAAGGACAAATGTCACGCGGTAAATTCGTTTTCTATCCTATTTATAATGTCAAACAACCGCGATAGTCTTCGATTTTATATTTGATGTTAAATTCAATATTCGTTTTTTTAATTCGATAATTTGATTCTAACAGCCATCAATAGCGTTGTCCAAGTTTCTTGCCAATAATGCTGATCGATCTTCTTTTCTATTAATAGATATCTATTTTAGACCACTCAGACAACAATAGAAGTCGTCGCCGGTACACAATATTGAAGCAAATACTTATAGGTTTCCAAGTAACTCTACATACAAACTGTGACTGAAGAATATGAAACGTTTACTACGTCAACTAGTAAGTGGTGCTGACGTTAGATAATTACCCGACTGCCCAACAAAAAAGGAGTGTAATGTGTTCAGGGTTCATCTATGTATGTTTTCCGTTTCTTTATTCCATCATAACTTTTAAACGCTTAAACCGATTTATAAGTGTGTGATATTGTTAGAATCGTTATGTCATCCCGAGAGTCATAGAGTACGTTAACTGTCCAAATATCAAGTAAGTATAAAATCGAAGACTATCGCGCTTGTTTGACATTATAAATAGGATAGAAACGAATTTACCGCATGAATTACCCCAAAATCCCATTGTGCTATCCAAGGAATAATTCTACTTTCCCCGCATGATCCGGGAAGCCATTAAAATAAGAAGAACCCCGAACTTCAATAGAGACGACGGTTACAAACTCTCTTCTAAGTGGAAACCTATTCTTAAAATATTCCCGCCGCCGAACGCCGAACGCAACGATACAGTGAGTGTTGTGTGCAAGACGGATTTTCGACATTCGCGCGCTCCGAGCCACCGTTATAACCTACGCAGTGGCGGCAGCGGTATACGGCCTACCCGCAAAACAACGGATTGACAGCTCTTTCAGTCTACCCTGGACAACGGCGGCTGCAACGTCACCGAAACGTCGGGTGCTACAAATTTCACGCGGTAAATTCGTTTCTATCCTATTTATAATCAAGTAAGTAGTTGTCGTAATGTCCAAATGTCAAAAAATTAACCTACATTTATCGTGTTTAGTGTCAAAAGAAGGGTCTGATTGAGTTTATTCCAGTAATATACATGTATCTATATGGATAAATACATAAACCACAAATATTTCAGAAAAAAACGTAATAACAATAATTATAAATACAATAGTCCATGTTTTGTGGCGGAAGTCGTGTTTTTTATTTCTTTTAATATATTTACTGGTATTAAATAGGATATTTTGTTGTTTTCCTATTAATCTTAAAAGATTTAAAATAAAAATACTTGGCAAAGTTGATTATTAAACTAAACTTGGTGAAGTTGACAAAAAATACTTGATTAATAAACTATAAGTAAGTTGATATACAAAATACTTGCTAAAGTAAGTTTTAATACAATATTTTGTATGTGGTTCACGTGTTTCTATTTGTGGAAAATTAGTAATGATTCATACACATTGTTTCGGTAGGATGATGATTTTAGAATCAGTGCTATTTCCCATTAGAGGTATTCCTTACCTATTTGAACCACAACAGATATGCATAACATATACGAATAGGTTATAACAAAACACAGGAAATTGGGAATGTTATTTTTTAAGTACATTGGATCAAAGAGATTTTGACAATTAATTTATTCATCGGGGCACCATTCTATAAGCCTGTTTTTACTTTTGCTATACAAAATAGGCGGTAAGGTTTCTGTGTCGTATTTTGAAACAAATACATGAAACAGGCATCGTATATTCGTTTAAACTCTATTATTATTAAGACGCTGTATCGCAATTTTCAGTGTTTATCCATGTATACAGTGTTTAGCCATGACACGCCAGAGTAGCTCGTCTTTTGATTCCAAATTTTGCAAATTTATTTTCCTTTTCCATATTAGATACATAACTTTCATACTACAGAAATCCGGAAATGGGGACAAAGTAAAAAGCGTAAAGATCAACCATTAAAGATATATAAATGATAATATACTAATTTCCAGCAGCGTTGAAGGACTCCAGCTCCTCTTTGAAAAGGTTACAAGGGTATTGACGAATACATTAAAGTTGAACACCACAAAGGCCAGGTACATAACAGTATAATAACAGTAAATGCACCTACACTGCTTATGGAATTCGACTGAAGTGGATTGACAACAACATTTTCATGGGTTGCAATTCGAACGACAACTGGGATGCGAAAAAAAGAATCAGTTGTGTCACCCTAAGATTTTCCCGGGAAGCAGACAACCCCCCCCCCCCATGTTCAAACACCTCCCCCCCCCCCTTCATTAGTGATCGTGTAAAGTGATTATAACCGCAAATGTATATTTGAAATATTTTTGCAGTATTTCCGTGGTATTAAAAAGACTATTTTCCAATATGATCTAGTATCTTCTTAAATATGGTAGTTTTTTTTAAAGTGTCGCTTATATCGCTTGTTCTGACAACGAATTTCAAGTTATTAAGTCCAATATTTCGAATTGAAGTATGACTAGCGCGAGGGGCGAGCGCCAGGGGGGGTGAACCGATTTCAACCACTTTTCAACTCTTGTCATGACCAAATGACGCCTGCATGCCGAATTTCAGCTCAATCGGATGAAGCGTTTAAGCGCTATCTTGGAGTTATACATAGGTACATACAGACAGACAGTCAAACAGACATACACACAGACAGATTTCAATCTGGAAATGGTCTTATCGTCTCAGGTGGGCTCATAATAGATTCTTTTGTATTTAAAAAAATCGCTTTCACAATACTTTCCCTCCTCGTCGGTTGGTGGGCCAGGAATGTAAAATTAATATTACCGAAGGATTTGCCGTTTCCCAGGTCCCATCCGCCATTTTTTCTCTGCTCGATAAGCATGTCCATGAAATCGCTACGTTTAGTGCCTTTTTCCGTTCTGTCTTTGATTTCCTCGTGGACGGAATTTCGCATATAGTCATAGGCGTTATTACTCAACATTTTTATACTTAGTAAGTCCACAATATTCGGCAAAAGAAATATAGCATTCCCTTTCAGTGCCTGGATTCTTGACCCATTGATCTGAAATGATATCAATCGATGTGTAGAATAGTTAACGAAAACGATTGTTTAGAAGGCAGGAGTAAAATAACAAGTGTCATATTCTAAAGTAAAGCTTCCATTTATCAACCAAATATTTTTATCTGTAATTAAATCAAGTAATTATTTCCCGTTTCATATCGTAAGGCACTTTCAATTTTATTCATATACAGGTTGAGCTTTAAATTAGTGACATCCTTGAAGTGGGTGAATCAGAAAGAGCTAAAAAGCAACTTGAAATAATTTTTTTTGGAAAAAAAAGAAAAAAAAACGTTTTTTTTAATATTTGAAAAACCTGACTAATAAAAAAAATACAAGGGTTGAGCGCGCTGCGCCACCTAACAATAGGTAAAATATCGCGTATAAACAATATTTGCGATATATTACCTAAACGCTTTTTGGAACAACGCGCTCATCTATTTTTATACAAATTTTTTAAAAAAATTACGTATTTTTTCAAATTAGGTAAAAAACAAAACGAAAAAAAATCTTTTTTGTGTTTTTTCAAAACTATTTACCAAATGTCGATTTTTGCTCGTACTTATTCACCCACTGCAAGGATATCACTAATTTAAAACTCACCTTTCATACTAATTCATTCCCAATGCCATACATATGCTATATCTATTCTCATTAAAATACCTTAACCATGCCATACTCAACATTAGAATTTTCTCTCCGAGTTAAAAAGACCCAATAATAGTTTATTTTGAAGTTATCTCCTTGGTTATTTTATCTACATTGTTAGAAATTTTTGAAATTATTCTCCATTATTATCCAATTATTCTCCATATTAATTCTATTGGATTTAACTGGCAGTAGTACGGAGAAAGTGTACATGACCATTATTCCCTGCTAAACTATGAACATAATATTTCTTTCCGAAGTGCCGTTCATTAACGTCTAATAAAATATTCTCTGGTGTTGTTATGTCATCCCAATTTAAAAAAGAGAATAATTCGGCTTTTTCGTATTAGTAGTATCTGTATCCTCCAAACCCGTATCTGTATCTCCAAACCCCCAATACAGTTTGTGCGGGATGGCTCTAAAGGCAAAAAACATTTAACTACAAAACCTTTCTCAATAATCGAGAAAGCTACAGATTGGATTCTGGAGGTTGATTCGGTCTCTAAGCAGTATAAATTCCCTGAAAGTCTCGGATGCACAGCCCTCCGTCCAGATATAACTCTTTACTCTCTATCTCGGAAGGTGGCTCTTATTGTAGAATTAACTGTTCCATGGGAATCAAATATCCCAAAAGACCACGAGTACAAATTAAATAAATACCATGATCTTGCAAATGCCGTAACCCGGAACGGCTTCACTGTTCACCTTCACGCGGTAGAAGTTGGCGCTCGTGGCCTGCCAGCTAAATCTCTATTTCACCTCTTTAAAGATCTTGGCCTTTCCAGAAAAATAATCAACTCTTTCTTAGAAAAATTATCTAAAACTGCGATTTGCGCATCACAAATTCTATGGCTTCGAAGGGGGAGTGAATGGGTGGTAAGGTGAACGCTCACATGTGGCAAGACAGCTGTCCTAAACCTACCACAGCCGGTTCGTAAGTCCGGAATCCACTGCTCACCCCCTAGAAGTGTAAAAAATAGTATTATGATGGGCCCGACTCCGGTCGGTGAATTCCATGGCAGCTCCGTTTGTATTTATTTATATTTATGGTAGTTTTCCTCTGGCCTTGAGTGATAAGGTGAATTGTTCATCACAATACCACTTTTTTCGGGTATAATCAAAATTAATTATCTTTAAAACCACCTTAAATAATCCAGCATTCATATCCTGATGGTAATCGGTGCTGGAGTTCAAAATGTTATTGGCTGATAGTAATAAGCACCCGGAATGCTACATTACCAGCCAACCACAGGATACAGGAGCACTTAAAACGCACATTCCCCGCTGATCTTGACAACCTTTTTAGGTATATTTTTTATGGGTGAAGTTTATGGAAAATTTACTATAATATAAGATTATGAAAGGAATGAAAAATACTGTTTAAAAGCATAAACAGATAATTCCACATCGAATAATACACAAAGCTTCCAGTGGATTGTTTTTTTTTTAATATTGAACATAATATAACCTCTTTTACAATGCGCCTCAAAGGATCACGATCAGGATCATTTAAAGCTTGGCCATCATATCCGAAAGCAGCTGATGCTATGATATCTATCATATATCTGCCGGAGATATCAGAAGCAGCAAATCTGGAAACTAAGATAAAAATATGTAATATACGTCTATGAAAATCCTCTTCTACCTGCGGAATATCACAATATTCATAAACATGTGCATAACAATATTAGTAAAATGTGAATTTATTATGTTTATTGTTTTTTTTTTAACTTATCTGCCCTATTAATACTGTTGTGGTAAAAACAACCTTGAACTGTTGTAACCCCCTTCGACTTCACAACATTGATAAAAAAAATGTGGTAGATAATAAATTAAATTTTTGTAGTATATTTATCTAAATTGATTAAAAAATTATCAAATAAGTGGCTCATATCATCAAAATAAGATATTCGTTCTGTGAATGGGTGTAGGTTGTTACTTATAATATAAAGCAATAGATAATCTAAAGAATAATAGTATAGGTACATGAATTCAGCGAAAGCGAATTTAGTGAAACAAGCGAAATCCGACGAAGACGCCAATACAATAATCTAAAGAACAATCTAAAGCAGGATTGTCCAACATAAAGTCCGCGGGCCGCATGCGGCCCGTGTCCTTGCTTTTTGCGGCCCGCGGAGCGGGCCTTTAAATGTATTATCTATATCAAATTATATCTCATTGAAAGAGAATTGTACGACATTAACGATCTCTAAAAATTGTCTGTATCTTGACTATATCTCTTTCTGTAATAGGTTTTTAATCGATTTTCAACTTGACTAAAATATATTGACTATTTCTATTATTAGGTAGGCACATATTAATTATATATTGTCTATTTTTATTTGCAATATAATCACTAAGACATTTTATTTTACTTTTTGACAATCGTCACATCTTTTTTTGTTCTTTTTGACATTACATTTATTAATTTTATACAAAAGAAAACTCATTTTTATCGGCATTTTAAAGAATTAATTATGTTCATTATAACCTTCTTTTATTTCTCATTACATTATATTCAATGTAATAGAATCACTACTTATTGAGTTCATTTCTATATATCTTCTCTATATCTTACATCTCTATATCTTACTTTCTACATATCTTACTCTGTGTTTTTTATCTAGTAAACTAAATGGTGAGACTCGATTTAATACTACAATAATACCTTCTTTATTCTTACGAGTAACCTTTTATGTGTTGATTATTAATAGAACAATTTGATCATTAATGAAGAATTCAATCATTCACGGCCAAATGTAAATATAATACAACTACGTCTATATGACTATGTATTAGTTTTTAGGACAATAAATTATTTGATTTGATTTGATTTGATTGTATAAATTAAATTGGGAGCTAATGGGCCCATGCTGGGTTGGCCACGAAGACCCATGTGTTCAGGGTCGGTCACACTCACGGGTCAACACCCATCCGACGGCCTCCACACAAGGGGTGCGAACCTGGGTAGGACTCTGGCCTTGGTCAGTTTCCCCTGGGAATCAAACCTCTGGCGCTCCTGGACGGTCTGCGCACCGTGCGGTGCAAGCCAATCGATTGTGCACTTTGACTAACAACTTGTGGTGTCAACTGCAACGGGCGAGCCCGTCACCACAGGACGTTTTAACGATTTTTCGTTCTGTCGCCCTGCAGTAAGCGTAGAAGACTTGGACAGAACAATCCAACGTCCAGCTACGTCACAACCCGCAAGAAGCCAACGCCTTTACCGCGAGATAGCCAGTATGTTACCTGGCGGGCCAACCCTCGCGCCCTTGCTTCCAATTGTGACCAGATTTCTCCGGTCTCTCGAGTGGTTCCGAGTTCGAGGTCGCTTGCGCAGTCCTCTCCCTTACGAAGCGGTGAAACGGTGTGCACCGAATCTATCGCGGACTAAGGCGTCCTTTGCCCGACTCTGAACCGGGATCGGATGGCCAATGGTCATTTCAAGAGCAGTCGCCGTAAGGTAGGCAACCACCCCCGCTCTATAGGAAACAATACAGTTCCCAGACTCCCCCGACTGTTAGTCGGAGAGCACAATCGATTGGCTTGCGCCGCTCGGTGCGCAGACCGACCAGGAGCGCCAGCCAATCGACTAACACTGTCGGGGGAGTCTGTAAGCTGTATTGTTTCCAATAGAGCGGGGGTGGTTGCGTACCTTACGGCGACTGCTCTTGAAATGACCATTGGCCATCCGATCCTGGGTAAGAGGCGGGCAAAGGACGCCATGGTCCGCGATAGATTCGGTATTCGCCGTTTCACCGCTTCGTAAGGGAGAGGACCGCGCAAGCGACCTCGAACTCGGAACCAATCGAGAGACCGGAGAAATCTGGTCACAATTGGAAGTAAGGGCGCGAGTGTCGGGCCCGCCAGGTAATCATTACTGGCTATCTCGCGGTACGGCGTTGGTCTCTTACGGGTTGTGGCGTAGCTAGACGGCGGATTGTTTTTGTCCAAAGTCTTCTACGCTCACTCCAGGGAGACAGAACGACTAATCGTTAAAACTCCCTGTGGTAACGGGCTCGCCCGTTGTAGTCGACAACGCAAGTTGTATAAATTACCCTCAAATACGAAAATTTCACAATTCTTACATTATAGCATATGACAATTAATTGTCGTCGGTGTCGCATCAAATAATTGCAAGACGGGTGGACCGGACCATATTAATCAATATGTATCCAAAAAACAACATGACACGGTTGAAGAATGTGAATATTTTAGCAAAAGAATTCGAAAATCGATTTAGCGACTTTAAAAAAATCGAAAGATAGATTTTAGTTTTTAATCAGGCCCTTACAATTTCAGTTGAGAATCTAAACAGAGCAGACTGGAATCGTATGATTTGCAATCAGATACTTTTACCAAGGAAGAACTGAAACTGTATTAGATTTTTTCAAGTTGCTGCCAGAAGAACGATACCCCAACTTGCAATATTTAGGGCTTACATTGGGCTCAATGCTGGGAATCACGTATCTTTGCGAAAGCAGCTTTTCTAACATGAAATTTATAAAGTAAAAATATAGATGTTCCCTCTCTGATAAGTCACTTACTTAGTTGCTTCGCTTATCAACAACAAATATTAAACTTAATATTGATACATTAGTTGGTGAAAATCAACATCCTCAAATTTACCACTTTTTTTTTGTAATATGATATTTTTTTAATGAATTAAAACAATAATACAAACGCGTGTTTTCTTTGTATATACCTATTAAAACTCATGATAAAGTTGCATACGAAGTATTTTCTAATGCGGCCCACCCAAACGATTTTTTTTAAAGCGACCCTTGGGGCACTTGCAGTTAAACAGCCCTGATCTAAAGCATGACAAGAAAGTATCATTCTCAAAGGGCCTTGGCTACATGGGACTCGGATAAGATTTAATATTTTTACAAACTACCATGTACATGAATATAAACTATCGCAAAAAAGTTATGATATTATTTACCAATTAAAAAGAAATTTTTATCATCTCGTTTTTATTGAGATATTAAAAGTAATGTTATCTGGCGATCAAACCGCATAACATGGAATATTTCTCTTTATTTGGATTAAATAAATATAGTATAAATATCTTTATATTATAATTTATATTTTTGGCTTTGTAAATATAATTGGCTATCGTTTATTTTTCATAATAAAATTAAATCGTTTATTTTTCCGCGAATATAAGTTTTTAGACCTGGTTTTGTTTCTATAATTTTCGTTTGAAGTAGTTCTAAAGAAATACAATAGATGGCATTGTTTTTTTGTTTATGCATTGTTTAATTTTATTAAATTAAATGACATATTATGGTAAATCTAAATATCTGTCAAATTACAATTAAATTAGCTATACTTGGACCTATCTGCTACTATTGTACACAGGTATTTTTTTCGAGCCCAAGCTTCTGTCATTTTGTAACATCCCTCTGAGCTCAGATTTGAGGTAATTTCTGAAAATTTGCTTAGAATAAACTAAACTGTTATAAATCGATATGGCTATATCAGATCTCGATTTGTGGTTGAGAAAAAACCTAACAAAAAATATATATCCCTCCATAATAAGTAATATGTACCTATGTAGATTTAAAAAAAAGTGAAACCTATAAATTATTGTTTTGTTAAAATTTTCACTTTGCTAAATGATAAATTATTATTGATGTTATTTTTGTCATCATAATTACTAGGTATTTCAAAAGCTGTATGAACTTGTAGTAGCAAAGCTGTTAAAGCATACTGAACCAGACTCTAAAGGAAGGAAAAGGTTTTTTCAATTTTCTACATGAAAAACTGTTTTGATTTATTCCTTCGTTACTGAGGAAAAGCAATACTGAATATCCTAAAGTTATAGTTACAAATACTTTTCATCAGCAACAAAGGCATACAATAAAAAAATATATATACTCATTTTTTTGTATAAAGTGCTGTAAATGAAAAATTCTTATTGCGGTATATGGTACAGTCACCCCATCACCAGCATTACTATTTACAATGTCAGCATTACTATTACAAAATATATTACTGTCTACTAATTTCTATTTCTACTCTAGGTAACTGTTTCTATTTTTATTTCACATTATCCGAACCAACTTTTCAATATGTACCTACAGAAGATAAAACACATACATCGGAAATACATACAGACTAAGTCATACATCGGAAATGTGAATATGCATAGGAGGCAATTATACGTTTCCGTTGTACCTTAGAAGGTATTATCTTTAACGACGAGAAAAATAGTTTAAAAGTATGTAAACCTAACCTGAATTTAACTGCCTTTCCAGGGTCTTTGAAACTGTTATCATAACTTCAAATATTGTCTTAAGTTTCACCGGAGTAAATCCTGGAGACAGCTTAGCGCGCATTACCTTCCACACAGGTCCATCAACTGAAAATATACTATAGAAAAAAATGCTGTTAATATCGTAAAAAGTTTGGCCTGATTCCGGTAACCATACCAAGCATAGGAAAGTAAATAGGTAGCATGTTAACCAGTTTACAACAATGTATACAACATTTAATAGGTATCTGGAAAACATAATTTAGTAACCTATGTTGTACCCTGTCAAACATAACAGTCCTATGTTATACATAACATGCAACCTATGTTAATCAGTTTACAACATTGTTTACAACAATGTATACAACATTTAATACCTGAAAAACATAATTTAGTAACCTATGTTGTACCCTGTAAAACAGAACAGTCCTCGAAGGAACTGCAGAGTTCTAAATATATACCAGACTAAAATAACAGGATATAGTATTGTTGTAAGTATTGTACGTAGCAGACACCAAACCGAGGAACTATATTAATAACGTAAAGATAGAGCGATGACTTCTATCAAACAACCAAGCGAGCGATTTGCAACATTGAACAGATTGACGACTAGAAAATACAATAGCTTCAAAGTCGTTGACCAACGATAAACTAACAATAATAAACAATACCATACACTTCTAAATTGGTTGAAGCGTTTAGAATTTATGGTGGAATAAAAAAATGGAAAACATATGAACATATGAACCTTAACAACATAACATCCCTTTTTTTAGATGGATATAATAAATTCGTCAGAACCAAAAACAGTTATTTAAAAATCGGTAATATTTTGTGGAGAGTAATAATAGAACACTTTGTATAATTTATTTTGCTAAATTAATATTCCAAATACGTGTCTTTGTAGGTACTTGGCCTACCGGGTTTATTTCTGACGGCCGCGAAGTGGATGAACGAAAAAAGAAACAAAACTGTGAAATGATGACTGTCAACACGCCATCGCGTAAAACGGCGATTTATGTTGAAAACGCTGCTTTCTCCTTATATGAGAGTAAGGGTTTGCGGCACGTACCCTGTGACAATTTGAATGATATAACGAGTCTAACAATACTACACACTTCTAAATCGGTTCTAAAGAAACACTTTTAAAGAAGGGGAAAACTTACATACATGAACCCTAAAAACATAACATTTCTTTTTGAGGCAGTCGTGTAAAAAGTGAAATTGTCAATCCTCAGATTCAGCTCGCAGGTAGAATTAAGAATAGTTCAATTGAAGGTGATGCTCTTTAAGACCTACATTCAAATAGAACAAATATAAAATATAGAATTAAATAAAAATAAATATAAATTATGTTTTAGTATTTAGTCTGAAATGTAAACTTCATTTTTGTAATGTTTTTAAGGATACACTAATTACTCATTCAAATTTAATAGCAACAGAATCGATCTTCTGATGTCATTTAATTTCGATATTCGATGTCAAAAGGTAGTCTAAGTCGATCCGTTATCGGGCTACGTGGATAACACAATATAAATAAATATAAGCGCCTAATTATCTTACCTATACTGGAGTAAAATAGCATTAAGTCAAAAAAGGAATGAAGGGAATGTAAAGAATGTAAGTATAAAAGAAGTAATGGAGCCGAGGTTTCTATGTTACTCAATCCTCAGCCATTGCTTTCGACAATGAAATATTTGGGGTGGATTTCGCTTATAGAAAGATTAAGATGTCCAAGAATTCGCTTCACTTAAAAGGGTAGCAATGATAATGATCACGTGTTCGTACGTACATACCTTCTAGACCCTAAAGGATCCCCTTTCTTCGAAGGAGTAAACATACGATTGGAGAAGTACTCGAAATCCTTTTGCAGTATATTTTCAACAGCATTATAATCGTTTACAATCAAACATGGCTTATGCGCTGCGAATATTCCTACGTATGGTTCGTGACGATGTTTTCTATAATGGATGAAATATTTAAGATAATCAATATAATAGCACATATTTTTTGTTTTTAGACTTGTATATACCTGTATAAGTCGAGCAAAAACACACCAATCGACTTTTGAAGGAAAGCAACCGGCCCAACATTGCCCAAATATGGCAGTGGCTTCAAGCTGTATATATTACGCCGCTTCCAGTAATCGAAATTTCTTGTCGCGTACACATAAGAACACAAAATTATAAAAGCTGATACAATAAAAAATGAAATCATTTTCGAACCGCTTTCTTATTCGACTTACAAAATATGAATAACTCAACGATATAAAGCGAAAACGCTCATTTATATACAGAAAATGATAATAATGTCGCTGCACTGAAGGTTAAAAACTAAGGTTAAAAACTATTTACAATAATATTTGCAAATACTTGCTTATCATTGAGACAACAACCTCATACAAATACCTCATACAAATAAAGCAATATTTCTGATAAAAACATTTATCACTAATGTCGAACTAAACCTATTAAAATATTTTATAAACATTATTTACTTACACACTCTAATACAATATATACTAGTCATTTAGTAAATTAATATTATGTTGCGGGATCTTGAAACGCAGAGACTTTGAGACAAAACAGCCCACCGTAACAACCTAACTACGCCAACAAGCCCGTGAGAGTCAAACGCCTTACCGTGAGGCGCTGGGAAGTAAACCCAGCGGGCCGATCTCACACCTACACCACAAAATTTGAACACATTACTCCGTCCTCCAGTCTGGTCACAGATTCGAAGTCGCTTTCGCGGCCTCTACCTAACGTTAGCGGTAATTCATTTCAAATTTATCGCGGGTCCTAGCGTTCTTTGCCCGTTAATATCACACGGGATCGGGTTACAACGTCGTTATAAAAGGTAGCTGACATCATGTCAACAGCCATCATTCGCTGCTTAAGAAACGTACATTTACAGACCCTCCCGGTCATTCGCCGGGGTGCACAGTCAATTGGCAACGCCGCACGATGCGCAAACCTTTCAGTATCACCCGAGATGTACCCCCCTCCCCTATTGTATTCAATCTCACCTGTCCACGACACAGTCGTGTCAGTGTTCATAGAGTCCTTTCCATGTTAGTCCGTATTCAAGGAGGCTACCGGGTGGGATATGAAACTTGAGTTGAGCCGACCAAAAATAATAAACTTGTCATCAGGCCCAAGCCGCACGAAACCGTTAGAAACGTATGTAGCAGTGAGAATTCTATATTTCCGTGTAAACTTATTCATTTTCCGCTGCTGTCTCAATGATAACCAAATATTAGCAAATATTATTGTAAATAGTTTTTAACCTTCGTTTCTAAAAAAAGCCTGAGATTAACAGCGTATCCTTGCTGTCCAATGCCTCACCCTTACTAATTCATTTCAAATTGTCTTATCAGTGCAGCGACATTATTATCATATTCTGTATATAAATGAGCGTTTTCGCTTTATATCGTTGAGTTATTCAAATTTTGTAAGTCGAACAGGAAAGAGTTCGAAAATGATTCCATTTTTTATTGTATCAGCTTTTATAATTTTGTGTTCTTATGTGTACGCGACAAGAAATTTCGATTACTGGAAGCGGCGTAATATATACAGCTTGAAGCCACTGCCATATTTGGGCAATTTTGGCCCGGTTGCTTTCCTTCAAAAGTCGATTGGTGTGTTTTTGCTCGACTTATACAGGTATATACAAGTCTAAAAACAAAAAATATGTGCTATTATATTGATTATCTTAAATATTTCATCCATTATAGAAAACATCGTCACGAACCATACGTAGGAATATTCGCAGCGCATAAGCCATGTTTGATTGTAAACGATTATAATGCTGTTGAAAATATACTGCAAAAGGATTTCGAGTACTTCTCCAATCGTATGTTTACTCCTTCGAAGAAAGGGGATCCTTTAGGGTCTAGAAGGTATGAACGTACGAACACGTGATCATTATCATTGCTACCCTTTTAAGTGAAGCGAATTCTTGGACATCTTAATCTTTCTATACGCGAAATCCATATTAAATCTTTCATTAGCGAAAGCAATGGCTGAGGATTGAGTAACATAGAAACCTCGGCTCCATTACTTCTTTTATACTTACATTCTTTACATTCCCTTTTTGACTTATGCTATTTTACTCCAGTATAGGCGAGATAATTAGGCTCTTATATTTATTTTTATTGTATTATCCACGTAGTCCGATAACGGATCGCCTTAGACTACCTTTTGACATCGAATATCGCAATTAAATGACATCAGAATATCGCTTCTGTTGCAATTAAATTTGAGTGAGTAATTAGTGTATCCTTAAAAACATTACAAAAACGGAGTTTACATTTCATACTAAATACTAAAACATATTTTATATTTATTTTGATTAAATTCTATATTTTATGTTCGTTCTATTTGAATGTAGGTATTGGAGAGCATCATCTTCATTTGAACTATTCTTAATTCTACCTGCGAGCTGAATCTGAGGATTGACAATTTCACTTTTTACACGACTGCCTCAAAAAGAAATGTTTTGTTTTTAGGGTTCATGTATGTATGTTTTCCCTTTCTTTAGAAGTGTTTCTTTAGAACCGATTTAGAAGTGGGTGGTATTGTTAGAATCGTTATATCATTCCGAGTGTCACAGGGTACGTGTCGCAACCCCTTACTTTCATATAAGGAGAAAGCATCATTTTCAACATAAATCGCCGTGTTACGCGATGGCGTGTTGACAGTCATCATTTCACAGTTTAGTTTCTTTTTTCGTTCATCCTCTTCGCGGCCGTCAGAAATAAACCCGGTAGGCCAAGTACAAAGACACGTATTTGGAATATTAATTTAGCAAAATAAATTATGCAAAGTGTTCTATTATTACTCTCCACAAAATAATACCGATTTTTATATAACCGTTTTTGGTTCTTATGAACTTATTACACAACTGCCCAAAAAAAGGGATGTTATGTTTTTAAGGTTCATATATATATATATATATATATATATATATATATATATATATATATATATATATATATATATATATATATATATATATATATATATATATATATATATATATATATATATATATATATATATATATATATATATATATATATATATATATATATATATATATATATATATTTATATATATATATATATATATATATATATATATATATATATATATATATATATATATATATATATATATATATATATATATATATATATATATATATATATATATATATATATATATATATATATATATGTTTTCGATTTTTTTATTCCACCATAACTTCTAAACGCTTGAACCGATTTAGAAGTGTATGGTATTGTTTATTATTGTTAGTTTATCGTTGGTCAACGACTTTAAAGCGATTGTATTTTCCAGTCGTCAATCTGTTCAATGTTGCCAATCGCTCGCTTAGTTGTTTGATAGAAGTCATAGCTCTATCTTAACGTTATAAATGATAACATAGTTCCTCGGTTTGGTGTCTGCTACGTACAATACTTACAACAATACTATATCTGGTTCTTTTGGTCTAGTATATACTTAGAACTCTGAAGTTCCTTCGAGGACTGTTATGTTTAACAGGGTACAACATAGGTTAATAAATTATGTTTTCCAGATATTAAATGTTGTATACATTGTTGTAAACTGGTGAACATGCAACATATTTACCTTCCTATGCTTGGGATGGTTACCGGAATCAGGCCAAACTTTTTACGATATTAACACCATTTTTTCTATAGTATATTTTCAGTTGATGGACCTGTGTGGAAGGTAATGCGCGCTAAGCTGTCTCCAGGATTTACTCCGGTGAAACTTAAGACAATATTTGAAGTTATGATAACAGTTTCAAAGACCTTGGAAAAGCAGTTAAATTCAGGTTAGGTTTACATACTTTTAAACTATTTTTCACATCGTTAAAGATAATACCTTCTAAGGTACAACGGAAACGTATAATTGCCTCCTATGCGTATTGACATTTCCGATGTATGCCTTAGTATGTATGTGTTTCCTTTGTGTTTACCTTCTGTACATATCGAAATATAAGTTTGATTCGGATAATGTGAAATAAAAATAGAAACAGTTACCTAGAGTAGAAATAGAAATTAGTAGACATTAATATATTTTAATAGTAATGCTGACATTGTAAATAGTAATGCTGGTAAAGGGGTAATTGTACCATATACCGCAATAGGAATTTTTCATTTACAGCACATTATTTAAACAAAAAAATGAGTAAAAACTTTTTTTTTTTTTTATGCCTTTGTTGCCGATAAAAAGTATTTGTATGTATAACTTTAGGATATTCAGTAATGCTTTTCCTTAGCTTTTCTACTACAAGTTCACACAGCTTTAGCAATATCTAGTAATTATGATGACATAAATAACATTAATAATAATTTATCGTTTAGCAAAATAAAAATTTTAACAAAACAATAAATAGGTTTCACTTTTTTTATCTATATAGGTACATATTATGGAGAAACATATTTTTTTTGTTAGGTTTGTTCTCAACTACAAATCGATATCTGATATAACCATATCGATTTGTAACAGTTTATTTTCTTCTAAGCAAATTTTTAGAAATTATCTCAAATCTGAGCTCAAAGAGGGATGTTACAAAACGACAGAAGCTTGGGCCCGAAAAAAATACCTGTATACAATAGTAGCAGATAGGTCCAAGTATAGCTTATATAATTAATCATAATCCGACAGATATTTATATTTACCATAATATGTCATTTAATTTAATAAAATTAAACAATGCATAAAAAAACAATGCCATCTATTGCATTTCGTTGGAGCTACTTCAAACTAAAATTGTAAAAACAAAACCGGGTCTAAAATCTTATATTAGCGAAAAAAAGGTTTTTAAAAAAAATGTACATGATAATAAATTATAAAGCCAATTATATTTATAAAGCCAAGAATATAAATTATAGCATAAAGATATTTATACTATATTTATTTAATCCAAATAAACGAGAAATATTCCATGTTATGCAGTTTGATCGCCAGATAGCATTAACTTATTTATTAATTTTTTTATTTGTTACATCCTGGTAGAGAGTTAACAGTGTGATCGTACAGATATAATTTGTAGTTATTTATATAAGCAATAGGAAATGAATACAACCCATACGATCATTCTAGACAAATACCAAACTAGACCGAATAGCCTGTATCTGGGCATACAAAATATACTGCCTTTTGAGTGTCTGGGCATACAAAATATACTGCCTGACGTTATTTGACTAATAGACTACTTTCAATACTAACACAAAATAATGGCATAAAATAGTCCATATTGTAATGATTTGAAAATCATCACATGAGCGCTTAGCAGCTCTAAGCTAAACGCAAAATAGATTAATCGAATTTTTTAAATTAAATTGTACTTAAAAAGATCATAGTGACATCTAGCGATTTAATTAGGAACTAAAAAGAAAAAATGACAGTTGCTAAACTATAGAGCGCAGTGCCATCGTTACATAAATAAAGGGTTTTGAGTAGTTTTTGAGAGTTAAGGACATCATTAGGGGCTTAAAAATAGACAATCAGGAGTATTTGGCAAGAAATTAACATATTTTGAGATTTTTACGAAAAATCGACGTAAAAATCAATAATTGACAAATAGACAATAGAAGCATGGTTATGGTCTTGAAAAAAGTCGACCGATTGGTTTTTCAAAGAAATATAAAAGGGGTTCATTAAATAGTAGGAATTATGGGAGAATTTAATAGCAATATTGATAAAGTCATTTGAAGAACATTTAAATTATTATTAAGAGAAATTGGAAAACATAATCGATATCGATGCAAGAAAGCAGAATCAATGAAGTCAAAGGAATTTATCACCAAATAATTGCCAGTCAAAATAAAATTTAATTGTTAAAATGAGGAAAATTAGAAACACTTAATTAAAATATAGGAATTACTAGATAAAAATACTATCAATAAATAAAATTGAAATAAAATAGTTGGATTATTTCGCTTTCGAAAACGGAAACGGAAACGGAAAAGCTTATAAAAAGTTTCTAGAACCTACGAGAATATTCGAGTAGGCAGACGACGCTTCGAAAGCGGAAACGACGCGTAGAAAAGGCGGCAAAATCAAGTCAAAATACGATATTTCCCGCCGAATATGAAACATCAATTTTCTCATAATACGTAAAATAAATACTTAAAATCATATGTAGAATTAGAAGCACGAATTATCATTAAGAAATTCGCTTGTTGGCAATGTGTCAGAGCGTTATTTAACAAAAAAATAGATAAATCAGATCGTTTAATGACTGATTAGTCAATAGTTATGGGTAAAATCAGTAAAAAAAGGTCACATCGATAGGGGTGTTATATAAGGGATGGACGAGTACCTTCCGGCATCCATTAAAAATTTTCAGTCGGAAGTATCAAACCTACGAAAGTTACGGAAGAAAATATAGAAATCTGGTGCTCAGATGTCAGAAAAACAATTGAGAACGAGGGCATCGGGATGCTATGAAGCATTTCGATGCCCAGTTAAATTAAATTCGTAATATAAGTGTTCAGATCGTGTATAACAGAAACGCTTCATCACACTCGTCATTGAGGCGATTTTACAAAAAGTACTAAAAAACGAACAAATATTAAAAAATCCAGTGCTAAAACAAGTGAAATCGAGAGAGCTATGCGAGTTGGCATATAAAAATCCAACATTCCAAATAAATTTGAAGTACGAGATTTTGTCGTGTTGCAATACCAAAATATATCGGGGCGGACGAATCAAAATGAAGACGTCAGATTAAAATTCACAACATTGCGAGCGTTCTTCGATGGTGTATAACATAGCGGCGAAATAACGGAAAAACATTCAACAAGGATGCTGTGAGGGTCTCATAATAGCAGTACGATCGTAAAGCGGCTGCGGTTCTATAAGATATTCGTCGCAGTAACAGTAGTGGCAGATTTCTAGGAATGCGACAACACATCGAAGATCGACGTTTAGTTATAAGTGCATAATTGTGCAATGCAGCTGTAAATACGGGAAAGTATAGCCGAGAGTCATTGTCGGCAAAGATGTACTAAAAATATGTAAGTTTATTTTTGCCGAAGCTGGCGTTATTTAATTATTTAGGCCGAAGCTAGCACCCAATATTATCATTGTTGTATATTTTTTGGGGTTATAAATATTCAAGTTTTTTGTGGGTTTGTTGGAAATTATTAGAAATGTTAAGTAGTTGTAACGTAAAAGCGTGATTTATACGATTTTGCACGTTAACTAAAAACGACAGCACGTAACATCGCGTGTTGGTTCAAGAGTCGTAGATATTGCTACGAGATAAACATATAGTCAGACTCTTATTAAATTTGGAAGAGAGATAGCACTGCTAACTCCATTAAATTTGACACAAGCCATTTATATAATGTGCTCATGGATTTGGAAACTAGTTAAGGAAACATTCGAATAATAAGGTACAGAATGTTAGGTTAAATTTAAAGATAAGGAAAATTGTAGATTGTACTAAGATTTTTTACGACTGATCGATGGGGTTTCACAGATAAACGGGAAGGAAATAGTAATAATAGAATTAATAGAACGAAAACCATATGGACGTCCAGTGGACTGGATGATAGCCAGGTCGTAGTTTTTATCGGGCATTAGCGACTGCGGTCATTTAAATTCATATATATCACTGGAACGCCATCGACTAGTTTGACAGTATGTTAGGTTATATGTATTTTTAGTGTTGTATGTAAACATTACGATTCATGTTTCAATATAATTTGACATTGAACATATTTAAATAAATAAGGGATTAGAATCTAATTGTCGAATTTCACGGCGGAGATTTAAACTCATGCATTATCATTATTAATATTATTTTTTATTAACAATCGACTGAACGCAGCCATTGTTGTCATCGACAAATAATCGATCGAAAATAACTCAAAGAACAAATTGTAAATATTTTGTGGTGAATTAGGCGTTCATTATTACAAATATAATTCACAATAATGGTAGATTTAAAATAGATGAAATTATAATTTGAATTGTTTAATATATGCATTTGGTTTAATATATGGATTATTAATTGGAGAAGATTTGTTTCATTGAGGAAGTAAATACAAAGAGGGAAATTATTGGCAAGGTATTGGAAGCCTATCCCACTGGAAAGTAATATTATCACTATCGCTGATATGGTAGTGAAGTAAGTGGATCAAAAGTATAGCTTACAATTTTAAAGATAGAGACATATAGTAAAAAAATCTACTCTCTACAATGGCTTCCAACTGGTGGGGCTGTTTGAAGATTGATTCATAAAAATAGACATAAAGAAATAGTAGTAGTATATTATAGTAAAAAATCTACTCTCTACAATGTCGTCCCAACGTGGTGGGCCAATAGACATTGAAAGTATCTTAACATAACATATCTAGAAATAGATTTAAAATTATAACTCATAGATAAAGTTACAAATAAGAAATAGTTAAAAATCATTGTAACAATATTAATACAAATATACATGATAATGGGTTACTTACATACACATATACACATTCAAATATATATACACATACACATACATCAACATACACAAATATTTAAAAATTTACTTTTTATATCTCAATAAAAACGAGATAACAAAAAAATCTTTCTAATAGATTGGTAAATAATATCATAAATATTTTTGCAATAATTTATATTCATGTACATGGTAGTTTGTCAAAATATTCAATCTTATCCGAGTCCCATGTAGCCAAGGTCCTTTGAGAATGATACTTTCTTGTGATGCTTTAGATCAGGGCTACTTAACTGCAAGTACCCCAAGGGTCGCTTTAAAAAAATCGGTTGGGAGGGCCGCATTAGAAAATACTTCGTATGCAACTTTATCATGAGTTTTAATAGGTATGGTATACAAAGAAAAAACGTGTATGTATTATTGTTTTAATTTATTAAAAAACTATCAAATTACAAAAAAATGTGGGATATTTGAGAATGTTGATTTTCACCAACTAATGCATCAATATTAAGCTTAATATTTGTTGTCGATAAACGAAGCAACTAAGTAAGTGACTTATCAGAGAGGGAACATCTATATTTTGACTTTATAAATTTCATGTTAGAAAAGCTGCTTTCGCAAAGATACGTGCTTCCTAGCATTGAGCCCAGTCTCAGCCTAAGTTTTGCAAGTTGGGGTATCGTTCTTCTGGCAGCAACTTGAAAAAATTTAAAACAATTTCAGTTCTTCCTTGGTAAAAAGTACTGATTGCAATCATACGATTCCAGTTAAAGGTCTGCTCTGTTTAGATTCTCAATTGAAATTGCAAGGGCCTGATTAAAATCTGAAATCTCTCTTTCTATTTTTTTAAAGTCGCTAAATCGATTTTCAAATTCTTTTGCTAAAGATATTTACATTTTTCCACGGTGCCATGCAGTTTTTTGGATACATATTGATTAATATGGGCCACCCGTCTTGCAGTTATTAGATGCGACACCGACGAAAATTGTCACATGCTTTAATGTAAGAATTGTGCATATTTTGTATTTGAGAGTAATTTATACATTTAAAGGCCCGGTCCGCGAGCCGCGAAAAGTGAGTTCGCGGGCCTCATGTTGGACACTCCTGCTTAAGATTGTTTTTTAGATTATTGTATTGGCATCTTCGTCGGCTTTCGCTTGTTTCACTGAATTCGCTTTCGCTGTTTGACTTTCGCTAAATTCATATAATAATATACTATTGTTCTTTAGATTATCTATTGCTTTAGTTTAGATTATAAGTAACAACCTACACCCATTCACAGAATGAATGTCCCATTTTGATGATATGAGCCACATATTTGGTAATTTTGTAATCAATTTAGATAAATATACTAGAGAAATTTCTGAAGGAAAAGTTTAATTTATTATCTACCACTATATTTTTTCAATGTTGTGAACTCGAAGGTGATTAAAACAATTCAAGGGTGTTTTTACCAGAGATAAGTTTTAAAAAAATCAATAAACATAATAAATACACATTTTACTAATGTTTATGAATATTATGATATTCCGCAGTTAGAAGAGGATTTTCATAGACGTATATTACATATTTTTATCTTAGTTTCCAGATTTGCTGCTTCTGATATATCCAGCAGATATATGATAGATATCATAGCATCAGCTGCTTTCGGATATGATGGCCAAGCTTTAAATGATCCTGATCGTGATCCTTTGAGGCGCATTGTAAAAGAGGTTATATTATGTTCAATATTTTTAAAAATAACAATTCACTGGAAACATTGTTTATGGACGTGTATTATCCAATTTGGAATTATCTGTTTATTATTTAAAACAGTATTTTTCATTCCTTTCGCCATCTTATATTATAGTAAATTTTCCAAATTTCACCCATAAAAAATAAACCTAAAAAGTTGGCAAGATCAGCCGAGAATGTGCGTTTTAAGTGCTCCTGTATCGCGATGAAAACGAGTAATAATATCAGATGCTGGTTGGCTGGAATGTAGAATTCCTGGTGCTTATTACTATCAGCCAAAAACATTTTGAACTCCAGCACCGATTACCACCAAGATATGAATGCTGGATACTTTGAGGTGGTTTGAAGGATAATTACTTTTGATTATGCCCGAAAAAAGTGGTATTGTGGCGAACAATTCACCTTATCACTCAAGGCCAGAGGAAAACTACCATAATATACTACTAATACGAATAAGCCGAATTAATCTCTTTTTTAAATTGGGATGACACACCAACACCAGAGAATATTTTATTAGACGTTGTTAATTAACCCCTCAAGACAGTAACGTCCCGAATCGGGTACGATGTATTGTAGTCAATGCTCAGTAACGTCCCAAAACGGGTACGAGCGCGGCGCGACAAACCGCGCTCTCAACGAACTGAATTTACACCAAAATCACAGTGCAAACATCCCCTGTTAGATATGTGCGAGAAAGACGGATACATTCTGTATTGTACGATTATTCAGTCGTACTTGTCGCAGTCTAGAATCCCTAATATTGTTTGTATTCTGGGGGCACTTCCATTACTCGGATCTGTGCTTCTCTTCGAATATTATGTAGCTTCTCTTCGGATATCTGTATGAAAATAAATAAAACGAACGAATAGATTTGGTAAATCATGTAATAACGTACACAAATGTGTTTACAATTTCTATATAGGGTTTCGTATTTTGAGATTAAACGTCGATATCGCTGAATAAGTGTTTTTTTTCAGTTCTCCAATTTTATAATAATTATTCAAAATTATCTAATTGTTTTAAAAACTGAGGTTTTAATATTTTATATTTCAAATTTCAATGCGATCATTTTACAATTCTTCTATTAATGATCCATCATGTAGTTTCTTTCTTATGATCGTTTTTCTAAAGTGCTATATTTTTGACCGTCAACTCTCAGAAATGACAGGTGACTGCTAAGATTTACACCCGCCGCTTGAGGGGTTAAGAAACAGCACTTCGGAAAGAAATATTATGTTCATAGTTTAGGAGGGAACAATGGTCATGTACACTTTCTCCCTACTAATGCCAGTTAAATCCTAAAGAATTAATATGGAGTAGAATTTCAAAAATTTTTAACAATATAGATAAAATCGCAAGGAGATATCTTCAAAATAAACTATTATTAAGTCTTTTTAACTCGGCCGCGAGTCCCCGAGAGAAAATTCTAATATTGAGTGTGGCGATGACGTTTAACCCTTTAGGCCTCGGCCCCTCAGGGGATGTCCCAATTTTTTTTTATAAAAATTAGAAAAAAATGAGTTATGACACTGTCACACCAAAATATTAATTACTGCCAAACCACTGTATCCATAATTAAAATAAAATATATTAACATAATAAAACATAATAAAATATAACAAATAAAATTCAAATAAAATTAAAACGGGGCCGTCACGCTGAATCGTGTTTTGGCCGATATTGGCCAATCGGGGCTCTAGGGGTTAATAGAGTATGTCATGGGTAAGATATTTCATGAGAATAGATATACCATAGGTGTGGTATTGGAAATGAATTTACATGGAAGGTATTTATATACGGGTGAGTTTTCAATTAGTGACATTCTTGTAGTGGGTGGATCAGTACTAGCAAAATAGCAACGTTTAATAAAAAGTTTCGAAAAAAAAAAAAATCTTTTTTTTTTAATTTGTTTGTTTTTTTTAATGTATAAAAAGAGTTGAGCGCGTTATTCCATATAGCGATAGGTAGTATATCATCATTTTATTATCAAATATCAAATAAACAATATCAAATATAGTTTATTCGCGATATTTTACCTATTGCTACGTGGCACAGCGCGCTCAACGTTTGTAATTAAGATATTTCAAATTTTCCAAAAAAAATAAACATTTTTTTTGTTTTTTTTTTATCCCAAAAACCTATTAAAAGTAGCTTTTGCTCTTTCTGATTCACCCACTTCAAGGATGTCACTAATTAAAAGCTCAACCTGTATTAAAATGAAATTGAAAGTGCCTTACGATATGAAAAGGGGAAATAATTACTTGATACAATAATTTGGTTAATAATTGAAAGCTTTGCTTTAGAATTTGACACTTGTTATTTTACCCCTGCCTTCTAAACAATCGTTTTCCTTAACTATTGTATAATTCGATTGATATCATTACAGATCAATGGGTCAAGAATTCAGGCACTGAAAGTGAACGCTATAGTTCTATTGCCGAATATTGTGGACTTACTAAGTATAAAAATGTTGAGTAATGACGCCTATGACTATATGCGAAATTCCGTCCACGAGGAAATCAAAGTCAGAACGGAAAAAGGCACTAAACGTAGCGATTTCATGGACATGCTTATCGAGCAGAGAAAAAATGGCGGATGGGACCTGGGAAACGGCAAATCCTTCGGTAATAATAATTTTACATTCCTGGCCCATCAACTGACGAGGAGGGAAAGTATTGAGAACGCGATTTTTTTTTTCGAGATGACGACAAAAGTATCCAATTTTGAGCCCACCTGAGACGATAAAGACCATTTCCAGATTGAAATCTGTCTGAGTGTATGTCTGTTTGATTGTCTGTCTGTATGTCTGTATGTATTTATTTTTTATTTTATTTTTCTTAAAAACATACAGCATAAAAAAATACGTATAAGCATAATATATACACCAGTAACAAAGCCAATGATGTTTTAAATTATTTGCTATATAAGGATTACAAAATATGCTAAACAATACAAAATAAATAATACCAAAAAGAATTTAAAAGTAACGGTTAAAATTGCTAGGTGCGAGTGTATGGATGTTAGTGTGTGTTTGTGTGATGGAGAGCGTGTATGTGTGAGGGTGTGTATATGTGTGTTTGTATGTGTGTGTGCGTGTATGTATGTGTGTGTGGGTGTGTGTATCTGTAGTGCGAATGTGCTTGTGAGTGCTTGTGCATGCTAATTCAATCCGATCTGATAATCAGCTTTTCACGTACCTCCTTAACAAAGGATCGACTATTCTGATGGTTAAATATGTCAATATCGTTAAAGCATACATTGTATGCATGCATAACGCGCGGCAATAACGAATTGGAACCATAGTTAGTGTTGAACCTTGGTACGTAAAAAGTTGAGTGAGCACGTGCGAGTCGGGAAGGCGCTCGTATGCTCACCCTACTCAGGAGGTATGAACTGTCCAACCCAGTATGAACAATTTTATGTAGAAACGACATATCTGACACTACTCGCCGGTCCTCTAATGTCTCTAAACCGTAGCGTTGCAGACTTTCAGCGTACGACAAGCCGTTGGAAAATAAGCGGTAATTTAGATGACGTATAAATCGTTTTTGAATACGCTCAATCCTCAGCTTGTATGTAGCATACTGTGGAGACCAAATATTAGAAGCAAATTCAAGCAGGCTGCGTACGTATGCAACATAAACCGTTGTCAAAGAATGAGTGTTTTTAAGAGGTCTACAAACTCTCATAATAAAACCGAGGGTGCTGTAAGCCCTGTTGACGACTGAATCAATGTGCTTATCCATTAAAAGCTTGCGATCTAAGATGACTCCTAGATCACGCACTCGATCTACTTCCAGAATTTCATCATTGCCAATTGTATATTTAAAGTTAATAATATTGACATTTCGCGAAAATGAGATTTTATGGCACTTAGCTACATTTAAAGAAAGTTTACGGTGTTCACAAAAACGAGTGAAACGATTCAGATCTTCCTGGATCAGTTGACAGTCGCCATGGTTCTTCACTCCCATGAAGATTTTCAAATCATCTGCGTAAAGGAGATAGTCGCAGTGATTAAAGCAAGTACCGATGTCGTTAATATAAACATTAAAAAGCAAAGGCCCTAAATGGGATCCCTGTGGAACACCAGACTCAATGCCAAAGAAACTAGATCTAAATCCACCAACGACAACGGCCTGCCTTCGCTTGAAAACGTAGGATGCTATCCACCTTAACAGATCTCCATGTATGCCCATAGACGACAGACGAGCTATTAGCTCAACATGATTGACACGATCAAAGGCCTTTGAGAAGTCAGTATATATCGCGTCCACCTGAATACGCCGATCCATACGTCCCAAAGTATAATCAGTAAAATGAGCGAGATTTGTAACAACCGACCGATTTTTAAGAAACCCGTGTTGGTGCTCTGTGAACGAGCTAGCGAGAGCTTGATATAGCTGGTCGTAAACAACCTTTTCCAAGAGCTTGCTAAAAACTGGCAATATTGAAATAGGCCTATAGTTTTCTACGCAGTTTTTGGCGCCTCCTTTATGTACCGGTACGACGATGGCTTCTTTCCAAGCAGAAGGAAATACGCCCTCATTAATAGAGCGTCGAAAGAGCAATGTTAGTGGCCGGGAAAGTTCCTTCGCACAGTTGATGGCAAAAATAGGTGGTATACCATCGCTACCAGGTCCTTTATTGCGGTCTAAATTCATAAGATACTTTAGGACTTGAGATTCGATGATTTGGATATTACTTAAACCACAAATTGTATCTAGATTGTCACTAACCGGCATTACATTGACAGGTTGCCCGGTGATGTATGTCGATTTAAAATAATCGGCAAAGCTTTCGCTAATCGCTTGGCCCTCCGTTGCAAAGACACCGTTGAGTTTCATACGGCTAGGCAGAGCGTGATCTTTTTTAATACCCTTTACATATGCCCAAAATTGCTTTGGATTCTTGGTTATACTATTCTCGCTGTTTGCAATATAAGAGTGATAACATGTTTTCTGCATGGATTTCTGCCGCGATCGTAGCAAGGAAAAGGCATCATAATCGAGCGGATTCCCGTACCGCCTCCACTTTCGGTGGTATTTAATCTTCTCTTTTATAATATTGATTAGAGCTGGCGAGAACCACTTTGGATATTTACTAGACATCACTTTTTGCCTCGGAACATGCAAATCGATCCCTGCGCCAATTGTAGTATAGAATACACCAATAGCGTTGTCTAAGTTATCTGTCAATAAAACATTGTCCCAGTCGATAAGTGATAAATAGTAATTGAGAGATGGATAATCCGCCTTTGAGAAGTTATTTCGAGAGATAGCTGGAGTTATAAGAGGTTTGTATCTAAGGTTCGGAACGAAAATGTCAAATGACGGGTGATGAACATCTTCTTTCACTAAAGGATTTAAGGCTCGTTCAATTTCTATGTCAAAATTCGCAAGAGCTAAGTCCAAGATTCTATTTGTTGCATTTGCTATATAATTAAATTGAATAAGACCAGCGAAGGCTACATGATCAAGAAAAATAGAACCGATAGTACCGGCGTTAGTGTAATTATCATCGTCATCATCTCTCCATGTTAACGCTGGGAGATTAAAATCCCCTACCACTAAGAATTTGTCTGCGGGATGGTTTTGAACGAGATCACACATTAATTCTACAAACTCCTGCACTAATCTATCGTGTTCCTCGCCAGTGATATAGACACATGCGATATGCAAATCTGTGTCTGCTATGAGCGATGTGGACGGAATGGTAAACCAGAACCATTCAGCATTCGTCGGGCTCCAATCGTCCCTGCTGAAAGCGTTTAACTCCCTTCGTACTCCTACGAGAACACCTCCGCCGCGTTTCTTACCCGTGGTGTCGGGGTCCCTATCCCTCCTCAGAGCGTCATAGCGTGAGTCCAAGACCTCCGCGTCCAAGATGCCATCCAGAAGCCAACTTTCGGTAGCCATTATTAGGTCATAATCGTTGCATAGAATGTTGTTTTTAAATATATTAGTCTTCGTACGCAAACCTCGAACATTCTGATATCTTATAGAAAGACTATTCATAAAGAGGTTTCACATACAGTATAAAAAATGCAAGAACAATTATAGCGGATAAACGACGATAAATGATAATAATAAGAGTATCGTCATAAAGCGATGGTAGTAGTTTATAGTTGATAAAATCGTGGCAAAAATAAGCAGTGAAAATGGTATTAAAATTTGATGACCAATTAACAGATCGAATTGCAAACGCCGCACTAGCCTCAGTGCGTGTGTAATGTGTTTTTGTGTAATGGTGTATGTGCGTGTGCGACCATAGCGTGCGCATGCGTCAGAAACTATATGCGAATGTTGACAGAGTTGCCAACTTGCTATATTTATAAATACATTTTCTGTTTAAGTTAAATAGAATTAAAAACATTAAAGTATGTTGAAATAAAAACAAAAAGTTTAAAAATATGTTACAATAAAATGGGCGCGCAGTTACTTGGCGACCTGGGTTGCAGTCAAATGTTCCTCGATTTTTTTCAGCTCCGTTTCGCTTCGTATAAATATTGGGGGAGAGCCTTCGTTTTTTCGCATGTAAATTTTGCCTTGTCTTACCCAGACGAATTGCACTGCTTTGGATTTTGCCAGGAGTTTTGTTTTTCTCAGAAGATCCTTGAAAAACGGCGTTAAGTGCTCGTTGGCGAAAACCATGGTACTTTTTCCAGGAATGCCGAGGTCGGTCGTGAAGATCCCCTTTCGTTTCCTCAATCCAGACAATATCGAATCCTTTAGCTTCCGATTGCGAAATTTTGCTACTATCACTTTTGGGCGGTCCTTAACGACAACTCTGGGAGAGACCCGCGTCGCGAACTCAATGTCCTCCGGATGGAGTTGTATTCCCGCGAGTTGTGCAGTCTTCGTGACTATCTGAAGTAGGTCCTCCTTACTCTTTTCCGGAACGCCGACGATCTCAATGTTCGCCAACCTGCTCCATTGGTCCCGAACCTCGCACTGCAGTTGAAGTTCGGAAACCGTTTCCTGGAGCGTGTTCAGGTTGGCCTCCATGGTATCTACTTTTAAGATTTTTACCCTTACCTCTTCTTTTTGCTTTTCAAAATCATTTAGCAACTTATTAAAACGCTCAATACTCGACTTATGCGATGCGAAATCTTCTCGGATCTTCTGAATATCGTCCCTAAAGAGACAGAGATCTTTGAAGTCGTCACGTAGATTATGAAGCTGTTGAATTTCGCATTGTAAGTTTTTAATTTCGCGAAATAGTGTGGCCGTCGAGATTTCATTTTCAGAAGGTGCTGTTATTGGAGTAAGGTGGGTCACTCTGCTGGTTTTTGATGGCGAGGTCGGTGTAAGCGATCGAGACCGCGTGGTTAAATGTGTTAGGGTATCCAAAGTCGCATGCCGTGCTTGCCTAGGGTCTGACGTCTTACAAGTATCGCAGAGCCATTGAGCTAGTTTTTGCTCATTTAATTTTTCGAAATTCATCTTCAGTATGTTAGCGCATCTATAATGGTATTGCTCTCTACAATGAGCACACACTAATTTATCTTTCGCCGCCACAGATTTAGAGCATTTGCTGCAGTTGGCCATGGTTATAGTTTGTAAGACGGCCGGAGTAAAATTGAAATGTGTGGCAACGCTGTTTTTATCAGGGAGATACGCGCCAAACTTACTCGCCAGCGATTGGAATGTTTGGTAGGCTATGTTATTGTAGGCGTATGAGTTTTAGGCGAAAATAAAACGTCGAATATCGTCTTCTTGCCGTAGTTGCACTTGGTTCTTTTAGGTTTTTATTATATATATATTTTCCTTACTTATTATTATTATATATATTTTTTTATTTATTTAATATGATGTAAAAAAACAAAAAAAAACAAATAAAAATGTAGAAAAAAAAATATATAATAAAAACAAATAAATAATGCCCCGGGAGCGAGGTTTGAACCGTGATTCTTTCGTTGTGAAGTCGCCGTTTAACCACACGGCCACCGCGCTGACGATTCCGTGTGCGTTATGTCGATAGTCGTTTGACGTGTTTATTTGCGGCAAATCCGAATTCAAATTTTATGCGGTCACCTTCATGTTTCGTTTTAATTAATCTTATCCGAAAAACATGAAATACAGTACGTACGTGGTAGAAAAATATCCTTTTTACACACACAAAATTGAATCCGTGAACTGGCTTTATAATGATGTTAAAACTACACCGATTAGAAATCTTTAGCTATTTTTAAATCGTGATACAGTGGGAGACTCGTATTGTTACGTTAGCACAATCGCACAGTTGATATAATGTTGAAAATAGTCTTTTTAATACCACGGAAATAATACAAAAATATTTCGAATATACATTTGCGGTTATAATCACTTTACACAATCACTAATGAGGGGGGGGGGGAGGTGTTTCGTTTACCGGTTTGTCGGGTCAGGGTAACTCCTGGCTGGGGCGGTACTATCTAATCTAATCTAATCTAATCTAATCTAATATTTATCGATCTTTTAAATAATGCTTTTTTTCGCTGTGATTGTCCACAGAGTTGGAAGGGGACAACATAGTAGCACAATTCTTTATGTTCATGACTGCTGGGTATGGTACTACGACCAGCGCTCTGACCTTTGTCCTAAATGAACTGGCTCTTAACCAGGATATCCAAGACAAGGTGCGTAAGGAGATGAATGCCGTTATCGTAGCACATGGAGGAGAAATCACATACGATTGTTTAAAGGACTTGAAGTATATGGATATGGTAATAAACGGTTAGTAAATTATAAGTCTTATTTCATCATCATTTTAATAATTTATTTTTTTATGAAGGAATACATACCTACATTGCTACAAAAAATATTACAAAACCATTAAATACAATAAATATAAATAATTGAAATGTCAAAAATAAAATAAAATCAATGAGTCGATCGTCTACTAAAAGATAAGATTAATACTTAAGAATATAGTATGTATATGATAAATGAATTATAATTCCTATTTAATCATCATTTTATTTATTAACCTCTCGGAAGCCAGAATTCGCGCTCAAAAACTGCGCCGTAACTTTTTGGTCGATTTTATGAATAAATACTAACAATATCGTTTTTTCATGAATTCCCTCTTGTTACCTAGTAATTAATCTTGTTAGTCATGTATGTTATATATGGGGGCCGGCTGAAGCGGTTACGCGCGGATCTGTCAAATGACGCAAAATGCCTATAAGCACTGTCGGCGTCCGACAGGTTAAGGTAGACCCAAGTCGCTTCAAAGAAAATGCATTAAATATATTAAAATATGTTATTAAATTAAAATTGTTTTTAATAATAATGTGTCAAAAATAAAATAAAATCAAATAGTCTATTTTCTAAATCATAATATCAACTCTTAAATGTCTGTCACATTGTCGATATAGTTTATGTACATACTCACCTGAAATTTAGTTTCCTTCAGAATGAGTCGATATTCTGGAAATGCTAAATGTAAGAGAACATAGTATAATAAATAACAAAATAATAAATAACTGACATCCTTATTTTCATATAATTAATTTTTTATCTAAAAATTTTAAAAATTACGATAGCATGTAGATAAATTACGCTAACAATGGATTGACAATAAATTTAATTCTGAAACTTCTACATAGAACTTGCATTTCCATTTTGATATATTATTCTCCCTGACAATACAATCATATTGGTTTTTTGTATGTAACTAATATTGAATATAATATTACAGCCATGACAACTATCATGATAGTTATGTTTCTAATAATATTTTTTTGGCATTTAATTTTGTGACGCATCCAAGTGTAGGAATTTCTATCTACTGGAGTAGTTTGTTGTATTGTATTGTAATGGTGGAATTTTGGGCTCATCGTACATCATCAATTTGCTTTTATGCAAATAAATTATATTTATTTATTTATTTAGTCATGTTCTTTTGTGACGACCTCAATGTAATGATATATATATATATATATATATATATATATATATATATATATATATATATATATATATATATATATATATATATATATATATATATATATATATATATATATATATATATATATATATATATATATATATATATATATATATATATATATATATATATATATATATATATATATATATATATATATATATATATATATATATATATATATATATAATATAAATAAGAATTGATCCACAGCATAAACGTGTGATGGATAGTTCTCAGCTCGCTCCACTAAATCTAAACTTATTCTAGGACTGACTTTATTATATATAAACTCATATTATACAGGGCGTTTGCTACAGGCCGTCAATTCTTTCAAGGGGTAACTCTGTACGTGAAGGTCATTTTTTAGTTTAACTTTTTTCTGGAAACCGTCTTTTCTGATATCAGGTTCGAAAGTGGAAAGTTAGTTAGTAAGTTAGGTTGTCCGAAAGTTGATCATGATAAACGCTTCCTTCCGCGTCAGCAAAGTCACCTATTTGTATGTAACTCAAAATAAAGTCAAAATAATAATTTTAAAAAATGTTGGGTTATCGTTTTAGGTTATTTCTTTACAGAGTTATCCTTTGAATGGATTGTCGGTCTGTTGCGACAATTCTGCATAGTAATCTTATTACAAACCATATATCAGTATCTATGGACTGTTAAAGCTCCTATTCTAGTCAATTTGTATAAAAATATTTCATGACAAAGTATCAATAGGATCACTATGAATCACAAGGTACGGAATCCTCGGTGCACGAATAAAACTCGCACTTGACAGGTAATTTTTATATTCACAGAGTCGTTGCGAAAGTATCCACCGTTCCCATTCATAGACAGAATATGCACCCGAAACTACAAGTTACCAGGGACCGACGTAGAAATTACAAAGGGAACTTATTTGTTGATTTCCATTATGGGATTGCAAAACGATGATCGCTATTGGGAGGAACCAAGCAAGTTTAACCCCGAACGCTGGAGAAACCCTGAAGATACGATCGGAAAGCCATACTTCCCATTTTCCACCGGCCCAAGGAAATGCTTAGGTAAGAATTAAATCATAAATTTGAAAAACCACTTATTAGTGATTTTTTTCTTTCAATACACGCACGCCTCTCCGCCCACCTGAAAGTTGTTGTTGAATAAAAGGTGTTGTTGAAATAAAAAGCTTGAAAATTTGTTGTATTTAAGCTTGTTTCTGCTGATGCACATATAATACAGTGCACATAGACAGAATATGCAGACAGACAGACAGAAGGTTGTTAGGTATGTTAGGTAAGGCAGTGGATACTTTGTAAAAAAAATGAACATATTACATTTTAAATTACGTGAACACGCGTAAAAAACAAAATATTACAGGTGACACATTTTTGGCATAAATTAATGTTTTCATTTTGGTCATATTGACAGTTAATCCAGCTGTATCTATTATCGTCCAAGCTTAAATGATTGATCGCCAGCGGGCAGAGTATACCCACTGTGCAGCAGGTGCTGGCGCTCAACACGGGAGATTGCCAGCCATGGTGGGTAACGTACCGTCTGCCGCCCGAACGTATCGATCGACTCTTGAAATTGTCCGAATGAAAAGTAGTCGACTTGGCTATAACCAAGAAATTCCCGTCGCTACATTTAAACTGGATCAATTTCATTGATATCGAAACGCTTCAAATCCTTTGAAAACCCAGCAAAATACACGGCCCGGTGGCATAGTGGTTAGGTCGCCTGATCTTACGTTGTAAGGTCCCTGGTTCGATTCTTGGCTGGGTCACCATTTTTCGTTGGGATCTAATTAACAGAATTGCATTTTCAATTCTGTCGATCGAATGCAATAACAAGACACACACTTACACACATGTTACACGCACACATATATATAAACACGTCATAGTAGGGTTGGTAAGAAATTGTCATATGACAATAAACCCGCCCATTGTGAAATTTCGCAATAAAGGGTGGAAGCAAACAAAATAAATATGCAGTCTTTTCAAATTTATAGGTGGACATGAGGGTTTTCCGAACTAAATAATGGGGAAAGATTGTATTCCAGTTCTCAGGCCACAATTCTTTTAGATAATTGATATTTTCTTTGGCGTTAATCATTATTGCAGGTTGTGTGGTGATTTTAGTACTTTTGGCACTTTCGTGCTATGTGGTACTTTTGAGTAAGGGTCATCTAAAACTACCAAGAAAATTTCCAAAATCCTATTATAAAACTGCTCAAGTTCAGAGATACTTTAATTTTGATTTATCATTTAATTAAATTACTTCTTTTACTTTCACTAATATATTATAGACGTTTATGTTCTTTATATTGATTCTCTTATCAAAGTTACACAGATTTTTCAAGATGCTGATAATATTATCTAGGAGAGTTTTTCTCAATTTGTGATTCAAATGAACTATTTCGTTATTTGTACTTTTATATTTCATTTAGATCTTCCTTTTGTATTATTAAAGTAATTGAAAGTTCTAATGGGTGTTTTTCTAGGGCTGCGTTTTGGCATCATGCAATTGAAATTGGCCCTGATAGCTGCCCTGCGGAACCACCGCATGACGACGGACGAGAAAGTTTTTGGCTTCAATCCCAGAAGATTTTTACTTGTTGCAGATAAAGACTTCTATATTAATAGCGAAAAAATAGAATCATAAATATATCTTAGTGATCCATATAATATAGATATTAGTAATAATATTACTCTTAGTGGCCGTATTTTTAACTTATAGGATAAATAAATAAATTTTGACACCACTAATTACTTTAATTTTAAGATTATTTATGGGAAATTCCGACATTAAGCAAGAAATGTGGCATACTCTTGTTTTGCGAGTCGTGTTTATGCATCGGATATGCATATGGATTTAGATCATATTGTATTGTATGGAGTACAATAATTTTATTCCTGCAACACTATAGAATTATTAAAAATGATTGGTATTTTTTTTAATCTTTAGAAGACTTGAAGGTAACATTTATGTGATGTAATATATCGTATAAATGCGATATATAGCACTAATAATAAAATGTTATTATTGTTATTATTGGTTAAATTATTGGGTTATATAAACAATCATTCCTTTGTAAAACCATTCATTATCAATAGATAGCCAAATAAATTGTTATTAGTTTCTCCTTACAATGCTATCAGCGCTACCTGCATGTTGCCGTTACAGAACGGTTGCCAAAACGTACTATGACTTTGAGCAATATGATGCCATATATAATCAATGTTTCATGGCCATAGTAGCACAATCAGTATATTCTTTTTTTTACGCTGGTGCCAACCTGACCCCACAACACAAGTGAAAGGTGTCTTGCATTTACCTAAAAAAAATCAAAAATAAATTTCGCTCAAAACCAAATTTTGCTACGTTTAAGAACATTTTAAACTAGATTAACGAAAAAAATCTTTGTCCGTTTGTATGTTTGTACGTTGGTCTGTCTGTCTGTCTGTCATTGATATCTCAAGAACACGTTGTCGGATTTTGAAAAATCTTTACGCAATCTATTTCATTTACCAACTGGAAGAGTATTTATTAAGATTCCGTGCCTATGGTATAAATGGGAGCTACCATACAAACGGAAGACTGAAAAATCATATTTTTAGCCGTACGGTGACCAACTTTTTAATTGTTCGAATGTTTATTCATTGATTTATTTAAGGAAAAGCACATTTTTAACTGCAGTAATATTACAACTTTTGTATGGGATTTAAGTCTTGCCAGATTAAAAAGAGAGCCATCTGTGCGAAAACGAATTCTTACACCTTCCGAGATATGTTCCAGAGCATCACGGACAACACCTGCGAAATACAAGGCAAACAGAGTAGGCGCAAGCACGCAGCCTTGTTTCACGCCACAGCTTACAGGGAAGAATCCTGTTTGTTCACCGTTGACACACAGCATTCCATATCATCATGCAGGAGTCGAATCAGTCTGACAAACTTCTAAGTTTAACTTCTTAGTTTGCCTAGTCAGTCTACGTAGCTCAGTTCCACTTCTTTTCAGCTCGTCTGTGATGTTATGGTGCTGGCGTCCTTGATGTTGCCGACGTAATAGTTCTCGGTGTTTTTTAATTGCCTCCGATAGTACCTCTTCATTTTCGTTGAACCAATCCTCGTTTCACCGAATTTTAAGGCCCAGGATCTGAGTACCTATTTCTAGCACATGAGAAGAGAGAAGGTTCCAGTTTGCTTGAAAATCACCGTCTTCAAAGTTAAGTGTACTCAACGCTAGGTTCATTGCAGAGACGTATCGTTGCTGCGTTTCTTTATTTTCCAGTATCCGATAAATTTGCACAGCGTGTAAGCTAGATTTTTTTACTTTAGGCCCCACCAGTTGGGTGCCCTAATAATTGGATGCCATAATATTTTCAATCGATTGTTAAAAAATAATAATATTAATACGAATGGCATGTGTTTAATACGATGCACCAAAATTCGACAATTGGATTCTGGTGCTTTATTTATTTAGATGTGTTCGATGTCAATTTATATTGAAACATGAATCGTAATGTTTACATACAACAATAAAATTACTTATAAACTAACACACTGTTAACTAGTCGATGGCGTTCCAGTGATATAATGAATTTAAATGACCGCAGTCGCTAATGCCCGATATAAACTACGACCTGGTTACCATTCAGTCCACTGAATGTCCATATGGTTTTCGTTCTATTATTTCTATTAATACTATTCCCTCCCCGTTATCTTTGAAACCCCATCGATCAGTCAAAACAAAAAAACCTTAATATAATCTACAATTTTCCTTATCTTTAATTTTATTCTAACATTCAGTATAATTCGAATGTTTCCTTAACTAGTTTCCAAATTCAAAGCACATTATATAATGGCTGGTGTCTGAATCAACGGAGTTAGCAAAGGCTAACTCTCTTCCAAATTAAATAATAGTCTGACTAGAGGTTTACCTCGTAGAACTATCAACGACTATTCATACCAATCGATGTTAAATGCCTCATTTTTAGTTAACGTGCAAATATGTAGAAATCACGCATTTACGTTACTACTACTTATCATTTCCAATAATTTCCAACAAACCCCACAAAACTCTAATATTTATAACCCCAAAAAAAATATACAACAATGACAATATTTGTTTGCTAGCTTCGGCCCAAATAATTAAATAACGCCAGCTTCGGCAAAATAAACTTACATATTTTTAGTACATCTTTGCCGACAATGACTCTCGGCTATAATTCCCGTATTTACAGCTGCATTCACATTATGCACTTATAACTAATGTCAATTTCTTCGATGCGTGTCGCTTTTCTAGAAATCTGCCATCACCAAGAAGAATGTCTCTTTAGAAACCTCAACCGCTTCGCTATCGTACTGCAATTTTCAAGCCGTTACTGCATTCTCATCAATGTTTTTCCCTTATTTCGACGCTAATTTATACACCTCCGAAGGACGTTCGCAATGTTGTGATCTCAATCTGACGTTTCAGTTTGATTCGTTCGCCATCTTGGATATAATTTTCGTATTGCCCCCGACGAAATCTCGTACTTCTATTTTATATGAAATGTTGGATTTTTTTACATGCCAACCCGCGTAGCTCTCTCGATTCACATTTTTAGCACTGGATTTCTATTATTTGTTCGTTTTTTAGTGTCCTTGTAAAAAGCGCATCAATGGCGATTGCGATAAAGCGTTTCTGTGATGTACGATCTGCACACTTTATACGAATTTAAATGAACTGGGCACTAAAATGCTTCACAGCATCTCAGTGCCCTTATTTTAAACTGTTTATTCTTACATCTGAGCACCAAAATATACTTTTCTTTCCCAAACTTTCGCAGCTTTAGAGCGTGCAACTAAAATTTCTTAATGGATGCCGGAAGCAACACGTCCATCCCTTTTATAACACCCTTATCGATGTGACCTTTTTTTGATAATTTAACCCACAACTATTGACTAATCAATCATAAAACGATCTGATTTATCTATTTTTTCGTTAAATAACGCTCTGCCACATTGGTAACAAACGAATTTCTTAACGATAATTCGTGCTTCTAATTCTACAAATGATTTTAAGTATTTATTTTACGTATTATGAGAAATTGATGTTTCATATTCGGCGGGAAATCTTCATATTTTGACCTGACTTTGCCGCCTTTCTTTCGCGTCGTTTCCGCTCTCGCATTGGAAAGCGAAATAATATAACTATTTTATTTCAATTTTATTTATTGATAGTATTTTTATCTAGTAATTCCTCTATTTTAATTACGTGTTTCTAAATTTCCTCATTTTAACTATTAAATTTTATTTTGACTGGCAATTATTTGGTGAAAAATTCTTTGGACATCATCGATTCGGCTTTCTTCCATCGATGTCGATTATGTTTTCCAATTTCTCTTAATAATAAATTAAATGTTCTTCAAATGACTTTATCAATATTGCTATTAATTCTCCCATAATTCCTACTATTTAATGAACCCCTTTTTATATTTCTTTGAAAAACCAATCGGTCGACTTTTTTAAGACCATAAACATGCTTCTATTGTCTATTTGTCAATTATTGATATTTACGTCGATTTTTCGTAAAAATCTCAAAATATGCTAATTTCTTGCCAAATATTCCTGATTGTCTATATTTAAACCCCTAATAATGTCCTTAACTCTCAAAAACTACTCAAACCCTTTTATTTATGTGACTCTGGCACTGCGCTCTATAGTTTAGCAACGGCCCTTCTATCATCTGTCAGTTTTTAGTTCCTAATTAAATCGCTAGATGTCACTATGATCTTTTTCAAGTACAATTTAATTTTAAATTCGATTAATCTATTTTCGGTTAGCTTAGAGCTGCTAAGCGATCATGTGATGATTTTCAGATCATTACAATACCCCCTCCCAAAATCTCTGCTTGCCCTCAAGCAATCATATCACATATCTTTCGTGTTATCTGTTTAATCTCCAACCGCTTATTCATGATGTTTGTAACATAATATTAATGTTAATAATTTTATAGAAATAACTATGTAACTCCTACGATATGTTTGTACTATAATGTCAATGATAATATTTTACGTTTAATTCACGTACCTTTACGATATGTTTTGTACTATAATGTCAATGATAATATTTTTAATTCACGTACCTTTACGATATGTTTTGTACTATAATGTCAATGAAAATAAGTTTACGTTTAATTCACGTACCTTTACGATATGTTTTGTACTATAATGTTATGATAATATTTTACTTTTAATTCACGTACCCTTACGATATGTTTTGTGCTATATGTTAATTATAATATTTTACGTTTAATTCACGTACCTTTACTATATATTTTGTACTATAATGTTATGATAATATTTTACTTTTAATTCACGTACCCTTACGATATGTTTTGTGGCTTGTCTTCCCTCTTCAAGTCTATAATTTCTATCTTGTTTCTATATACTACCAATCTCCTAACCCAGATCTTTTAATGATAATAATTTTTAATATAATTTCTAACTTTTTCCTCTATATCTCACCTCAATAATATCATACCTATAATAATGAAGATTCCAACTCTCCTGTTGCAATTTTTAATATTTATTTAATATATTTAATATATTCCAACTTCGCCTTCTCTCTTTCGCTTCAACATGCGTCCGCTCAATTAGGAAATAAACCCGAGTCCTCGACCATGTCTCCACCTACTTGCTCTGTTCTATCGACCAATCTATAAATAATCTCAATACATTAATATAATAATTATAATATTTCTCTCCGTTGCAAAATTTAATATTTATATAATATATTCCCGCTCCTCCTTCTCTTTTTCGCTTCAACATGCGTCCGCTCAATTAGGATAAACCCGAGTCCTCGACCATGTCTCCACCTACTTGTTCTGTTCTATCGACCAATCCATAATAATCTCAGTACATCAATATAATAATTATAATATTTCTCTCCGTTGCAAAATTTAAATTGATTCCGTCTATTTATTCTCCGTTCACCCACTCCGCTCAATTAGGATTTAACCCGAGTCCTCGATGGTGAACATTTTAACTGTCTACTCTTCAAAAAATATAGTTTGAATATGCCTAAGTCAGAACAATGCACTTGAACAGGCTCTGGTCGTCCCTTAATGTTCTAGATTTAAAAAAAATCGTGACATTGTCCCAACCAGTCGCATAGTAAGTTTTTATTTAATATAGTATGCTATTTCACGCTGGGCTTGTCCTTCTGCTATTTACTTAGACACAATCTCAAGTTAGATAACCTGACGATTGTTAATAGGTTCTTCACTAGTCTATTGTTTGTGATTTTAACGTACACTGTAAATGGTTTCTAACTCTCATTCGTTATTTAAGAATTTGGAAACTGAATTTATCCTTTCACCGTTCTGCATACTTCACGTTCAAAACGCCTTTCATTCTATCTTCATACCAAAATCAATCCCCTCCTTCATCACAACTTATGTTGGTTTACTAATTAACAAATGTATTCTTCGTCCTTCTCCTCTCACCCTCCTGGATCGCTACTATTTATCTCCTTCTTAACATAAACTAAATCAATATCCGGTCTATTCTAATTTCGCAACCCCATAATAACCCCCTTGGTGCATGTAACCATAATGCCACCGTAATAAAATAATCCCATTGGGTATCTGAGCTCCTCCCTGTCGAATCTAGACCATATCCGACTCTGGGTGTCAACTCGTCCAAAAGCGTAGACCTGATCAGGGTCACGCGTTGAGGTGCGACCTCAACCTTGCCGAGACCTCCATATATACTCCCTCGCAAGTTACCAAATACAAAACAAAACATGGACCCGAGCAGTGGCTCCAACTCCGAAGACCGCCCACTTCAGATAAAATTCCCATAATATTATAGTCGCTCTAAAAATTAGCGCTAATTTTCGATTCTAAATTCTTCATCCCGCTCTAAATAGCGAGACGTCGACAATACCACCATACATTCTATACTAAATAACAATATTAATATGACTCTTCATTCATCTTATAGTCGCTCTCTATATAGAACTATAACTCAATTCCAAAAATATATATTTTATAATAATTGTAATAATGATTTTAATCTGGCCCTATACAGCCTCAATAATATAACGATCAACCAACTTTATCAATAACAATAATCCATCGACTTCACTAATAATACTTTGGAATCTTCTCTCTAATATAATAATCGTATCCCGATACTGCTTTGCCATTTAGTTCAAACAAACAAAAAACTTATTACACTAATGAGATTCCTAAACGTGTTCGCTTGTATTTCTTCGCTTTAGGTAGGAATGATTGGACAACAAGTTGTAGGTGATTAGGATAGGATTTAGGATAAGATAGGATAGGATAGGAAAGGAATACTTGTTGCTTAAAACGAAGAGATTCAAACAACACAACGCTCTCTTCGACATAACTCTTCCCCAATTTTGCAAAACAATACCACTCCACTAGATACCCAAATGAAAAAACTGTCAGCTTATTAACAATATTTTACAACCCAACGATTTCACGAGGTGCATTCTTCCATACATATACGTATCAAATGGATAATATGTTTAGTAAAATGTAACTGTATGCTATATATATATACGCAAAATAATGTGTGATTCTAATGTGAAAAAATTAAACTATACTGCTCAACTAAACGTGTAAGCTAATATGTATTGTAATTAAAATATTTCTGATTTATTGTATACTGCTTTTGGTGTATGGCATTAATGATTTGTTGCTATTAAGACTTTGGTAATGGAATAGAAATAAGGAATGTGATAGGATAGGTAGTGTATGATAGAATGGTAGGATAGGAATGGTGATAGGATGATGGATAGGATGGTAGGATAGGAATGGTGATAGGATGATGGATAGGATAATATCTATTACTAGTAAGGAACAGGAAAATGATATTATCTGTAATGTGATTTATAACTTGAAAAATGATGAAATCCAATATTTGATATATCGTGTTAAAATATTTATTATGTTGGTATAATAATAATACAATACATACACAAGAACACACACCCCGCTACAATCAATAACTCTGATATTCAAAATAATCTGCTGGTTATTCTCTCAATAAAATAATAATAACCGCCATGACAGCCAATATAATAATATTATAATGCTATGACAACCACAAAACATACCATCAAAAAACCGTGAGTTTTTTTTTATACTTCCCATAATTTATTGAGCTTCTACAACTAATCACTCAACCGATAGAATCGTAAGGTTCTTTAATCACCCCTTACTAATTTTTACCATATCTTTTATGTGGCATCGCCCTATGGCTTTACCTTCCGATTTTATATATAAGTAAGTATTTTAAGTATGTATTTACTAAGTATGTATTTTAAACGTCGGCAAACGTCCTCATATTTGATATCTATATTCAATTCTCCTATAATATTCTGTATCGTACCATCCGCCGACATCAATTGTATATTATTGCATTTGTTATCAAACGCAAAGTCCTGAAATAATGTTATATATTTTCTCCCTATTATATTAACAGAAGATCCTGTATCTACTAATGCTTTTAATTTAAAATTATTTAGCCTTACATAAATATAAGGTCTCTGATCCATATCATTACTATTTAGGGTATTATTAAAAATGCGAACCGACGACCCCCTCCCAGCCATCGAGTTCTCTATTCGTTTCCCTGACTCCGTGATCCATGAGCTATTTCAGGGTCTCCAGATTCCCTATTCCGTCGGACGTCCCCTGTTTTATTATCAACTATCTCGCTATTCTTCACGCAGCCAGTACATTCCCTAATGGTAAACCCTTCTAACCTGCATCCGAAACAGATTTTACCGCGAATATTAGGACAAAACTTAAAATGATGCCCTACTTCCTGACATTTAAGGCACTTCCTGTGACTCTGGTTTCCAGGCCCAGTCAAATCAGAATAATTCAATCTCCCCGTATTAAACGCATTCACTGTATAGCCACGTCCGCGTCCCCTATATCCAGTGAAACCTCCCCGATTATTATTCCTATTATACACTATACTCTCCTTTGATACTGTCGCGACTGTTTTATTTTGAAAATGTTTGAAAGGTTTTGCAGTCGTTTCCTTTTCTAAATATTGTTCGAAGTTCATGGCATATTTAACTAATTCTTCTATTGTCGTTAAGATTTGAGAGCCTAGAATAGGTTTGTACCTATCCGCAATATTAATTTTAAGAATCTCCAATAACATTGACTCCCCAATTTGCTCTTTTAAAAGGGCATTCAAACCCCGAACTTCGGTTATGAATTCCTGAATATTCTGCGACGGCTTTTGTTTCAAATTGCGTATCTGACTATCAATTTTAATTTGATAATTGATTGGTTCAAAACGCTCTACTAATTTCGCCTTTAACTGCGACCAAGTCAAATCATTCGTCCTAATTGACCTAAACCATTTCAGGGCTGCTCCACTCAACAATTCAGTAAACGATTGTATGAGCTCCTCACTGTTTGCACGACGCGATCGTAGTCTATCCTCACATGATTCTATAAACTCTAAGACAGAATGTTCCCCTGAAAAACGTAGACCCCATTTATATATGTCATTGTACCCCGATTGCACAGGTTCGAAACGTGGTTTTATAGATTTCCTCTTCGCATCTCTTCCTATTTCTAATTGCGACAATTTTCTTTCTAACTCTTGAATCTTATCCGCCATTTGCTCCCTTTCCCTATCCAAAAACATTTTATTTTCCTGGTCTACATCCAGGTTCCATTGAGACACAGTGTTATAAAAATCTTCTTTCTGCCTAATTCCGAATAATGGTTCCACACGTCCCTGAGATATATCTCTCTCCAGCCTTCGTTTTTTCGATGACGAAGCTGTTTGAGACATTATGATGTCTACGTCTATTCTTAATTTATTTGTCGTATTTAATTTATTTTATTTTAATTTAAATAAATTTAATTAATTTATTTTATTTATTTTTATTTTGATTCAAAATAAATTTAATTTATTTTATTTTTTATTTAAACGAATTTATTTTATTTTATTTTATTATTGATTAAACGAGTTTAATTAATTTATTTTATTTTGATTCAAAACTAATTCAATTTATTTTATTTTTAATTAAACGAATTTAATTTATTTTATTTTATTCGAAGCAATGGTTGACGATTGCTATCGTGCCAAAGGTTATTATCCGCGGCGTCTTGATTACAATTATTTTAATTTATTTTAATTTCAGCCTAATTTTAATAAAATTAATTACCAATCAAATTTGTTTATTTTTATTTTAAACTATTTTTTATTCCCGAGGTACTATTTTAATCGTTGTTTTAATTACGACGAATGCAGTCAACATGTGTACATAATGTACAATAAACGTTAAATTATGTATAGGCAGATTTCTAGAAAACAACACACATATACAATATATCAACAATTCGCAATGCTAAATATACAGTTATATCACACGATTCATGTTTCTATATTTCTTATTTATTAAATGCCCAAATTACGATCGATCGAAAATAATTTACTATTTATTTTATTTAGAATCTATCAAGGCCCCACACGTTGGGACGACATTTGTAAGCTAGATTTTTTTACTTTAGGCCCCACCAGTTGGGTGCCCTAATAATTGGATGCCATAATATTTTCAATCGATTGTTAAAAAATAATAATATTAATACGAATGGCATGTGTTTAATACGATGCACCAAAATTCGACAATTGGATTCTGGTGCTTTATTTATTTAGATGTGTTCGATGTCAATTTATATTGAAACATGAATCGTAATGTTTACATACAACAATAAAATTACTTATAAACTAACACACTGTTAACTAGTCGATGGCGTTCCAGTGATATAATGAATTTAAATGACCGCAGTCGCTAATGCCCGATATAAACTACGACCTGGTTACCATTCAGTCCACTGAATGTCCATATGGTTTTCGTTCTATTATTTCTATTAATACTATTCCCTCCCCGTTATCTTTGAAACCCCATCGATCAGTCAAAACAAAAAAACCTTAATATAATCTACAATTTTCCTTATCTTTAATTTTATTCTAACATTCAGTATAATTCGAATGTTTCCTTAACTAGTTTCCAAATTCAAAGCACATTATATAATGGCTGGTGTCTGAATCAACGGAGTTAGCAAAGGCTAACTCTCTTCCAAATTAAATAATAGTCTGACTAGAGGTTTACCTCGTAGAACTATCAACGACTATTCATACCAATCGATGTTAAATGCCTCATTTTTAGTTAACGTGCAAATATGTAGAAATCACGCATTTACGTTACTACTACTTATCATTTCCAATAATTTCCAACAAACCCCACAAAACTCTAATATTTATAACCCCAAAAAAAATATACAACAATGACAATATTTGTTTGCTAGCTTCGGCCCAAATAATTAAATAACGCCAGCTTCGGCAAAATAAACTTACATATTTTTAGTACATCTTTGCCGACAATGACTCTCGGCTATAATTCCCGTATTTACAGCTGCATTCACATTATGCACTTATAACTAATGTCAATTTCTTCGATGCGTGTCGCTTTTCTAGAAATCTGCCATCACCAAGAAGAATGTCTCTTTAGAAACCTCAACCGCTTCGCTATCGTACTGCAATTTTCAAGCCGTTACTGCATTCTCATCAATGTTTTTCCCTTATTTCGACGCTAATTTATACACCTCCGAAGGACGTTCGCAATGTTGTGATCTCAATCTGACGTTTCAGTTTGATTCGTTCGCCATCTTGGATATAATTTTCGTATTGCCCCCGACGAAATCTCGTACTTCTATTTTATATGAAATGTTGGATTTTTTTACATGCCAACCCGCGTAGCTCTCTCGATTCACATTTTTAGCACTGGATTTCTATTATTTGTTCGTTTTTTAGTGTCCTTGTAAAAAGCGCATCAATGGCGATTGCGATAAAGCGTTTCTGTGATGTACGATCTGCACACTTTATACGAATTTAAATGAACTGGGCACTAAAATGCTTCACAGCATCTCAGTGCCCTTATTTTAAACTGTTTATTCTTACATCTGAGCACCAAAATATACTTTTCTTTCCCAAACTTTCGCAGCTTTAGAGCGTGCAACTAAAATTTCTTAATGGATGCCGGAAGCAACACGTCCATCCCTTTTATAACACCCTTATCGATGTGACCTTTTTTTGATAATTTAACCCACAACTATTGACTAATCAATCATAAAACGATCTGATTTATCTATTTTTTCGTTAAATAACGCTCTGCCACATTGGTAACAAACGAATTTCTTAACGATAATTCGTGCTTCTAATTCTACAAATGATTTTAAGTATTTATTTTACGTATTATGAGAAATTGATGTTTCATATTCGGCGGGAAATCTTCATATTTTGACCTGACTTTGCCGCCTTTCTTTCGCGTCGTTTCCGCTCTCGCATTGGAAAGCGAAATAATATAACTATTTTATTTCAATTTTATTTATTGATAGTATTTTTATCTAGTAATTCCTCTATTTTACTTACGTGTTTCTAAATTTCCTCATTTTAACTATTAAATTTTATTTTGACTGGCAATTATTTGGTGAAAAATTCTTTGGACATCATCGATTCGGCTTTCTTCCATCGATGTCGATTATGTTTTCCAATTTCTCTTAATAATAAATTAAATGTTCTTCAAATGACTTTATCAATATTGCTATTAATTCTCCCATAATTCCTACTATTTAATGAACCCCTTTTTATATTTCTTTGAAAAACCAATCGGTCGACTTTTTTAAGACCATAAACATGCTTCTATTGTCTATTTGTCAATTATTGATATTTACGTCGATTTTTCGTAAAAATCTCAAAATATGCTAATTTCTTGCCAAATATTCCTGATTGTCTATATTTAAACCCCTAATAATGTCCTTAACTCTCAAAAACTACTCAAACCCTTTTATTTATGTGACTCTGGCACTGCGCTCTATAGTTTAGCAACGGCCCTTCTATCATCTGTCAGTTTTTAGTTCCTAATTAAATCGCTAGATGTCACTATGATCTTTTTCAAGTACAATTTAATTTTAAATTCGATTAATCTATTTTCGGTTAGCTTAGAGCTGCTAAGCGATCATGTGATGATTTTCAGATCATTACAAGCGCCATACAAAAATCATACGCGAGCGAGATCGGACACGATTTTTCGACGGGCGTGCGGCGCTCGCAAACCAACCGACAATACTTGTCGGAGCCCACAAAAAATCGGTGTCGGGTAAATGTGAACAGCTCCATACAAAATGTTCTGCCACTAGAGCACCCGACATTTTGTCGGGACACCCGACAAGTTGGAACGGGCTCTAATCTGGGTTTAGTCGAACCTACACAAAACAATTTATTACCCAAATGTTCCTCCACTATATACCTCTTCCATCCTCTTTATTTGGTTGAGTGTAATCTCTGGCGTAAAGGATTTCCCCGGTTACAAATCGGCAAGACCGGTTCCCTTAATTTTTTTTTTGATTGGTAGCTCCTTGCTCTTGTAATCTAAACTGGGTTTTAACAAGTCTGCATTGAGTTCGGCTACCAAAAATCGCTTCAGCTGGAAAAATACTTGTACCGCAATGTGAAGCATTCCTACAGGTATTTAAACTCAAAGCTGTAGCTGGTTTTTAAATATACTACAAAATCTACTCAACGATGGCGTTTATGTGACCATTTTTAATGGTATTAACGGCATTCTCCGCTGCTTCATTACTAGCAGGTCTGAATACTAGAGCTGTCACTTGCCCGCAACCTCACCAGATTAAAAAGGGACAAAATCCGTAAAGTCATAGGTACTATGACAGGCCACTGTCCCCTAAACAAACACCTGTTTACCATAGGTGTGACAGACAGCCCTCTATGCAGAGGATGCATGGAGGAAGAAGAAACGCCACAGCATGTGCTCATGGAATGCAGGAGCGTGGCAGAGCAACGGGCAAGAATACTACAATCTCCAGCATCTCTCCCGGAGGCCTGTAGCAACCCAAACAGGCTGCTAACCTTCTGGGACAGCCTGGGTTGGCTGGAGTAACATAAATGGAAACATGAGCCACGCACAACGGCCCAATCAAGAGGCCAAGTGCGGGAAAAAGCCCAGTCAAACTAACTAACTAACTAACTACTAGAGCTGTCAACTACAATTGGCGAACCCGTCACCTCAGGAAGTTTTAACGATAGTGATTGTTCTGTCTCCCGTGAGGTGAGCGCAGAAAACTTGAGAGGAAAACAATCCACAGTTTAGCTACGCCACCTGCCCGTCAGAGGCAAACGCCTTACGGCAAGTCACCGGGAAAGATGCCTAGCGGGCAGCCTTGCCCCCTGACTATCAGTTTGGAATGATATCTCCGTCTGGAATTAACCTTCAGGATACCTCCTATCTCCTGACTGGTTACAGGATCGAGGTCGCTTGAGCGGTTCTCTCCCTTATGAAGCGGTGATACGGTGACTACCGAATCTATCGCGGACCAAGGCATCCTTTGCCCGGCTTATTCACCCGGGATTGGGTGGCCGAATGGTCGTTTCAAGAGCAGTTGCCATAAGGTTAACAACCACCCCCGCTCTATAGGAAACATTACTGTACCCAGACTCCCCCAGCTGTTAGTCGGAGTGCACAATACATTGGTGTAAAACAATAACTCGAGGACTGCAGGAATAATTCGAGGACTGCAAATTTAGTTATTATTTCATTGTAACCAAATGGTTACAAGTAGGTGTCCTCTCATATAAACATTATAAAGTACTAAATGCCTGTTTCCCTGTAACAGAAATCACTGTCACTTTTTACCATAAAAAGTCTCGAACACCTAAAGTTCATTCCCCTTACGGCAGTATTTATTCAAAAAAAAATATATATTTTTCGACCACGGAAGCCACTGGCTACTTGCCGGGAAAGTCTTGGGGTGAACGAGGCCATCCGACAGTTTGTGTGGGGTTGCCGACAGATTTGGGTTATTATTCAAAAAGTAGGTAAAAAATCGTTGGGTTTTTTCATTAGTTCTCCTAATAACAATTCTTGTTTAAAATATACCTGTATTTTATCCAATAGATCCGTTTATGACCCTTGTTTGCATTAAAAATTGTAGGAAAAATTATACATTTCACGTACGTTTTGTGGGTCGGGTCTCGGGTTTGTTTCTTTCTTTTTGTTTGTACTTGAACGTACGGGATACGGCTTGTTGCTTTCGGGCGACAATGAAGCGGACGTATCACGTACGTTCGTATAGGTAAGGCGGTAAAAATGCTCTCTTATGTCGTTTTGTGTCAAAATGTACCTGTCTAGATATAAACATGATTTGTCTCACGATTGTCTAGCCAGACTATACCATTTTTTATTCGTTATCTAAGTAGATAGGCGATATTTTTCTTATGTAAGATTACGACAAGGTCAAGTTATGTAGATAAATAATATGTAGATAGCGGATTAATACTTGGGTAGGTACATAATTTCTCGGTTTACATGTGAGATAATGTTTTATAATTTTAATTTTTCTACATAATCCCCTCGAACCTCGGCACTCTTTTCACATCGTTTCTTTATTGATTCGGCCCTATGAAAATGCAAGTTTTGTTTGACCTTTGCCATCAAAGTACTCGAAAACGGCAGTATGGCTCTATTTATCGAATGAAAATCTCATGTTTTTAAGCTTTTGCTTCCGGTTTCTAAACATGAAATTGCCGCTGGGAGCCAGGTCTGGGAAGAAGGTCCGGAGAAGGTGGGTGGGTGAGGGTTACGAAACCGCAATTCTTCAGTGCACCCACTGGGCTCGATTGCGTTTCTTCGTGAACTAAAATCGGAAATTAGTCCGTGTGAACGAGACAGGGCAATACGCTAAAGCGGAATGTGAGATGACCGGTTGTCACTTTTTCGCATTAAACCCGCACGAAATATGCTCGAATTTATTCGGACGAGTATAAGTTCGGCAGGTAGTATTTATCGACGATCGTTCGTTTCATATTCCGCTCTAACGTATTGCTCTGTCTCGTTCGCTTGGATTAATTTTAGTTTAAGTTCACAAAGAAACGCAATCGGGCCCACTGTGTACTTAGTTTTATTATTTCTTTTACATTATTTCTCCTATAAATTATTATCTATATTTTCACCTTCTATAGAATTGGTTTTGTTTTTAATAATTAATTATCTAATAATATATTCAATGGGCCCGATTACGTTTCTCTTGAAGTAAAATCGGACATTAGTTCATGTGAACGAGACAGAGCAGTACGTCGGAGCGGAATGTGAAATAAACGTTTCCGCATTATAACTAGCCATCGAAGATAAAGCAGCTAAATCTAACACCGCACAAAATGTGTTTAAACTATTTCGGGCGTCTATAAGTCCGACAGGCAGTTTTGGTGCGGGAAAATCGACGATAGTTTATTTCATACTCCGTTCTAACGTATTGCTCTGTCTCGTTCGGTTGAACTAAGTTCTTATTTTAGATCACGAAGACACGCAATCGGGCCCCCGCAGTCATGCAATTTAGACGGTATGCTTTCAATCTATTTTTAAATCAATATGAAATTTTAATATCAATTATGTTCAGTGGTAGGTTGTTGTACAATTTGGGGGCAAGATAAGAGTAGCTGAATTGGCTAAAAGCAGATCTCCTGAAAGGTATTGAAAATATGATAGTATCGTTGGACCTTCTCGTCACATGAATTTGCTTTTTTTTATTTGTCTCTTAATAATTAAAAAGAATCCTCTTTGTCGGGACATTTTTCGGGCTTCGACGGAACAGATTGAACAGTCAATATAAATTTAATTTGTAAGTTTTAGTACATTATTCGTTTTCTTTAGGATAGATTGTTTGTACTTATACCAATTTGTGTTTTTATTTACATACATCTACATTGTAATATTTACATAATATCTCAACGACTTGTTCATGTACATGTTGACTTGTTTTAATTAAATATTTAAATAAATAAATATTTTATGAAAAACTTTTACTATTCATTTTAAGGATTTTACATAAAGCGTTATATCGTTAACAGGTAACGTTGTAAATCTTCGTGGATCGAATATCACATCTTGTTTGACAGTTGTTAATTGATGATTTCTCATTGACGCGATTAAACCCAGTTTAAGCTGCAAATGTGCTAAACGCATCCCTGAAAAATACCAGTAATAATTAGCCTCCTGTTGAGATTTCTCTTCTCACTTTAAGTTAGTCTGCTTACCTAAACATGTCCTTAAACCGATTCCAAACGGGAAGAATGGTTTCCCTTTTAGATTCTCTGGATTTCTGAAACGCTCTGGATCAAATGTTTCAGGATTTGGCCAGTATTTCGAATCATTTTGTAAACCCTGTAATAATTCCAATGCTATTTTAAATTTAATCTCTTTATCGGCTAACTTCATAACTGATGTGAAGTTCATACAAGCATTGGTAGCATTATGAATGTTCCTTTAGGGATAATTGTATTCGTTCCTGGCAGTTTGAAATCTGCTGTGCAAGTTCTATCCAGGAAAGGAAACGGAGGATACTTCCTATAGGTCTCTGAAATAAAAACAAAAACAAAGTTTTTTATGGCTAGGCTTACCAAACGATCACAGTAAATAAAAAGACGACTTATCTATACCATTCATAACCATATCAATATATTTCATTTCTTTTAGGCATTCGAAAGACAATTCGCCGCCGTTTTCTCTGATAACATCGTTTATTTCTTTTCGCACCTTTTCCTGAATCTTATGATTTAGAGCAAGTTCGTAGAAGCAGAATACAATTGAACTAGAGGCTGTTTCATAGGCTGCTGTCACAAACATGAAGATTTGCGCTGCGAGATTATCACCTTCCAATTCTACAATAAAAACATACATTTATATAAATAACTAGCTGCGCCCCGCGGTTTCACCCGCGTGGTGATGGAAAATTGTGATAATTATGATAGAAAACTATATATCTTTAAAAATTATAGCCTATGTGTTATTTTGATGTGTAAGCTATATTATTGTAAAGTTTCATCAAAATCCATTCAGTAGTTTTTGCGTGAAAGAGTAACAAACATCCATACATACATTCTTACAAACTTTCGCGTTTATAATAGTAGTAGGATAAAAACAAGCATTGTAATAATTGTAATGTAGTGATTGATTATATAACGTATTAGAATTCTTACACAATATCGCCCAAACGCTTATTCCGATTGCCTTAAAATTTGTTTGCAGCCATCAGTTGGTCATGGCAAGAGTTTAAAGATTGTGGTTTAAATCGGCCCGGAGGCGAACTAGTCGTATATAAATCTCTAAATATTGGCCTTGTTGGGCCAAAATCACATTATGAAATTTTGGTTAGAATATCTCATATAAAAGCTGCAGTGCAAAAGGTGCACTAGTTTAGAAATCTTGAAATATTGAGACTTGGTACACAAATGCCTTGTTGGGCCGAAATCACATTGTGATTTTTTATTTGGAATATCTCGTATGAAAGCTGCTTTAAAAAAATAAAATTTCTCCCATAGATAAAAAAAATATATATTGCTAAGCTTGCCGAGGCTAGCCGAGAAACGAACCGCGCCGCCGAAGTCGCCGTAATAGGTCCCAGCCGGGTTCAACCGCCGGCTGAGAGAGGAATCCTATTTATTTTATTTATGAAATTAGTATTCAGATATAAATAATTAAAAAAACGAATTTACCGCCCGAATTCGGATGAAAGTATTCAGATGAAATCAGTACTCGGCTACTTACCGGGATAGTTTTAGGATGACACTACAATTATGTCACCAGAATCTTACTAAGAAACACAACGCAACGCAAGGGCAGTTCTTGTTCAACGCAAGGGCACTTATTGTACAACCCAAGGGCACTTGATTAATCTTCTATTATTACATCGTCGAAAAAATTACGACTTTCGTGGTATAACAGTATGGCGGTGCACTGTAGATGGCGCTCTAAATACACCTATACGGTACAGAACAATAATATAATAACATGAGAGTTTTTAAATTATAGCTCTTATTATTTGAACATTATTTACATAAAGATGCCGATTTTAGATTTAGTAGGCATACAGGTTTCAATACGTAATTTTCAATACGCACTTTAAGTTCATATAGACTAATATATAGCATTCTATCTCTCCGTATCATTTATGTGATGTAATATAAGAAATGGGATAGATGTCACTAATAATTAAAGGGTTTTATTGGGTTTTGGGTTTTTATATTTTATTATTGAGTTCTTATATTCAATAAGTCCTTTATAAAAAAACACTATTATATGTATATCGATGGCTTACAGGCAATACCTCGTAACCCACGGAGACCAAATTTTACAGGAGAGAGTAAAAACTGTTTTATTTCACACAAAATTAAATAAATGTAAATGTTTTGTGGTTGTTGTTTCTGTTTCATTGCTTTTAGTAGTTTTAATTAAAAAATATGATTTTAAATATTCTATTTTAGGAGTTATTGTGGAATAGGAGATACTGTCTTTCACTTATAATGTTCAAATGAGAAATATTGTGGAATAAGAGGTATTGATTTTGCAATATTAATTTCTGGTATCTTTTATTTTTATCAATAAAACAGTTAAAAATGGTATTTTTTTAAACAAAGTATTATACTTATGAATAAAGCTTAAAATTTTAAAAATCGCTTTCTCAGTTATAATGTGGAAGTGAATCGTAGAAATGGTGAGTATCTGAAGGAAGAGCAAACTTGAGGTCTTGTAAGTCTTTCCATTTTCTAGCCGTTATTTTCAGTTTGCTCTTGTGTAGGCGAGGCCATTCCGGTCGTGGCAGAGAATCTTCATTGCTTCTTAGTTTTGGTCGATGCGGAAGCTCCATGAAGTCACTGTCAAAGTTCAATTTGACTAAAATTTTATGGTCATGAGGACTGTACTTTATCATTCTTATATCTACGACGCAAGGATCACCTGCTTTCTTCCCAGGACGTATAGAAGTGTACCTCTGTAGAGCGCTGTCATCATAATTTGTAAAGAATGTATAGTCCAAAAACTTTACCTCATATGGAAACGGCTTTGTACGGGCTTCTCTAGTTATCGAAATGTACTCACTAGGCAAGTGAATTTCTCTATTTTTTATGCGTCTCTCTATGGAAGCATGCACCGAGTCACACTCCATTTGTGTATGGCCAACCTCGAGGAATTTTTGTTCAATAGCTATATTATTATTTATGGAGTAATCAAGGAGAGCATTTGATAAAATTGTGTTTCTATTTTGGGCGGTGCACCCGTCAGAGTATATAATAATTTTCTTCTTTTCATTCATACAGCATTCCTTTAAGTAATCAATTAAGCACGACGCATAGGTTGAAGCAGTTTGGTCAGTATCGCATTCAGTATACCAATAACATCTTGCGTGATGCGTAGCCAAATTGTAAACAGTGAAATTATGGCAGGACAGTTTGGTCTTATAGTAAAAGGCACTGCATTTTAAATCTGGAGAATTCTTTACAGCTTGCAGATCCATTGTAAGGACAGTGCACTCGCCTTTTAATGCGCGCTCTTTATCATTGCTTTTTTCTTCCCTTGCCTTATCTTTTTTCAGAACATGCTCACGGTGCACAGTTTCATCGATGCCTCCAATTTTAAATCCTTCGCACAAGTCACACTTATCCTTTTTCAATTTGTAAATGGCGAGATTTTTCATGAAAAACACTTCATGAAATAATTTTATCGATGCTATTCTGTCAGTCTTTTGAGCATCTTCGCAGAACTGTTTGTAAATGCCATACAAATGTCGGTGTGATTTTATATCCGCTTGTAGATATAATTTTCTTGTGTCTTTTCGAGCGTAGTGCGATGGCAGCTTCGGCAAAGTATCAAAGAATTGAATCATCAAGTCCCGTTTTCCAGTATTCTTGATCGCCGCTTGTGGTTTGTTATGCATTCCATGTTCACTTTTTTTTAACCAACCTCTTACTGTGAATTCTCCTAAGCCTAGGGTCGACAAAAATGTCTTCTTACATACTTGCACTCTTTTATCACCAACCGTTAGATGATAAAACTTTGTCGAATCTCTCTTAGAATCACCATCTTTTTTATATCTTCGCAAAGGAGCTGTTTGCGTGACGTGGTTTACGATGAAGATTTTTCTTTGTTTCCAATCCATGTCGCCCCAAAACTTTTTGAAAATGTCATTCCTTTCATTTTCCGATATAGATTGACATTGTCTTTTAGAGGTTTTAGAACATAGTTTCAAATCACATTTAGGGCCAATTTTTCGAGCTGCTCTTGGTTTATTTTGATGAATTTTATTATCAGTACGGGTGAATCCAATGTATTTCTTTCCCTGCATTCGAAGGATTTTTGCTTTTTGCCGCTTCCAATTTGTAGGGTCAGCTACCCGTGTTCGTTTTCTTCCTGAAAAAAGTTATTATACATTTTTTACTAGCTGTAGTAAATGGTGGAAGTACTAATATGGCATCCAGATATCACTAAGATGTGTTAGGCTGGCATCACGGGCATGTATAGTAGGTGATGTAGCCACTCATGACAGATCCATAAAAATCAATAAAATGTTTTTATACAATTGAATTTCGATTAGATAATAATGAAATACCTTTATCAGGATCGCCATATTCCCGGATGTTGGGGTCCTCGTTTTCTATTATGCTTGGGGTGCTTTCCGAATCGCTTGTCGGGATGTATTCTGAACCACTATCAGCGAACGGATGGGTTTCACTTGAATTTGATGATTGAGATGCATTGAACATGCGTTCAATTTCTGTGGAATACAAACACACACAACAAATTATGTGGAACATAGAAATGGAGTAAAAAAATTATAATTAAAATATATCCAAGTAAAATGTACATAATTAGAGAATGTCCTGGCAAACAGGAAAGATTTTTTAAATGGAGATAGTTATGGGTAATATTTGGCATAATATTTACAAGTACATAAATTGTGCTCACCTTCTTCATGTTCACCGTAACCATCAGTGGCTTCTGGGTTGGCTGGGCGTATCTGGGGTGGACGTAGCTCATCTTTCTGGTGTGAACAGCAGGGCTCATTCAACGTCATCTTTTTTATTTCTGTATTTTGTACACACAAATCAGTAAGGCTTACACAAACAAATCTAAAGCTCAATAGTTTTAGGTAGACAAGAATTATGCGAATCCGCTAGGTGAGACGACGACATTTATTTGTATTGCGGTTAGGCAAAAGCACCATACCGCTGAAGGGTAGAAGGATTGGAGAAGCATTGGTATCCAGCAGTGCCTCAAACCCTCAAAATATTCATAATAAGGTGGAGTTAATTAAATACGTAACTAAATATAAAATATAAGCTACTAACCACCGTCATGTTCACCGTAGGCTGAGCGACCCGGTGTAATTGTATTAGGGGCTGCAATTATACGCTCTATGGTATTTTTTAAAGCGAGTTCATCTTCAGTCAAGCCAGCGTCTGGCTGCTGCAGCAGTTCTTGATCGGACTGCAGCTGTTTCGGCTGCAAGGATATTTCTTTTTCTTGTCTTAGTTTTAATGCAGACAACTCTTGCTTAAGTTGGTTTCTTAGAATTAATATTTTTTTAAACTTCTTCTTAAATGTCTGCTCCTTCTCTTCATCACCCGAAGAGTCCGAAGCCATTGCACCATCTGTATTTCTGCTAGCTGTGAACAAGAGAAAAGGTTTTACCTACATTTTTTCAGTTTTATTTGCTGAGCGAAAACGAACTCGACGGCAACAGAAATTATCATAATTTATTAAAAAACATAAAATACTCATTTCAAACATGTACTTACATTATTTTTCACAGTATTCCGAATGAAATCGCAGTTTAGAGTCACAATTAACGCGCGAACAAAAGTTAACCTCAAAAAATTTTTGACAGCTGTGTGGCTTGCGAGTAATTGCCCGCAAATTTCCCCGAATGTGTTGCCACTCCAAGCCATTCACTGTGGGACGTGATTTTTTGTGTCCTAAATTTTCGCAGTAGTGAAATAAGAGGTATTGCCACTATTTGAAATTATTAAATGCAATAGACCGTGGGTTCCGAGGTTTTACAAGCACATAAAGTTTTTAATTTGAAAATTTTCTGTACACTTAAGTCGATTTCAGCTTTTTTGTGGGTTAAGTGGTATTGCCTGTAAGCCATCGATATGTTATTAGATCAATGTCTTAGATGGCTTAATAAATTGCTATTAGTTTGGCCGTCAAGGCTATCAGTGCCACCTGTATTTCGCCGTTTCAGAAGGGATGCCAAATCGTACTATGGAGTCATCAATATAATACCATATATAAATACCATATACAGGATGACCCACAAGTCGACGTCAAGCCAGAAACAGACAAGTCATACGTTATCAGAAAAATATATAAAAAATCTAAGTTATATATTTTTAAAAGTTATAGGCAAAAACAACGAGACAATCCACATCCTGTGATGGTGTTTTAACTCCCGTTTCTACAATTTACTTTTTATGAATTATATTTTTATTACGTAATCCTGAATTATGTAATTCTGTAAATTGTTGCTTAAAAGTTAAAGATAACTGCTCCAGCTTGGAAGAAAATGTCACTTTTTGTCCAACCAATTCAAAATTAATACTTCGCCCAATTTTAACTGACTGTACTGAAAATAAAATGATTTTCAGAATTTTTTTTGGTTATAATTTTAAAATTAGAATATTTTATATTTTTCTGATGACTAGTATGACTAAATAACTATATCACCCGTTTCCGACTTGACGTCGACTTCTGGGACATTCGGTATAATCAATGCTGTAATGAAACCGCACAATGAAATGAAACCTTACCAAAATGTGATCCGTCTTTCATTTCCCAACCGCCGTTTTTCTTCTGCTCAATAAGCATATCCATAAAATCGTTTCTCCTAATGTTGTACTTCGTTCTTTCGTCCACAACGCTCTTGGCAAGCGATCTCATAAAGTCGTAAGAATGTTCAGAAAATGTTGTCATTTTCAAAGTGTTCATTAAGTGCGGGGTCAGAAAGATAAAATTCAATTTCATCGCCTGGTAGACGCTGCCATTGAACATCTGAAAAAATGTTGGTGTAATTAGTTTTTCGGAAAATCGGGCGCACCTCAGGGATCGGTAGTGTACCTCTCTAGAAATGTTTCTCATTTGATCATTGTCGGGGTCTTCGATTGCATTCCCTTTCAAGCCGAAGACGGCCGCTGCAATTAGGTCGATTGTAAACCGTACTGATAGGTCTGCCACTTCAATAGATGAAACTGTAGCCAATGAAAGTTGAGATTTAACCATAGCTCTGAAGAAGTAAAGATAGGATGATGGAGGGAATAACCTACATTCTATCGGTTAATAAAATTAAGACTAACTCATAACATTGATTATATATGGTACTAGCTGACCCGTGCCCACTTCGTTGGGCGGTAAAACTTTTTACTTGTGATGAAATTATGAGTGTGGTTTGGTTAGTACTGAGTGCTATGATTTATTGCCTGACTGCCAAAAGAAGGGTTATATTTTTACTGCATATGTATTTGCATGCCAATTTGACTACTTATTTATTTAATTAATTAATTTAACAATTCATTTACAATGCATAGGTCTCACTAACAATCATATCATATTACCGTTATTTGTGAGTAACTATATTACCGTTATTTGTGAGTGTCTTCTTGTGAGTGTCTTATTTGTGAGTGTCTTATCTCTTTAACCATTTATGCAGTAAAAGTGAATTTATATGCAGTAAAAGGGAAAAGTCTTTTGTTTAAAACACTTGAGACGATAAATTTACTTATTTTGATATGAATTCATTATTGTTGATAAAATGACCAATAAACATGACCTAACGATTTAAGTATTTTTTTAAATATAAATAACTACTTCTTGTGACTTAAATATAAAATTTAGACATATGCTGTCGCTGACTTTTTTGTAGGCATTACCAAGCTCTACAACTTTTCTCTAGAACTTAATCATATATCTCTCATCGCTAAAGCAGCTTTAGTTAGAAACGTTTTCGTTCGACCGTTTTTTCTCCGAGTTACTTTGCAAATCTGACTACCACGGAAAAGTCTTTTCATTTTTCGAATTAATACCTATGACACTCACAAATAACGTGGCTTTCTATTGGTAAAAGAATTTTCAAAATCGGTTCAGTAGATTCAGAGATTACTTCCTACAACCTCACAAACTTTACCTCTTTATAATATTAGTATAGATTAGATTGCTGAACTCCATAGTACATTTTGGCAACCCTTTTCCGCCAGCGAAATGCAGGTGGTGCTGATAGCATTGACAGCGAAACTAATAGTAATTTATTTGGCCATCTATAACATTGTCAATAAATGGTTTTCCATAAAAGACTGATTGATTATAAAAACCCAATAATTTCACCAATGATAACAATAAGAACATTTAATTATTAGAGCCATCTATCAAATTTTTTAATATAGTCTGATTAAATCACAGAAATATATACGGAGAGATAAAATGCCATCTATAGTCTATCTAGATATTAATGTTCGTAATTATTAGTGTATTGAATGAAACCTTTATACCAAATTATAAATTGACATATTTATTTAAATAATATTAACAAGAGCAATTATTTAAAAAGTCGTTTGTCATTATATTATTATTTTATTTCGAGATAGGATACCATATAGGCGTATTTCAAGCGTCATCTAAAGACCGTCGCCATATTGAGGATAAGAATATATTAATAATTTTTTGGACCTATGAGTACCTCCTATATTTCGTTTTGTAGTAAAACCCTTCCGGTAAATCAAAGTGCGGCGTTAAGCAATATAATACTCTATATAATCAATGCTGATATCCTGGACCAAGATGGCACCAACTAAACGTCATCCAAAACTAGATAGTAGTCCAGTCAAATCAGGGTTTCACCTCGGAATGAGAGATAATAAGCTGGAAACTTGTATAAGTTGTCTCTATAAGTGTCACTCTATAAGTTGTCCAAAAATCTCATAAAATCTGGTGTCTGCGTCGTAAGTTATTCAAGGTCAAAGGTCACAAAAATCGTTTTTTTCGCGATTATCTAGGTTTTTATAGCTCCAGCGGTGTTAACATATATGACAAAAATTATAGAGCATAAAATTTGTGTTCCAAACATTTTTTATGCGCTCAGCCGTTTTTGAAATAGAGGGCGTACCATACATACTGTAATTCAAGGTCAACTGTGAATCTCTGTGAATAATGCCCTGAATAAAGTTATTAAATCATTAAATTATGATTAACAATGAATAATTTGTAATATTTATTAGTTAATACATGTTATTTAATAACAATTTACATTGTATATCAAATATATTCTTTTAATATTGCTTACCTACTCTGTGTAATTCAAAAGTCATTTAATGAAATACTTATTGTATATCTTAATTTTATATTAATTTATTGAAAGTAGATTTTAAGTAGAAATAAAACAAATAAATTTTTTTTTTCTTATTTAGCAGCTGTTTATTTCTTACAATTTGGTGAACATTTACAAATCTTTAAACATTTAATGTTATCTCTTTTTTCTTTTGAATCTCTTGCATCAACGTGTTGTTCAGCAGAATCGAAATGTTATAAAACTTCTCCATTTCTTTACAAATTGTATTTGTATGTAGACCTCGAGATACTCCCCCTTTTGTCTTCATAGAGTTCATAAGAACTTGTTCGATTACCATATCCGCCCATGTGCCAGATTTTTTTTTTGTTCGTTTTACAGTGAATAATCCATTTTTAAAGTTCTCAAAGTATTTCTATCCGTTGTATTTTTCAATTTCATCATATCTTGAAGATGTAAATGAGCAGATTTTGCATATAAAAAGTGACCACTAGCGTGAAAATATGGCGAGGCTTATACTCAGTAGATGGTGCCCGATTCAAGAAATGAGTATAGTAAACGGTATGGTACTTTGCTTCAGCTGCGTTTAAGTCATACTCATAAAGTACACGATATTTGACTAATTCTCCTAAGGAATCCATTTGTTTTTCTGCTCTTTTGATGACAATATCTTTAAATTACATAGTACTTGCGTTACTGATCGTGCGTCGGTACTTTTATTTTTTTCTTGGCTCTGCTGCTCCATCAGCTGTTTGGCCACGTAATAACCACAGTTTTTTTTTAATCAAACACTTCATTCCTTTTTTTAAGAAATACACTGGATGGTGGTAAAGTTTTACCTTCTTCTAGGCGTCGTTTCGATGCTGCTATGGATTTTTACTATTGTACAATTTTCGACACTCAACAAGCACAATCAGAGAGGTTAACGTATTTAGGAAGTCTATGTGACCGTCATTTCTTTCGATACTTGCAGTTTTTCAAGTTTTCAAGCCACGCACTACATTAACAGAATCACCTTCTAAAAGTGACTTCTCACAAATAAAACACAAATCAGCCATAATTTTCAAAATTGTACGTTCATCGTTGCCGAGATCTAAGCAAAACAAAGGAACATATGTCTCTATGATCTAATTATAAATAAAGAAAGTCGTATTATTAGGGGTCTGCATTCTCAGGTATAGATTTCATAGAAAAAGGTCGTATTATAGGGTTCCGCCTTCCCAGCTATAAACCTAATAGAAAAATAAGTATTAAAGGGTTTACACATTTAAAGCAAAATACTTAATTACTTTTCTACTTAAAATCTATTTTAAATAAATAATAATATATTATTAAGATATATAATAACTATGTTATTTAATGAGTTTTTGATAACACGTCAAGTCGGTAGGTAAGTACTAATTAATAAATATATTAGATATTTATAAAATGTTATTAAATACAATGTTTTAGCTAATAAAAAATACTAATTATTCGTTGCTAAAGATATACAAATGATTTAATAACTTTATACACAGTATCATTCACCGAGATTCACAGTTGACCTTGCATTACAGTATGTATGGCTGAGCGCTGCTCGCTCTCCCCCCTCCGCCCTCTATCTCAAAAACGGTTAAGCGCATAAAAAAATGTTTGATGCAAAATTTGTCGCAAATCGTATATTCTACATTTTTTACCATAGATGTTAACATCATTGGAGTTACAGAAACCTAGATAATCCCGAAAAACTAATTTTGGTGACCTTTGACCTTTAATAACTTTCTACGCAGACACGAGATTTAATGAGACTTTTGAGAGAACTTATAGAACGCCGTAATGAAGGTGTATACGAGTTTCCAGCTCATTATCTCTCATTCCGAGATTTACCCCCTTTTTTTGCTAAAGTGACTGCACTATAGTGGACAAATTGACATCCATATTCGTATATTATCTCTTGATGGAGTTTGCCGTGCTCAAAAAAAAAACAAAAAAATGGTATAATACTATGATTAGATAAAATACTAATAAACTACAAACCAGAGTCCAATTCTTTCTCCATACTTTTAGTAACCTCTGCCATTGCGTTGAACATTGATTTTAGCTTAGTGGATGTGAATGCCGGCGACAGCTTTGATCTGGTAACCTTCCATGCGTCTCCATCAAGTGCGAATAAACTGGAATATTTAAATTCGAATAAACTGGAAACCTTTATTAAAATGTAATCTTAATAACCATGCAAATACATTAAAAGTTTTGCTCAATCGATGGCGAATATTCGGTCGAAAAAGAAACAGCCGACAAATAAGAACATTATTGAGATTTGGACGAGTCGCTGGTACAGTTTCTAAATGTGGTATTTTTTACCTTTTAGCTCCCAATGGATCCAGCTCTGCCGGAGGTGCAAATATTCTGCTAGAGACACGTTGAAAGTTCTTTATCACGATTTCTTCAATGAGCTCTAGATCGTTTATTATCAAGCACGGGTGGTTGGCGAAAAATATGCCGAAGTATGGTTTGTCTTTGTTTTCTCTGAAATAACATTTCGTAATTTATCAGTAAAAGTGTGTAACTGTAATTCGAAGATTTGCAATGTGATAAAAGAAAAAGGAAAATAAACAAGGTGTCTATCTAAAAATTAATATTTTATTTTTTTAAAGTATAAAACATAATAATAATTAAAACATCTCTTCCGCGCTAAAGCGCCACGATGAACACTGAAAAAAATCGGTTATGTCACCCCTAGCTTCACTGGCAAGTAGCCAAGGACTTAGAAAAAAGAATTTTGACCGTGATGTACCTTCGAAAAGAAGGTTTACCTGCTTGAAAGCTCAAGCGGGCTGGCAATAACCCAGGACAGCACATCTGATACAATTTTATCTTGTACATTTTTTACTTAATCATTTGGGTCTATGTGTGTAAAAGTGTGATCGCATTTGTCACATACAAATTCATTTATATGTTGTTAGCGTAATTTCGGTTGGGATATTTCATATATCCCCCAGATATTAGAGGCCGCAATAAGAACGCAACAAAAAATCTGCACGCGGCAATCTCGAGCTATACATTTCGACGTCCCTCGAATGCAGACCACTTTTGGGCAGAGGCATTTTGTATACATAGCCACCAGGATATTTAATTTGCTTGATGAAATTTTAAAAGTGTATATGCCTAAGTCTTATTTTAAAGCCAAAATTGACTCCTGGTTGAAACATGACGCCCGACAAAATATCCATAAATTAATATACCCAGACAGTTTCAATCATTAAATTTTATCCTTGACCATTCTTATTATTATTATTTTTATTATTTTCGCTGACTTTTTTATTACTATTTCTTATTCATTAATCTTGGTTATTATTGTTTAATATTATTTGTCATTTTTTTTTATAATTTACCATCAATATTTATTTTTTGTATTATATTTTTTTTATATTTCCGGTTTTGTTTATTAGCTTTAATTTGTAATGGTGACGGTAATGTATATTTATATTTTTTTCCTCTTCTTTTTTTAAGTTGCCGAATATATGTCAATACAATTTAGAGAGCTCGCTGCCCTGGAACAAGTCCTGGCACTTAGTTGTGCAGCAGCAGCTTTTACATGCTAATGCTCATGTCGGCCGTGTTCAATTGTTATTTTTATTTTTATTTCAATATTTTTTAATACTTATTAAATATTGACATGACAATGCATATTTATTGTAATTGCGTTGTTAAATTAAATAAATAAATTTTATTTATTTATTTATATACATAAGTAATGCAAATATTAAAAATAACAGTAAACAACTTGAGCGTAGGAATTATGCATAAAAATACTTACAAAATTGAATCAAAAGCGGAAAAAAGAATACATCGCATAGTCTAGTGGCAACGTCACCTAACTACGCCGGGACCTGTTCTAATGTAAATATTTATTTTTGAATGTGCTTGCAACAATACCGTGTTTATAAAAATAGCATATATTCCATGTATGCACAAAATAATAGAATTGCAAAACCACATTAAAAATGACTAAATACTTAAACTAAATAATTAAATTAAAGTTAGAAGTGGAAAATTAAAATGTCAGCAAATAAATTCAAATCATAATAAATAAATATTCCAGATTATACTAGATATCCCAGATATTCCAGATTATGTCTTATTTATTCCAGATATTTTAGATATTCAGAGTGTGTATACCAAATTTCAAGTCAGTAAGTCCAATATTTCGAGATTGAATATGACTAGTGAGCCCCAGATTAGCGAACCGATTTCAACCACATAGTTTCGAACAATCGGATTAAGCGTTTTGGCGCTTACACAGACACACAGACGGTTTTCCATATCGAAATGGTCTTAAATGTCTCAGGAGGGCTCAACATGGATATTTCCCTCATCTCGAAAAAAATGTAGAGCATTCACAATACTTTCCCTCATCGTTGGTTGGTGCACCGGGAGAGTGAAACAAATAAAAACCGAGTAATGCAGGTAGTCTATAGATTTAGAAGAAACAGAGGAAACTACCAGTGAGTTGATGATGGCAGTTAGAGAAGAGTATTATTTATTTGGTATAATAGGTACGCAAACAATACTCTAATAATATATGGTTATCGCTAATATTTTTACATTGTTGCTAAATAGAGTATAATATTTTATGCGTACTCCGCATGCTTAATTAATAATTGCGTATGCGCCGTTTATCTCATGATTTACAAAAGTATCAGCACAAAAATTAATATCCTTAAAAATTATTAAAACAAAAATTAAAAAATTTTGAAATAACTTTACAGTAAATTCCGAAAAATAATTAAATGGAAAAAAATATATAGCAAATATTGTCTGGAATAAAATAATAAAAACATACTGTAAATTATGAATTTGTTTCATAATACGCCATTTATAATGGACTGCTAATGGTCCCAGGTTAAAGAAATCTATTATATAATCTGGTAATATATACTCGTACCTATATACAATAACTTGCGGTATATACAATTACAATAACTTACGGTATATACTCATATATACAGTTACCTGGCGTTGTCCGGGTGAAATTTTGGTTAGAAATCGAGAGTTTACCAAAATTACAACTAAAGCTTTAACTTGTTATAAGTTACGTATTCCTTTAGGGATGTTATTGGTTCAAATTTTAATCAAAAATCGAAAATTTTCCGAACAATATGTCTTGTTTTACTTCCTTAGGGAAAAAATATCTGGTTTACATTATAATGTCTTCATAGGTTCCGCCCTGCGTTTCACTCGCCAGGGCTTGAATTTAGCCAAATCATAAGTTTAGCCAACCATAGTTATAAAGTTTATATAATAACGCATCTTTTAATTTTCCTAACTCTGCATTTCACTCGACTTTCCAATGTCTCCTGACGGAAAATAAAACAGTCCCTATTTCATCCCCAAAAGGAGTGGCATTTTACAATACCCTCGACTCTCCTTAGAGCTGACATTGTACCAAATTTTGAGTTCAACTTTTAAACTATTTCTGAGTTACGCGAATAACGTAATTTAATTTCTAATCTTTTTTTACTCCCTTAGTAGTGAAATTTGGAAATACTCTCAAAAATATCTTTCTTAACTTTTTTAGGATAGCAAATCATTTGAATTTAAATTTTACATAATAACGCGTTCGGAAGTGCAATTATTTGAAACGCCAACCCTCGTTTCGGCGGGGATTGGATTTCGCTAATCCCTCGAACCGCATCCTGTGTGTTCCGAAATTGATTTAAAAAACCCTGTTTCACTTCTAAAGGGATAAAATCCACGAAACCATTTATTATCCTTAACGTTATCATTCTTTGATATGAAATTGCAAGTTCATATCAAAGAATCTCTCATGAAATTGCAAGTTCATATTTTACCATTATCACATTTCGGAGATAAGCGTCCGACGAAATGAAATTTCGATCCTCATTTCATCCATTTGGCGGTAGAATCTGGTAAAACCCTCAAATACTTTTTTTTAAACTATTATATATACCGATACAGGAAGAGTTTTAAATAACCGGCATCCTTCAAGGGGGTAAATCAGTACAAGCACGTAAGCATTTTTTTGGGAGAAAAAAAAAGAATTTGTTTTTTTTTTAATTTAAAAATTTGAAAAACTTGACTATTAAAATAAAAGTTTGACAAGCGTTTGAGCGCGCTGCGCCATCTAGCGGCAGGTAAATTATCGGTAATAAACAATATTAGCAATATTTTGGCTACCACTAGATGCAATATTTTGCTACCGCTAGATGGCGTATTGTATCAACGCTTTTAATACTGTTTTCCAGAAAATTAATTTTTTGATACTTTCAAAGTTTAAAAAAAATGCTATAGAGTTTTTGCCGTCAATGAGTCAAAGAGTAGCTTATAATAGAGGGTGCACTTCGAGATTACGGAGAAAATGCGCTCTGGGGGTTTGAACTATATAGATTTTAACGCCTAAATGATTTCCCATCATATTTCCAATTATAGAGAATTAAAAAACAGATTTGTGGCTTTTAAGAACGTGGAAAGTTAGGTGCATCTATGTACATTCAATTAAACTTATGCCTGTGATTAGGCATTACTAATGTCGAATATGGTGGCTTTTTTGGCTTAATGACGATAGAACTTCCTAATTGACACCGTCGCGCGAGCTAAACGCAGTTTTTTTTGCGCAAATTACTTTAAAATACCGATACGTGTTATTATTCTTGTGTTTTATCATTTTAGTTGCGTATCATAAGGCATAGTTCAAGTTCTTGTATTTTATTTTCAATAATTGTTCAGATTACATTTCTTCCGTGCATATATTTTACAAAATGATTTCATTAAATTTTTACATATATAGGATGGAGATTGATGAATATTAATCACCATTTTTTTTCAAGAATTCATTATTTAATATGCAATCGGAGACTATCGCGGTTATTTGACATTATAAATAAGATAAAAAACGAATTTACCGCTTGAATTTTGTAGCACCCGACGTTCCGGCGACGTTGCAGCCGCCGTTGCCCTGCCGTGAATCAAGCACGCGATCTTTGCAGCTGTGATTTAGCCTACTTTGGACAAACAAAACGGCCCATAGCAACTCCATTGATAGGACACATTAAAGCTGTAAAAAAAGTTCAGCGAGAAAAATCGGCGATCTGCGAACATATATTGGATAGCGGAAGTAACCACTGGATGCAGTTTCAAACTCCCATTGTGCTATCCAAAGAACAAGTCTACTTTCCTCGCATGATCCGGTAAGCCACTGGAATAAGGAGAACTCCGAACTTCAATAGAGACGACGGTTACAAACTTTTTTCTACGTGGAACCCTCTTCTTGAAATGTTCCCACCGCTAAAGGGCGAACGCAAGGACGTAAGACAGGATACAGTGAGTGTTGTATGTACGACGGATTTTAGAAATTCGCGCTCGTCGAGCCCGCCCTCCCACCACCGTTATAATTTACGCAGTGGTGGCAGCGGTATGCGGCCTACATGGGTAACAACGGATTGACAGCTCTTTGAGTCTACAACGTCGCCGAAACGTCGGGTGCTACAAAATTCAAGCGGTAAATTCGTTTTTATCTTGTTTATAATTCATTATTTAAGTTAAATCATACTTATGACTCATCAGATAATTACTTAATTTTGATAAGAATTTGGGGAACGATTTCGCGTCTAATATTTGATAAGATTTTATTGATAATGGTCGGCTCAATCACTAGATCGACTGATGCGACCGCAACAATGCTTGGTTCACTGGACACAGACTGTTGACTTGTCTTATTGGGTACGATTGCATGTCCTGAATAGTTTAAAGATATATAGATTTTCTACACAAATCCGGCCATATATATATTACATTAATACATCGAAGATAAGGAAGATAACATCAAATTCCAGGCATCGGAACAGGTTTCTCGGGGAAAGCGCGCCACACAACGAACCGCTCGGTTTTGTCCTAGCAGCGCATGCTAACATCTCCGTCCCGTGCATATAAAAGAGAGTGGACATAAACAAAACAACATCGCCATAAAGTTCGGTGGTAATGGTCGGTGAGAGGCGCCCATAGTGCAATGTATGTACGACTAAGCTTGACGTAGAGCTGATCAATTTGATTATCACAACCTATTTCGAAATCCAGAGTAAACTTCAGGGGCTTAATGCTATAATCAAGGTCTCTGATGAAATCAGTTAACCATCATACATTTCATTCAAATCTGATTTAGCAACGTTTCTGAGATAAAATTGCTTAAAATGCGTTTCGTCGATATTGACAAAAGATCGTTTGTAGAAAACCACGCCGAAAGATCGTCAGCAGTTTCAGTTCCGATTGTAAAGCTACATTGACTACGACACTGATGTCGTCGGCGTACATGAAGAACGTCTCTGGAGCAGCGTTTCCCAAAAGGTCTCTCCTGTTGTCTCCTCGTTGTTTAAATCAATCACAATCGTAAATGATTCAGCAAATACAAATCGTAATAATTGCAGCAAGTATCAGGTAACGACTAGGACCTCATGCGACGAATATTTCAGTAAGGCAAAGGTAATGACTATGTATTCAGCGTTCATATACCAGTGTTTAATGTATGCTATACAGCACTTCGCAGTAGCTCCCTTTTATGCGTACCCCGAATACGACTAGCAAAAGTACAGAAAAGCTACTTGTACCTTAGCATTAAATTCTATAATCTACTCCGTACAAAATTTAAACAGCTGGAGGATATACAATTAAAAAAAACATCAAGGAGATGCTGATAGGCCACCCTTTCTATAATCTGGCCGAATTTGATTGCCATGATTTTTCAAATATTCGCCCATTTTAATTACTTAAAGAAGTAGAGCCTTATTGTCTGATTATTTTATATGGTCTTATATCTGTACTTTTAGTTCAAAATTCATAACGTAGCTTTAATTTGAATATTTAACATTTTACGGACAATTTGAATATTACGATGAATAACTTTACTGTGCGATGCATTCTTTTTGAGCTCTCGACCACAGTCTCAAAAATGCTTACACAGATTAAACACAACCTCGTCAAAACTGCACATGAGAAAGAAAATCAAATGGCCTCGTGCTAGACTAGAGCCGCTATATGTAACGGACTTCGCCGTCTTCCTTAAAACCAAGGCATGTACAGCCAACGACAGAATATTTGATATCGTGATGATGTATTGAAAATTTAAAATTGGCTTTTATAGTCTAATTAACAAATTCAAATTCAATTTCAAATATTTTTATTCAATGTAAATACATAATATACACATACTGAACGTCAAAAGACAGTAATTGTACTTTTTCCTATTTTTTCCGGCGAGTTCTACAAGTAAGATTCCACTGGAAAGAACCGCCAAAGAAAACCAGTGACCACTTTTTTGGTACTATTATTGTCCATAATTTATATATAATCAATAATTCAAAAATATTTCATGTCCCCGGTCCATGTATTTACTTCATCGATGTCCCCGTGAATTGAAGACATGAAACAGAAAGAAAAAAGGCAGGCAGAAAACAAGTAATTTCACAATAAAATATAAATATTCAAAATAGATCGGCTATGCCTAGTTAGGAGCGACGCAACCATTTGTTACTACAAACGGTGTAATTTTTTTAATCAAATAAAATAAAAAAATAAATAAATATTGAAGTGATGAATACAAAATAAAAAAAACTTAATTTCGACGTACAAAATCGACTAGCCATCCTAACAGTATTGTTTTAGAGAATGACTGTACTATAAGTTCATTAGCGATTAACACATGCATTACATGCATAACCGTCCATGATGTAATATCGATAATTAGTTTGGTTTATAATACGGTGTGATATATAATTATGTGGAAAATAACATTAGGATTGTGACACAAAAACACAAAACAATCATGTTTCACTTTCCAAACTATTACCACTTTTATATTAGGAGCCTCAATTATAACAGTACATCTCAAACACAATACTTTTATAGACTCTGCTTACAACACAATACGATCACCTTTCACTGTCCAAACTATTATTATAATTATATGTGCCTCAATTTTACAGTACACAGTAAGACACATAGTATTATTCATTGAAGTGGATATATTCCTTCTAAATCACTGTCACTGTTTCAGATCTACTTTCATCTAAATTAACTGCGTTCATTTCTTCATCACTACTTCCCGTATTTACTACAAATGATAGATTGTCTAAAATTCTATCTAACACCGGTTCGGTTAGCCTATATTTGTTTTCTATATCGATAACATGACGACAAACATTAGTCCAACATTGGGAGTCTCTGGTTGACATTGTTTCAATTTTATCTATGGCGTGTGTCATAGCATCGTCCAGTTTAAAAGAAACGTTCTTTTTCGATACATATCCCTTTATCTGAGCCCATATTTCCTCTATGGGATTAAGGTCAGGGTGGTATGGTGGTAATCGGATTACTGTGTGACCATTGTCTTCTAATAAAGCGTTAACTTTAAACTTTTTAAATCGGGGTTTATTAATTTTAATAATCTCATAAAGCGATGTATTCAACATGGCGTCATTGAATGGAATATTTTTATCGCGTAACCACTGTTGCATAACAGCTTTTCGAGAGTTGGACGTTGGTGCTGGGTTTAATTGTACGTTGTGGTATGGGGCATTATCAATCACTACAACAGAATAAGGATTTAAATTCGGAATAAGTTTTTCTTTAAGCCATTTCTCATAATTACTGAAGTTCATGTCGTGGTGATAATCACCACATTTTTGAGAAGATTTATATATCAGCATTGCATTGGGTACAAACCCATCACTACCTCCAGCGTGAACTACTATCAAACGCTGACCCTTGGAAATAGGCATTTTAAGGCCTTTTGTCGGACTACATGTCCATGATTTAGGAGTAGTATGGCTGCTATGGATATATGTCTCATCAGTATATACAATTGATCTATTTTCATTGCGGAAATATTTAATTGATTCTAAAAAATTTATGCGCTGCAATTTAATGTCATGTCTTTCAATTAAAACTTTTCGGTTATTTTCTGTCTTTTGCCATCTAAATCCAATTTCCCTTAAAATTCTTCCCAAGCTACACCGGCTTCCGTTGAAATTAGTATCACGAACAACTTTCTGGTGGAGAGTTTTCAAAGTTGGGATTACATTATCTGTTAAATGAAAGTTTAAAACAATCCGCCGTATTGCCGTTTTATCAAAATCATCCAAACCCGTCTTTGGTTTACGACAGTTAGTCTTTTTTTTCCCTGGCGTAGAAAATGACATCGGCTGGTCAGAATCTAATATTTTTTTCTTTTCGGCTAAAACTCTTTTTATTGACGCGATAGATATTTTACTAGCAGCAGAAAGCCTTTTTAAGACCGCTTGCAATTCAATTGTTATTCCGAATTTCGCTTCATCTTTCATGAAATGGTAAATATTTGATATTAATTCCCTTGTCTGGGATTTCAGCGTCTTATTTCCCAATTTTGTTTTTAACGGCATATTAAACGACGATCACGACAAGAAATAATAGAAAATAAAGTTATTTACCTACTGTACCTCCTGGGATTCAGCACAGTCGAACGCACGATCACAACACAGAACACGAAGACAAAATACAACACAAAACGTATTTATTTGTTACTCTTCTGATTGTACCGCGAAACGACGGGCCGCTGAGACAATCACGTATATACTGAAAAATTATCACAGCCCAATTCAACTTAACACTAAACGAATCTATTAGTTATGTAATCGTCTGACTGTACCGTTAAACGGCTGGCTTCGACGAGAATCATTACAGTCACGCGTAAACTCAACCTCTCTCCGTCATTCTCACAGGTATAAAATATGCCTATCCCTTTTTTGGTTTCAGTGCATTGGTGTGCAGTGCAGTGCAATAAATGCAATACGTGTGACCTGAGCATGTAGTTGTAGAGCTCAAAAAGAATGCATCGCACAGTACTACGGATTGTTTCGAATTACTAACTACTTCAAATATTAGGCTTCTATTTTGAGTATTTATATTTATTGTTTGACAATCTAGTAGTTAATTCTTGACTACCTATGTATGTTCAGTAAGAGTAGTAACGATATTTTTTACCTAACCCAATTATTTCGACACGTCCAAGAGCGGTTTTTAGCCGTCAATTGGACACGACGAAAATGTAATGTAATCAAATGGCGTGGCATGTCATTCCTTGTCGCACAATACTTCAATTCTTATCAAGGAACATTTTCTAGGATTGGAGACTAATTTTAAAGAACATTTTCGTCCAATCATCAGCAACCAAGCGTAGATAAGGAACACATTTTCAGTCAATATAGAATCCGAGGGAAATTTATCGGGTTCAAATGTCGAATCGTTAATTAAACTGTCACGTGACACAGCACTCCAACACTTATTCGTGAGCATATGATTTATAGATTTATGGATAAATTGTTGTCAAGAGCACCCTGCTGTAACAAAACAAGCGATAACATTAATACCGCATTTTTTCATGACCTATAAGTGTGAAGCAGGGTTTTCAACACTCGTTTTTCTGAAAAATAAATATAAGAACCAATTGGAAATTGAATTAGCGCTTAGAATAAGGTTACCATCTTTTCCGACAAAGTTGGAGTACCTAGTTAAAAATAAACAGCTTCATACTTCTCACTAATAGTAGTCAACTAATTTATTTATTTTATTATTCAGGAATTAATTACTATAAAAACAATGATTTTGCTTACAAAAATAACAGAAACCGAATTGTAAAACCTTAACATTATGCTTATTTGATTCTGTCACCCAACTGGGACCAGCCCGTTTTAGGGTGGGCAATGCTCTAATATCACAATAAATTATGTCAAAGTTTTAGAAAATGCTCATAAAATTGAATTGCCTTAAAAATTGAATGGCATTAAATGGAACATACATTCCGTTAAATAGAGTGCGACAAATAGAATATACATAAAACTAAAATAAACACAAAAATAAAGTTGTAAGAAAGAAAAATTCACAAGAAAATATAAAAGGGTCTATAATATTTTGTAGACGGTACTTAAGTAATATATAATTCAATATAATAATAGTCAAAATGACTAAAATTCATTGTCAATACAATATATGTATAACAAAAAAAACAAAGAATTTTATGTAATTAGGTTCAATGTTAAAATATAATCAACGTACAAATTAAAAATATGTTAATAATTTGTTTACCTAAGTTTTATTAAATTATAAATTCTAACATTTGACTGTTGTTATCTAGTCTGTCATGACTTGATAACCATTTCTTTATTTTATTTTTTAAAACGCTTAATGTCAAATTAATTTTTCTGTCTAAATTGATCATTTTTATTTAATTTTCCATAATAAGAGTAATGTCGTTGTCCAGATGATGTTTTCATCCTGGGTATTACTCAGCTATTTATAAAACTTGTCTCGATGGTCAATTCGGTTCTGAAGTATTCCGAATTTTTAAATATTGTCTAAATATAGCTTTAAGAGGGGAGTTTTTAGATAAAGTTGTCTACAATCAAGGACTTTAGCTTATATATAAAGTTCATTCGTGGGATATCGATATGGTCTACGGAGGATAATTTTTAGTATAAACTTCTGCGCAACTTGTAATAGCTGATAGCTCTAGCAGGGTTTTAGCACATCCACCCCATCCAATTATGCCGTAAGTAATAAACGATTCACATAAAGCATGATACACGGTTTTTAGCGTTTTGGAATCCAAAATATTCAGAACATTTGAAAACATATGCAAGGATTCGCACCTTCGTAGACAGGTTATATATATGAGAGTCCAAACGTTCGGTAAATTGGAAATAGAGTTTAGATTTGAGTGACTCGACAAAATAAAATCTGTTTTATACTACAATATTCTCAAATATAGAACAGACAACAAAGGTTTAAGGAAGAATCGTAGATGTCACACACCTTAAAAACTGGTAGTAATTATATAAATTCTAAGTGTTTATAAGTGAAACTAAGTGTTTGTGATATTTTTATTTATTTATAGGCAATGAAAATCTCACCTGATATTTTTTAGATTATAATAAATATCATAATTTTGTCACCATTTTATGTCATCATATTACGTTATGTAACAACTTAAGAATGACGGTCAAAAATTACACAATACAAATTTTAAAAGAATTGTTAACCAGCACGCCAGTATACTTTTCTAAGAGTAGTTCGCGTACCTGTATTAATTTGAATATAACATATTATCTAATATGAATATAAAATATATAATACGAAATGAAACATATTATGTTATATATCATATTAATGAAACTCGCCGTATGAGCAATAAATTGTAAAGCTGTCATTATTCTGTGCCTACTTCATAGAAAATTATATCGATTATTTAATTATTTTTTTTTAGTTTTATTCTGGAACCAAACAGAACTACATACAATGCAATAAAAACGTATTTAAAAGTGTCAAAAATCCATTAATGTGATTCAGAATATATAATGTATACAAAATGAACGCAATATAATTTTACATTGTTTTCGCTTGAGAATGGGGGGAGTCAGGATGGGAAGTGAGGTCAAAGGAAGAGACAAAATAGATAAAAAAATATAATTTATGTAAATATAATTTAAATTTAGGTATGATATATAGGTATTATAATGAATATACTTGAAATAAAATTATGTCCATGAACTAAATTAAATGAAATATAAGGGCCCGATTGCGTTTCTTTGTTAACTAAAACTAAAATTAGTCCAAGCGAACGAGACAGAGCAATACGTTAAAGCGGAATATGAAACGAACGATCGTCGATAAATACTACCTGTTGAACTTATACTCATCCGAATAAATTCGAGCATATTTCGTGCGGTGTAAGATCTGACCTTGACGGGCATTTTTAATGCGAAAAGTGACAACCGGTCATCTCACATTCCGCTCTAGCGTATTGCCCTGTCTCGTTCACACGGACTAATTGGCGATTTTAGTTCACGAAGAAACGCAATCGAGCCCATATGTATAAATGTTTTGTGGTAATCTAGATAGACTCTAGTTTTTTTTATTAAATTCTTATAAGAGGTTTTTTATGAGTGTAATATGTTTTGAAAACAAACAATGAACGACGATCAAAAATTTCACAATACACATTCACACATGCCAGTATACGACACGTCGCACAATAAAATTCAACTATTCTAAGAGTAGTTCGCGTACCTGTATAAATCAGCCAGAAACGGTCCAATAGGTTTTCTCAGAAATGCGATCGGCATCAAATTTCCAAAAAACGGAATCGGTTTCAAATAGAAAATCCCACGCTTTTTCCAAAAATCAAAATTTCTCGTAGAATACATATACATAGTGAATATCACGGATATTACCAGTATTAGCGTAATCATTCTGTTTCGGCAATTGTTTTGAAGCTTCAGTCAAAAGGTATTACTACTGCTTCGGTCGATGTCTGTTTTACGTGTTATACTTTATGTATTTGTCGTTTAGCTATATACACCGTGGGGCAAAATGACGCTGACAATGAGTAAAAAAAACAATTTGCCTTGACAGCAAATTATCATTGTTAGCGTGATTGAAACTATTAAAAATTATTTGTTTTCGCTATGTATTCGTTAATAGGAGCAATAATAACATAATAATACTTACTTGATAATAAAATAATAATATATAAATCTGAAAAAATGCAGTAACTATGGAAGTGTCAATTGCTGCGGGTGAAACCGCTACCCCAGGGAGTTATATGCGATTTTTGCTCAAGAAGCTCTTTGCGAATTCTATTGCAATAAGAGCTCGGCCATATCCCACGAGGAAGTACATCGGCATGACACCAGGAATAAAACCCTGTATCTCAAACCGTTCGTAGCACGTACTGCCAAGTTCCAGGCGACTAGTCGATACTTAGGCTTCAAACTTTTCAATAAATTGCCCGAAAGATTAAAAGAAATTAAAAACATCGATATTTTCAAGAGATCCATCCGAGTCTATCTGCTTAAAATCAACATGTATGCCCATAACGACTTCTTAAAATATTTTGAAAATACATAGCATCGTATCTACCCATTTAATCTAATACATATTATTTACCGTTAATTGTTTTGTTGTAAACTGTTATCATATAGTCTATGTTTTCGTAAATTGGTAAGTTTAAAACTATATATTGTATATCATCTCTTGTCTAAATTGAGTAACTAATTTAAGATTAATTACTGTCATTCCTACACAATTGTATGGTTGTATTGGAAATAAATACCTTTTACTTTTACTTTACTATAACGACCCTTACGTCAATAATAATTACAATATCCGCCTTAGAGCAGGCTATAGCCTAGTTAGGTGACATTAACATATTATGATTACTGGCAACAGATTTTGGCATATCATGTTATCAGTTTTTTTGCTACTGGATTTTCGTCTATGATTTTTTTACTGTTCATGTTCATTTTACCAAACCGTAAATGATTGTGAATTACAAATTTATTAAAAAAAAAAAATATATATACCCCGTAAGAGTTTAACGCCTTACCGCACTGGGAAGTCCCCCCAGCAGGCCCCTTCGGAACCGTGGGATTCCAGACTCTCCCAGCTATTCACCGAATTGAGCAAGCGCAAACCCCCCAGTTCCGCCCGAGGTGTTCTCCCGGATCGGAACCTCCGATCCCAACTGCCTACGATTGCAGGTTACAGCCATAGGCAGTGATCACAGCGGCCCTCACAGGAGTCCCTTTTCGAAGAGGCTACCGGTTGGGAGCTGAATGAGTTGAGCGGACCTAAGGAAACACGAATAGGCCATCAGGTCCAAGCTACACGGACCCATTAAGGCAGTGTGAAATCACCTTCTCGGCATCCTAATCAGATTGTCATCCGTTGGAAGCAATGATTAAACGATACAACAAGCTCGGCCACATAGGGGACCATTCTAGGAGACGAAGTAAAAGGACTTTTAGGACGTCTAGGAATCGACACAACATAAAAAGAAGTTTGGATCGCAATCCACAGACCAAGGTGAGAAAATTAGCTCGAGATTTGCGAATAAGTCGTTTACGGTGCAACACATTCTCAAACCTAGCATTAGGTTGTCGGCAAACATACTGATAAAATGCAACTTCTTGAGGACAAAGAAAAAAACTGTGACTCGAAAAATGTCGTTTTCTTAAATGACCTAGACTTTGTTTTTCGATTGAACAATAATCTAATTTTCGATTAATCAATAATCGATTAAATAACTACCACAGTGATAGAATATGGGCTGCTAATCATCCAAAATCTACTACAGTTGTTTCTTATCGCCGAAACACACAATCTGTTATAGTTTGGGTAGCATTTGCGATACAAAAAAACTCACTTTGATTTTGTTGAAAAGAGTGTCAAAATAAACTAAGAAGTTTATCGACAAGATACTCTCAAAGCTGTGATTGTTCCTAGTATCCAGGAGAAATTCGACAACCAGCTATGAACATTTCAAGAAGATTGCTCTAGCTCACAGGATCTTAATTGTTCAACAGTAGTCTAATTTTTTTTTCCTAATTTTATCAGCTCTCAAGTATGGCTTCCCTACTCGTCTGACCTGAATACTATGGACTACAGTGTATGGTGATTTTAGAGGCAAGGGCCCGCACTATACGGTACAGAACATTAAATGAGTTAAAGACAGCTCTTACCCGGGAATGGAATAAAAAACCATGAACAAAGTATAGAATGTTATTCTAAATTTCTTTAAACGTTTGTCGTAGTCCATCAACGGAAAAGGAGGATATTTTAAGGATAATAATCACAGAAAGATTTCCATTTTAATTAAATTATTCGCCAAATTGTTCATATTTCCATTTTAATTAAGTTATTCGCCAAAGTGTTCATAAACATTATTTTGGGCCAAGCTGTATTTGGTAATTGATATTACATTACCAATTATTGTCTACTTATACTTATTATCGTTAAATGGTTGTATTTCCGTTATTAAATATTATGTATTGCTGTTATTATATATTGCTTTGTACGGAGGGACCATATATATAATTGGTTGTTTAATTTCGTACAATTGTACGAAATTAACGACGATGACGAGTGTACATAAAAGACATGCCTGCCGCTAAAAAAATAAACTACTATATTTATAATTCTTAAAAATAATTTGTTCGCGTTAAAATGCAAGTTTTTTAGAGAAAAAAATCTTTATTTAAAAAAAAATACGGAAGCTTCGCTGCGTCCCTGTTGACGCGTGTTTTCTCTATGAACATCCATTCCTTAAAGACTATTGCGCATTCTTTGGGTCAGTCGACGGACCTTGTCCAAAGCCCGTTGGGCGGGTTTTCACGTGAGCTGGGCCTATTGACTCGCGTTTCTCACGTGTGACGTCGAAGGGCAAGTATCTCAAAACGAGTGCGCGCCGCCGTCGTCCCACTCGTGCCCTCGGTGCTTAAGGAAAGCGATTTTTTATTAAATATTTGTGGTTTTTGTATCTATCCATATAAATAAAATACAAACGGAGCTGCCATGGAATTCACCAACCGAAGTCGGGCCCATCATATAGTGTTATTACACTTCTGGGGGGTGAGCAGTGGATTCCGGACTAACGACCGGCTGTGGTAGGTTTAGGACAGCTGTCTTGCCACATGTGAGCGTTCACATTACCACCCATTCACTCCCCCTTCGAAGCCATAGAATTTGAGAAGCGGAAATCGCGGTTTTAGATAATTTTTCTAAGAAGGATTTGATTATTTTCCTGGAGAGACCAAGATCTTTAAAAAGGTGAAACAGAGATTTAGCTGGCAGGCCACGAGCGCCAACTTCCACCGCGTGAAGGTGAACAGTGAAGCCGTTCCTGGTGACGGCATTTGCGAGATCATGGTATTTATTTAATTTGTACTCGTGGTCTTTTGGGATATTTGATTTCCATGGACCAGTTAATTCTACGATAAGGGCCATCTTCCGAGATAGAGAGTAAAGAGTTATATCTGGACGCAGGGCTGTGCATCCGAGACTTTCAAGGAATTTATACTGCTTAGAGACCGAATCGACCTCCAGAATCCAGTCTGAAGCTTTCTCGATTATTAAGAAAAAATCATATAAATTTTCGGAATGTACTCAATCAGAACTTTATCGGTAATCTGACGCAATATATGTATTTTAATTTATTGATATTTGGACATTTAGATAGTAATTTATATGACATTTAGACAGTTCATCCTATAACACTCGGGATCATATAATTATTCTAACAGTACCACACACTTCTAAATCAGTTGAAGCATTTAGAAGTTATGGTGGACTAAAGAAACATAAAACATACATACATGAATCATGAATACATTACACTCCTTTTTGTTTGGCATTCGTATAAAAATAGTACGCGTTTAACCCCTATTAATATTCGGATTTAACTCATTATGAAATCTTGGCGATACCCAACCCACTCAATCAAACCATAATCAAGGAGAGTTTTAAATAATCAATGATTAGCGTCTTAGGATCCAGAATATTCCTCAACTCCTTAACGGTATAGCCCAGTCTACGAACTGTCTTAGCCAACGAATTCACCTGCTCCTCACGGCGCTATTGCCCATCAAAATGCCAAGATAATTCACGTTTGCAGATTTTCTCAATGGCGTACTTTACTTTTTTAATGAGCTTATTTATTACACTGGTGGATAGGTAATTAAGGAGCAAGTATAGAAAGTTGTCCCCTATTAATAGGACCGAAAATTATGTAGCTAGTTTTTCTAACATATAGAGCCAGCATTGCCTCTTGAACGCCCTCTGAGATCAAAAAACAACCTGCTACTCTCTATCCCTAGTCACAGCAGTGATTTCTTCTCATTCTCTTTCACCGTGCATGGAGCCCGTCTTTGGAATGCTTTGTCGAAAAATGTGAGAACCGCGCCAAGCATAACAACTTTTAAAAACAGACTCAGAGAGCATTTGAAATCCTCCAGATAAATTCCCTTTCCCCTCCCATTCCCCTCCTTTTAAAACTTTAGCGTCCTTATAGGTGTTAGATTATTTTGATGTGGCAAATCTGTGCCCACAAAGAGTAAAGTATATACTTCTTTCTATCCTCCTCTATTTTATTTGTCATACTCTTTATATAGGTTAAGTTATGTAGTCTACTCGCAAATAATGTTCTTACAATAGTATAGGTTAGCTCTAAAATATTGCCTGCAGGCAATAAGCTCGCCTTTTCTTAAGAATAAAGAGTTTTATTATTATTATTATTATTATTAAAGCCTCCATACCATCACTCTTGCGGTTGATCATTTACGAGTTTACCTAAATATCAGTTGAATATCGCCTATACTTTTATAATAAACTAGTGGTGCTACCCGGCTTTGCCTATGTTATATCCGTGCTGAAACGCCTATGTATACCCATTTTCATGGTGATCGGTTGAGAGGTATAGCAGTTGATGTGCTGTAGCACCATCTGGTAGCGAGTTACAATAAAGTTAATAGCCCAAAAATATTGTACAAAAATGTCTATGTATACCAATTTTCATGGCGATCGGCTGTAAAACTTCGACGACGATGACGGGCATAACTAATTAGGTACCTAATTAATTACCTAATTAGGTTTTTAATAGTTTTTTTCTCTCTAAAATACGTGCTTTTTAGCGCGAACAAATTGTTTTTAAGAATTATAGTTCATAGTCCATAGTTCACTTTACGTTACGTAACTATAAATGCAGTAGTTAGTTTCTGTAACGGCAGTCATGTGTTTTAATTCTTTAAATTATTACAATCGTTTGTCGATGTAAATCATGGGATAAGAATATTCTGTAATATAAAATCGAAGACTATCGCGGTTGTTTGACATTATAAATAGGATAGAAAACGAATTTACCGCGTGAAATTTGTAGCACCCGACGTTTCGGTGACGTTGCAGCCGCCGTTGTCCAGGGTAGACTGAAGAGCTGTCAATCCGTTGTTTTGCGGGTAGGCCGCGTACCGCTTCCGCCACTGCGTAGATTATAACGGTGGTGGGGGGCCGGGCTCGGAGCGTGGGAATTTTGAAAATCCGTCTTGCACACAACACTCACTGTATCCTGTTTTACGTCTTTGCGTTCGGCGTTCGGCGGCGGAAACATTTTAAGAAGAGGGTTCCACGTAGATGAGAGTTTGTAACCGTCGTCTCTGTTAAAGTTCGGGGTTCGGGATTGAAATAAGAAGAACCCCGAACTTTAACAGAGACGACGGTTACAAACTCTCTTCTACGTGGAACCCTCTTCTTAAAATGTTCCCGCCGCCGAACGCCGAACGCAAAGACGTAAAACAGGATACAGTGAGTGTTGTGTGCAAGACGGATTTTCAAAATTCCCGCGCTCCGAGCCCGGCCCCCCACCACCGTTATAATCTACGCAGTGGCGGAAGCGGTACGCGGCCTACCCGCAAAACAACGGATTGACAGCTCTTCAGTCTACCCTGGACAACGGCGGCTGCAACGTCACGGAAACGTCGGGTGCTACAAATTTCACGCGGTAAATTCGTTTTCTATCCAATTTATAAGAATATTCTGATAGCCACGCCTTACTCGATATAGTATTTAAACTCCTACGTGTGTAACTAAATATAAATCAATGGTTTCAAGGAAGATCGATCAACGTCAAGTTTAATTTTTTTTTTGGTAATTCCATTTTAAAAGTTACTAACTTTTAAAAGTTACTAAATGTAGTAACTTTTTCTATATTACTAACCTTAAAATTTTAGCCAGGGTTTGTTTGAGTGAGAAAAAAAATATTTTGCCTGTATACCAAAAACAGTTGAGTTTCTAAAGATAAATAGATACATTTTAGTTAAATGTATATCTCATAAAAAGTTAACATTGATCGTTCTTCACCCGTTCGTAACCCTTCAAATACTTTCCTCATTTGCTCAGCCAGCTTTGTAGTCAAAATAATCTGTATACCGGGATAAGAAGAAATCCGCAGAAGAACCAAGGTCACTGACATAACTCGTTAAATTGCCAACTTGAAATGGCAATAGGCAGGCCATATAGCTCGCAGAACTGACAACCGTTAAGGAAAAATGGTTCTCGAGTGACGACTACGAATCTGCAGACAAAGTGTGTTACGGCCTTCCACATGATGGTCCGATGACAATGCGCGGTGTACGCGGTGACGACACAAGAAGTAGATGGATGGAGGCGGCTCAAGACCGTTCATCATGGCATTCTATGGGGACGCCTATGTTTAATAGTGAACGTCTACTGGCTGATGATGATGATGATGTACATATATATGATGATGATATATTATGTCCACAATAATCTCAAATCTTAGATAACATTTAATCATACGATTTTAAAATTGTATCAGTGCATTATCTCGCTGCGCAGTGACAAGCAATGGTGACGGAGTAATTTTTATCAACCTAATATTTGTGAAAAGATTATTTGTGAAGATACTACCTATCTGTAAATTAGGAGTGTCACTACATGACACGTAAAATGTTGCAACATATATGTTGCAAAATTTTACGGCACAAATCGGCTTTCTGTGTTGAAAAAACACAAAAAAGCAACTGACATTCAAAGTTCAACTAATCCATGTAATGTTAGATAATAAACTTAGTAGTTTCGAGCGCTGCGAGTATCACCATTGTTTATATATGAATTAGATTGCTCAATGCCATAGTCCTTTTTGACAACTCCTTTAAAGCGGCAAAATGCAGGTGGCGCTGATCGTATTGACGGCCAAACTGGTAGCAATTTATTTGGTCATCTATAATAACATTGATAATGTTTGATTTTTTTATGAAGGACTGATTGATTTTTATGTAGCTAATGGGCCATGTTTAAGTTGGCGACGAAGATCCATTCTGTTCAGGGTTGGTTACACTCACGGGTCAACACCCATCCGGCGGCCTCCATGCATGAAGTGCGAGCCTGGGTAGGACTCTGGCCTTAGGGCTAGTTTCTCCTAGGAATCAACCTTCTGGCGCTCCTGGACGGTCTGCGCACCGTGCGGCGTAAGCCAATCGATTGTGCACTCTGACTAACAGTCGGGGAAGTCTGGAAGCAATACTGTTTCATATAGAGCGGTGGTGGTTGCGGACCTTATGGCGACTACTCTTGAAACGACCATCGACTACCTGATCCTGGGTGAACAGCCGGGCAAAGGATGTCGTGGTCCGCGATAGATTCGGTATACACCGTTTCACCGCTTCGTAAGGGAGAGGACCGCGCAAGCGACCTCGAACTCGTAACCAATCGAGAGACTGGAGTAATCTGGTCGCAATTGGTTACTGCAGTTAAAAAATGTGCTTTTCCTTAAATAAATAAATGAATAAACATTCGAACAATTAAAAAGTTGGCCACCGTACGGCTAAAAATATGATTTTTCAGACTTCCGTTTGTATGGCAGCTCCCATTTATGAAATAGGCATAAATGGGAGCTGCCATACACAGTTGATAAATGAAACAGATTGCGGAAACAATTTTCAAAATCCGACAACGTGTTCTTGAGATATCAATGACAGACAGACAGACCAACGTACAAACATACAAACGGACAAAGATTTTTTTTCGTTAATATGGTTTGAAATGTTCTTAAAAGTAGGAAAATTTGGTTTGGAGCGAAATTTATTTTAGTTTTTTTTTAGGTAAATGCAAGACAGTTCTTACTTGTGTTGTGGGGTCAGGTTGGCACCAGCGTAAAAAAAAGAATATACTGATTGTGCTACTATGGCCATGTAACATTGATTATATATGGCATCAGATTGCTCAAAGTCATAGTACGTTTTGGCAACCCTTATGTGCCGGCAACATGCAGGTAGCGCTGATAGAATTGTCCGGCGAAACTAATAACAACTTATTTGGCTATTGATAATGAATGGTTTTACAAAGGAATCATTGTTTATAAAACCCAATAATTTAACCAATGATAACAATAATAAATTTAATTATTAGTGCTATCTATCGCGTTTATAGGATATATTACATCACATAAATAATTACATCATATCACAGGCTGATTATATTTCATAAATAATACGAAGAAATAAAATATTATCTATTAGTCTATCTGAACTTTGAAGTACGTAGTTATTACGCTTTGAAGCCTGTACACCAAAAAAAAACATACATCTTTATGTAAATAATATTAAAATAATAAGAGACATGATTTAAAAACTCGTTTGTTATTATTTTTTTAATTCGATATAGAATATAGTATGCTAGATATTAATGCTTTTTATATAATAAATAAAGAGGAAAAATAAAATTCACATTCTTTTATATTTAGGTTTATATTTGCATAGAAAAATATATATAATTTTGTCAATATTAAGTTTCTTTTCAACTGTAACAATAACATAACCAAATTATCAAGTATTCCTAACAGGTTTATATTAACGAATAGGAGAGGTACTTATAAGAGAAAAACATTCTCGAGATTGCTTGATCCGACCGTATCCAGTTGACGACATTTTTGGAAAATGTCGCCATAATGCGATTTTTTATTTAATTAATTCCAAATATTATCTCCTTCAAACACGATTGGCTAGTCAGACTATAATAACTATTTGCAAATTTTATTTTTAAAAATATATTCATTTAAAACACTACAAAAACGTGTACTTGTAGGTTGTGCTGGGTCTCTTATTCCATAGGTTTAAAATATGCTACGTCAGAGTAGGCGTAAACAGATCAAACTCGTGCCCACTTTTTCTCGATAGCGATAAAACCGCAGAGGCGCCAAATATGGTAAAGATAATTATCTTTGAATTGAAACTTCAATTGAATAACAGACACTAATCACGGTGGTCTTGTCGGATCTGCAAAGCATTAAAACACAAATCCAACACCAAGATGTTAATTTTATTAATATTACTAATGTCGGTTCTTGGCACCGCATATATGTATTTCACGAGAAATTTTAATTTTTGGAAAGATCGTGGCATTTTCTATTTGAAGCCGATTCCTTTTGTTGGAAATGTGCTGCCAATCGCACTGCTGAAAAAACCGATTGGGACGTTTCTGGCTGATTTATACAGGTTAGTTACTTTCTGATTACCTAGACAGAAATATATGTAGAAATCATAATTTATCGGACAACTGAAGATATTTTTATTTATCTACAATTATCTATCTATAATTGCTATTTGTGACCCTGAACCTTGCGTACCTAAGTGCGACGCAAGTTAAGACAGGATGAGTTTTAATTAACCGATATCCTTATAGGGGGTGAATAAGGACGAGCAAGTAATTAACTTTTAATACAAAAATGTGGAAAAACCAAAAAAAAAAATATTTGAAAATGTGTTTTTTTTTTTAATAGTATAAAAAGCGTAGAGCACGATGCGCTATCTATATGTAAGTAAAATATATCTAATAATGTTTAGAAGGGATATTTTACCTACCGCTAGATGGCCCAGCGGGCTCAAACTATTGTCAAACTTTTATTTAACGGTCAATTACTTCAAATTTTCAAAAAAAAAATTTTTTTTTTAAACTTGTATTTTACCTAATATTGATTCACCCCCTTGATGGGTGCCGGTTAGTAAAAACTCACCCTGTATATATATATATATATATATATATATATATATATATATATATATATATATATATATATATATATATATATATATATATGATTGTAAATGTAAATTGTATATATATGTAATATATATGATTGTAAATTGTAAATATATATATATTCTTTATATATATATATATATATATATATATATATATATATATATATATATATATATATATATATATATATATATATATATATATATATATATATATATATATATATATATATATATATATATATATATATATATATATATATATATATATATATATATATATATATATATATATATATATATATATAAAGAAATCCGTTTATAGGATGATTTTTTTATTTAAAATAAAATTAGTAAAAGCTACTTAAAAAGAAGCGAAGGACATCCCAGCTTGTATTGGGAAATGCTTATGTTTGAATGAGATATACTTACGGATGTGCACGACTTTCGATGGTGCAATGTAAGTTTAAAGGTCCTTTTGCAGTCGACTAACGATCACTATTCATCCATATATCTCATAAATAGGGCTTATCCTTATGCAACACAAAATGCCTTCAATCGAGACGAATTAAGCAAAAAAAATAAAAAATAAACTATTGATCACTAAAAAATCAAAATTAAATACTTCTTTATAAAAATACAAAAAAAATAGAAACCTAATAATTCAAATTTCGAATGCTACCACCATTTAAAATATGATACAATTGGCTGAGTTTGTTATCAACGAGCCATTAAATCATTGAGCATATAGAGGTTTTTTTATTTTTATTTCGATTTATTATCCATACGATTATTCATCGTATGGATGAGCTGATTAGAGCTGACATATACAAACCAATCCGAGCCCAGGACTAGTGTTTTAAAAGTTCCTTAACTATTAATCTTACTTCTAGTTGACTATTATTTTTTAAGACTTTTTCTACATTTTATTTCTATATGTCATCATTGTGAGGCAACTCTATCTCAGATTCAGTTTTCTATATAAACGAAACAAAACAAGTTGTCAACATTTATTAGTTATGTATATTTTTTATCTGGTCAGCTATCTACATACCAGTTTATGCAATTATTAATATTATTGTTCTGCTTAACCATAACAAAACATAGGAGGATTTCGTACATCGAATTATAAGGTATATTTTGTAGTGACTATTTCAATACGTAAAGGATTTATTGATACCAAACTTGTTTTTGATACCAACACTGTTTAATGGCCAAAAAATCATGGGCAGGAAACCGTTCGCAGGAATCAACTTACAAAACATATTACAAGGATGGAATAGTTTGGCTGATAGCGTAGTTTGACTGTGGATTGTGTTGACCAAACAGTTATGCTTTTCACTCCATGGAAGACAGAATGGCTCGTGGTCGTTATAACTCCTTGAGGTTGCTGGTTTGCCCTTAGCATTTGACACCCCTTAAGGCAAAATAATTCGGATTAAAAGTCAATTCAATTCTATATTGACATTAATAGTAACAAAAAAATGGCCATCTGGTTATCTTTGTCTGAATAATATTATATAATGTACTATTATTGTCTTTTGACGTCCATAATAAGGCTGCAAGGTTGAATAACAATTTAAAACTATACATTTTGTAAATTGTTATATCAGGCCTATTACTGCTTCATCTGCATTTACATATTGGATTTTCCTCAAATTCCATATACAAAACAGTTAGTGTCCGTTCTAGACGTAAAATATTAATATGTAGTTAAGTAATACAATAATAGGTATCCGCAGGGGAATTCCGCTATATCGGTTGTGCTTTTCATTATTGGAGTTTTATTAAAATACTGAACTATTATCTAATCATTAATCATATAAAAATACAAGACTGGCAAATAGGGGGACCGGGGCTGGTAGGACTTAAATATCTCACAAGATATTAAGTTGAAAATAATATATATAACTGATCCATCTTCACTATCCGACGATGGCTAATATCAGTGTATTCATAACGGCTGTATCCCCGCAATAATATCGACAATGTTGTATTTTTACGACTTTGAGATAAATTTTGTTTCAAACAACACCTGCTCTAAGCGACCAGACCGAAATTAAAGATAATTAAATTATGTTGTAGTCTATTCTACTAGGAATTAATCTACACTAGAAATGACTGCTAGCCTCGCCATTTGTATTATGCGTTATGATCGTTATGGTCGTTAAAAACAAGACATTTCGGTTAGGTTGGCGCATTCGTGTCGGGGCTAGTTGGCGAACTACTAAATGTAATGATTGCATAGTAAAATAGAAATATTCTTATCAAAAGTCAAAGAAAGAAAGAAAGAACGATACGCTGCAGTACTATGATCTTAAGATTCCACAGAATGGATGACATATTTTTTCCTATTTTATTTTCCTGAAAATAAAAATTACTTGATTATAATTGCAAAAATATTTTATTTTATTTTATTTGTTACTTAGTTTGGTATTTTGCCAGTTTTTTCCAACTTAATCTGCAATGTTTCTTTACAAAAATAAAAAATAAAAATTAAACACTTCTTTATAAAAATACAAAAAAAAAAGAAACCTAATTGCGCCCACTAGCCCCGGTCTCCCCTAGTGGTAATTTTCCGATTCATTAAGTAAATATACTTATATTTGCATTTACATATTAGATAAACAGCTCTTGGAGGTGTCAATATTAATTTATATTGATAAAGTATGGACGTACATATTATAAATAGAATACCGGTTTTGAACAATACTACAATATTACTCATATCATTGTCAAATATCAAAAAAGGCTGATTACAATAGGTATTGAATGTGTAATCTTAATCAAATTTACTACTAATAATAATCATCTCTATTATAACTTGATTTTTTCGTCGTCCCACAGAGCTGCGAATTTATTGGGAAATTGGACCAAAAACATTTCCGCACCGATTTTTTTTAATATCAATAAATAGATTAAAAATAATGCTATTAAAATCATAGAACATAATTTACTGGAAAAAAATATTTATTTAATTTGTTAAAAAAAATCATAATAACTAAGCTGCAAATAAAACTTGTTCTAATTTTATTTTCTCGCACAATACAAGTAGTAATAAGGCTAAAAGTAAAACTTAAATTATTATACAATAAACAAAAAAAACCTAAATGTGGTATAATTCCTTAATCCGAAACGTTGGATGATTTAGTTGATAATTATTTTTCATTTTGTTAGGTAAATATTACGTGTAAAAAAATAACTGAATTCGAATTGGTTAAAAATTCAGACAATATTAGATAAAACTTACAACTAATTAATTAATTACCTTTAATATGATACCGATTCCCAATATATATATATATATATATATATATATATATATATATATATATATATATATATATATATATATATATATATATATATATATATATATATATATATATATATATATATATATATATATATATATATATATATATATATATATATATATACAGATGTGGCCAAATTATTATCACCTCTAGAAATTTTTTGTAAAATTGTATGAAAACTTAGATTTATGACTCCAAAAAAAAAACTTTTGTTATAAATACATTTATTAGTATTTAGTGAATATTCCCTTTACGTTTTTCAAGGATTTTATCCTACGCGGCATTCCAGCGATAGCATTTGAGCGTGGGTCACCAAATCGGCATCATTTTCCCAAACTTCCTTCATGGCTGCAATCAATTCTGATTTGGTCCGCGGCCAATTTTCTGCCACTTTCTGTTTAAAAATAGCCCAGATATTTTCGATAGGGTTCATATCTGGGCTATTCGCTGGCCAGTCAAGGATTTGGATGTAGTTAGTCCTTAGAAACTCCGTAACTCTCTTCGCTGAATGACAAGGGGCTTTATCGTGCATGAAAATTCCTTTTCCGTTAAATTTTTATTCATGGTTAGGATCACCTGTGTCTGAAGCACTGTTAAATACTGATCCGCGTACATTACCCGGTCAACGATATGGAGTGGGAAGAGTCCTTTGTCCCGATATTGCTGACCAAATCATGACCCTTACTGGCTGTTTGAGCTGCTGTTGGACACAGGAAGGTAAATACTCGGCGAACATTCCTGGACATTGGTAGTATCAAACTTACCATGGTCGCGTCACTGAATACAACGTATTTAAAAAATAGAGATAATTTAAATCAAATAAAAAAAATATTGAAAAATGTGTTTTCAGAATAATATCAAAAATAGGGTTTTTGTTTCAATTTTACCTTTTCTCAATCATCTGTAGTTATGCTATACCTTTTCTCAATCATGTTAAATGTTTACTCGCCCATGTTTTTCTTTGTTGGATCATCCTATTATTTAGCTTCTGCTTCTTGCGTGGTCGTCTTGCATATAGCCCAGATTGAAAAAGTCGAAGTCTCATTGTCCGCTCCGATATTTCTACACCAACGTCACGCATAGTACCCCTAAGAGGCTTACTGGATAGGGTTCGGTCCTCTAGCTTTCCGCAGCAAATATCGATCCTGGCTGTCTGTTGTTTTCCGGCTGCGACCGCATTGTCCTTTTCTTTTAGGACTTGTGACAACTGATCAGCTCTATTTTTTGCGAACTTACTAACAAATGATCAACTGATTCCCACTTTCTGAGCTATTTGTCCATGCAAATATGGTCCTACTTCCAAAAAACGTCGAAATTTTCGCTTTAGTCACTGCACTGATATCCCTTGCTTTACCCATATTCAATTTTTGCAAAATTCAAAAAACCACTGTCAAGTTCACTGTTCAAAGCCTCAAATGAGATTGAAAATCATCGATTAGATGCTAGTCCTCAAATACCGCACAGGAACAATAAAATGAAAGCACTTTGTATCTGAAACTAACTAGCAAAACAATAACAACTCTAATCTGTTGCTTTCCCGAAAAAGGCCATTCAGGTAATAATTGCTCCCGGAAAGGTGTAATTTCAAAAATATGACATTTGTATTGCATTACTTCTTGGTATTTCAGGTAACCTTTGCAAACAACTTGCCAATTTAGGAAAAGGATGCAGCTGCAGTTTTCTAAACTACATTAATAAGTTTTTTTAAAGAGGTGATAATAATTTGGCCACATCTGTATATATATATATATATATATATATATATATATATATATATATATATATATATATATATATATATATATATATATATATATATATATATATATATATATATATATATATATATATATATATATGCGTGTTTGGTGTGAGTGTGTGTAATTGCATTGCAAAATAGAAACATCTCTAATATCGACACGCTTGAAATAAAAATCATTTTAAATTACTGCATTCCAGAATGAAAAATTACTTGCTTTATTTAACGGTGCGAGTAATTAAACTTTCATATCTATACTTGTTTTTAGCCCCAGCACTACAAAAAAAACACGCGCTAGATATTTATCGCTCTACAAAATTTAAACAATTTATGATTAAATAATAATCTTAATATTTTTTAAGACAAGTCAAACTGCAAGGTCAGATTAGATGGAAGCAGGTTGATAAAGTCTGTAATATACCCAAGTAGTATAATAATAGATAATCTTATCTAATGAAATTGCAGCATATATTATATTATAATATGGTCAAGATGGCTACTAAATTCGCACTGAAAGTCACCCTATCATAATCTCCAGCAGGTAAGCCTTAGGCTTGGCTGGATTGTAACAAAAACTGTATAAAAAACGGTATAAAAAACGATATTTTTTTTAAAATAAAAAAAATATTTCCTTTATTTTTAACATTTTATATTTCTTGGAAATTTTAAGAACAGCTTGAATGTATACGATATATTATATACTTATAAGGTGCTCACTATACTCTGTAACAGAACGTGGTCTAGAGAAGTTGATAAGATCCAGCAAATCTTCATATTTTTTAGTTTTATGGTTAAAAATGAATACAAATCTTCAAGTGCTATGTTGTTTAATTAGCGTTGTTAACATGATTAATGGATTTTTTAATAAATAAAAAATCTAATATATAAGACTCTTAGATTATACAATAATCAAATATCATACAAGACTCGGGTTATCGGTGTTAAAATGAACAAGTGCAGTGAGCCTGAGCTAGAAAAAAAATAGCATGCTATATCTGTCTATAGCCCGTGTAAATCAAATGGACTATAGACAAATTTGGCCTATATTTTTTTAAGAATAGTTCCTCAGAACGATATAATAAGACGGAAAATAAATAACATGTTCGATTTATATGAGGTGACTTCCACCACACCCGAAAATATATAATGATTTTAATAATAGAGGTTGAAATGTTGTAAATTTCAATCAAAGTTATATATGTTATTTTTTTTCGATTATAAGCTTGATAACTTATATTGATTACTACTTATAGCTGTGCATTAGGGCAATACTGTAATTTTCCGGAATGAATAAGAATAAATGCAGGGATTGGCCGAAAAAAATATTTATTATTTCTCAAAATATTCTCCTGGAGCGTGGTGAATACACTTTTTATACGTATGAACCACTTTTCGTAACAGTTATTTCACTCCTCCGTGGTGCCTCGGAAACATTGTCTTCAGCTTCTTATAGCGATCAAAATCGTTGGTCGCTTAATTGATTCTAATTTTTGGGAACACAAGGTGCCAAGTCGGGACTGTATGGAGGATGGCTCAGGAGTTCTACGTTTTCCGCCTTCAAAAATTCGCTTGTCTGTCTGGCCATGTGAAGGTTAGCATTGTCGTGGTGCAAGATGATGTCAGCGTTTATGGCTGCATTTCTGGAGTTCGTCAATAACTTTTAGCAAATAAATGGGCGTGTACCAAAACAGCATTATGTGTACGATGATCCAAAGTAGCCACGTGTCCAGTTTTCCAAAAAAGGAGGTATAATCCGCTTTGCTGCACTTTGGACGCGCGCACCTATTGGTTTGGTTTCGTCTCATCTTGAAAAACCTAAATGGTCCATTACTGCTTTGTTTCGGGGTCTGAAACTTCATGCTTCGTTACCTATTTCAATGATTCACATCAAATTTCACGGAACTGCATTGAATCTGGTTGGCATATCATTACACCAAGTGACACGTTCCGTTTTTTAAGCCTCAGTCAAATTGTATGGGATCTACCACGAGCACAGCTTTAAGCACAGCCAAATGTTTGTATAGAATTGATTGTACTTTACTGATGCCTATGCCTAAGCACAGTATAAGTATACCGAGAGAGTATACTGTGGCCTAAGGATGCCCGAATCTCACTGTAGGCCACATGCCTGTCTGTTTTGATCACATGGCGCACAGCATCGATGTTTTTGTTATTAACAGCGATGGTGGATCCAACCTTCACGATATCTGTCACTGACAGTATGTGACACGCCCACGTCTGAATTCTGCAAACCAGATATAAATTGCCGTTTTGCTTGGTGCTTCATGGCCAAAATAGTTTGAAGACGAACGAGTCTCTGCTGGGCTGTCAAATCACACTTAAAATCGTAGAAAATCATACGCGAAAAATTTCACGATTTAAGTCCATCACATCGTAATGCAGACACGCATTTTTTTTAAAATGACGCCATAATGAAATAACAAATGACATTTATATGAAACAAACTTTATTCTACCGCCAATGAGTTCCATGACATTTATATGAAACAAACTTTATTCTACCGCCAATGAGTTCCCCTTTTTAAATGTTGTTTTCGCAAGTGGCCAGCCAGTTTTGGAATCATTCAGTGTGGCCTATGTATAAGTATACCATTATATCATGTATATACCTAGGCACATAATAGCATGTACATGTCCTTTTATGGAAATAATAATTTCAATACAGATTGCAGTAAATATAAACGATTGAATTAATTTACTCATGCATTCTTTATTTCATACAACTATAACGTTAAGCCAAACATTACAAAAATAATTTAAGTTCAAAGTAATGCCTTTTTTTGTTTTAAAAAACAAAGTAAAAATAAAATTATTGCTGATGATACAATTATAAATCTTAATTATGTATATACGACGACGGACGGTAGCGACTTATACGCGTATACTTAGCGTACGCATTCAGGTGGAAAGTTTGGTTTTGCGAAATTCAACCCAAAATGGGATTTAATTAAAATGAAAGTTGCGACTCGTAAACTGAAAACTTGTGTAGCCACTTTCGGTCATATTGAATTTGTTTCTTTTTTTCAGAGAAAACCGGGACAAACCATACTTTGGTATATTTTTCGCAGATCGTCCTTGCCTAGTCGTGAACGATGTCGAATTGGTCGAAAATATTCTAGTTAAGGATTTTTCATATTTCACAAGCAGAATATTTTCACCGAGCGAAGACGCCGATCCACTGGGAGGTAAAAGGTATATTTTGTGATGATTTCTAGTCCTTAAAGTCACGTAGCCCTGTCGTTCCATCGGTCCCGATACGAACACAGAAGTTAAGTATAAGGTATTAGTATAAGTTATTAGATTAGTATAAGCTGTTCTTATTCTAATTGTAATATTTCTCTGTCTATTTCAGTATATTTGCACTTCATGGCGACAGATGGAAAGGTGCTAGATCGAATCTCTCGCCGGCATTCACTTCAAACAAACTTAAAACAATTTTCAATAGCATGCTAGAAGTTAATAGAAATCTGGAGAAAAAAGTGGACTCTGGTGCGTAATATATTGCTATTTACACATTTTATTAAATTATTAAACCCGAAAGAAGTTGCGATGTTCAAAACTTTCGTTTGAATCAATAAATTACTTAGTTTAACGCTTCGTTAGGCGCCGTCAATCTATTAGATTCATGCATTTTATTTTGATGCTGTTCAGGCAGCCAATCCCTGATTGGACGATGCCTATGCAAGGCCGCCACCTCAGGGAGTTATAACGACATATATTATGTGCCAATTCATATGGAGTGAACGTACCATCTACTATGGAGTGAACGCAAAGACTTGTTGGAGAACTCAATCCAGTCAAACTACGCCAACAGACCGTAAGAGTCCAATGCCTTGCCAGGAGGTACTAAGAAGTACCATCCAGCGGGCCTCTTCGCATCCTTGCTTCCAGATTTGGACGTATTTCCCCATCATCCAGAGCTGTCGACTACAACGGGTGAACCCGTCACCTCAGGAAGTTTTAACGATATTAAATCGTTTTGTCTCCTGTGAGGTGAGCGCAGAAGACTTAGGACGAAAACAGTCCACCGTCTAGTTTATTGCCACACCACAGCAGTTGCCGTAAGGTGAACAACAACCCCCGCTTTATAGGAGACAGTACTGTTTCCAGACTTCCCCGGTTGTCGGTCAGAATGTACAATCGAGTGGCCGCACGGTGCGCAAACCGTCCAGGAGCACCCGAAGGTTGACTCCTTGGGGAAACTGACCCGCAGGCCAGAGTCCTACCCGGGCTCGCACTTCTACGTGAAGGCTGCCGGATGGGTGTTGACCCGTGAGTTTGACCGACCCTAAACATAAGGGTCTTAGTGGCCAACTACAACAGGGCCCATTAGATCCCTCCATACCCCACAGATTTGAGGTCGCTTGCGCGACATCTACCTGACGTTAGCGGCAATACAAGTTCGAATTTAATGCGGACCGAGACGCCCTCTGCCGGCCAAGCTCCACGGGATCGGGTGGGCAACGGATCGTTTCTACGGATAGACGCCATGTTAACAACTGCCCCCAGCTGATTAGGAAACGTACATTTTCAGGTTCTCCGGTTATTCACCGGATTGCACAGTCGATAGGCTAACGCCGCACGGCGCGCAAGTCGTCCATTTCCACCCGAGGTGTTCCCCCGGGTCGGAATCTCCTATCCGTGACATCCGCAGACAGAGATCACAGCGACCCATTGTAACAAAAATCGTAAGTTTTGGCGTGACGTGCCGTGTCCAGAAACGTGAAATACACCTTGAGACACGCTAAGCACGATTATTTCGGTATTCCGTCAGGTTCCTAGACAAATGTAGTGTTTCCCAGCTTTTCCTTGGTGTATGACGCCGCGCGACATGTATCGCGCGCAATCTTCGTCTTCCAACATGGTTACACTCCTGTTTCGTGTTCTTCCGTGTTGCCCAGAAGTCTCAAGCATGTTTTTATGTATCTTCCATGTTTTCTCGGCGTCTCCATTGGACCTAAGCATAAAAAACCGCATTTTCCAAGTTCCCAGTCCAAGATTGTCATTTTCGCGATGTTTGACAGCTGTCAACTTCTGTTTAGGTTGGTTTACAGGCAGTGTTGCTATTCTTGCGCCCGGTGAGCAGATCGTTGCCCGCGGTTAAAATAACACGCAAATATTAAAAGCAATGTTAGGAAATGTGGTAAATATGCTAACAATCCTTGTTGTATATTTATTAATATTAAATAAATTTTTTTTAACTTGAGTTGGTAACAGTTGTTTTGTCTTTTTATTGATTTTTATTTCCAGGCATTCCGACGCATAAGCCTCATTCAGTGCAAGAAAAAAAACCACCACCCACCCCTCGAGATGTGATTTTTCTTTATGATAACCTCACTTTAGTTTTTTGTTTTTTTGTTTGACGGTAGTAATTTTTTAGTTTCGTGGTTTTCCTCTAAAACCATGTGGCGCTCAAAATTTCTTATCTCTCATTCGGCATGACTTAGATTTTTTTGATGGTAAAATTCTTCTGCTTTTGATTCTTTTTACGCTAACCGCGTGTTTAAAATTGTTACACCATTCATGTTAGTTCCTCTTCGAGGAGGCTACTGGTTGGGAGCTGAACCGTGAGTTGGGCTGACCTAATAAACATAGACAGGCTATTAGGCCCAAGCTGCACGGAACCGTTAGGAACCTAAACGTTAGTTTACCTGATGAGTGGCGTCATTAAGCAACCGAATATCCCGGATGTAGGCGTCGTCACATATATGCTTATTTTTAATTGCGTCAGGGCCAACGGTCCCGACAATTCATATACCTGGGTACGGATGCGATTATAGAAACAGATTTTGGTGATTGGTTGTACTGTCGCCGGCGGCTTTAGTTTTAGATTATAATACCAAGCGATTGCTTCTTCGACAATTCACTTCAAGTTCTTTATCCTTTTTTGGATGTATATATATATATATATATATATATATATATATATATATATATATATATATATATATATATATATATATATATATATATATATATATATATATATATATATATATATATATATATATATATATATATATATATATATATATATATATATATATATATATATATATATATATATATATATATATATATATATATATATATATATATATATATATATATATATATATATATATATATATATATATATATATATATATCCCGTTGGAGTTCTTTCCTGTCTTGCATCCAACACCATAAAATCTCTGTAGATCTGGTCACTGGAGTAGCGGTATGGCTTCCTGGCTATAATCCTAATCAAGGCCTTTTGGGCCTTTATGAGAGGATCCAGATTTGTTTTGGCCATACCACCCCAGCCTAGTTGTCCGTATATTAGCAGAGATTGATCATTTCCTTATAATATTTTTCTTTTGTTTTTTTAATTATGCTTGCACATATATTTCTATATCGTTTATAATAGTTCAACAGTGTAATGTTTTTTGGAAAAGTTCTAGTTTGTTTGTGGAGCTTGTCTCGTTTTTTGATGCAGCTTATAATACCTGCATTTATCCATGGTTTCAGTATTCTGTGCTTACGTTTTTTCACTTTCGTCGTGGTGTTATTTTCGATGTGAATTTTCAGTGTGTTCACGAATTCTTCAGTAGCTGTATCTACGTTATATATATATATATATATATATATATATATATATATATATATATATATATATATATATATATATATATATATATATATATATATATATATATATATATATATATATATATATATATATATATATATATATATATATATATATATATCCTTTTAATTAATTGCAGTATCATCTTTCGAGGTATCAGATCTATCGATACGGTATACAATCGATGTAATTACAACAGCAGTTCTCGGTTTAAATGGAACCGCACTTGAAGATCCAATAAATGACCCAATGCGAAATATTTCTAAAAAGGTAAAATTAACAAATATGACAATTTCATACCTCTGAGTGGACATTGTGTCTCACTTGGTCAACATATTTTCAGATGTTCAGCGCCGATTTCATCCAAGCTACAAAATTGAATGTGATGTTTCTGATACCGCAAATAATGACCGCTTTTAGAATAACGATATTCTCTGAGTATTCTTATAACTTTATGAGATCACTGACTACAAGTATCATCGATGAAAGAACCAAGAAAAACATCAAGAGAAACGATATTATAGAGATGTTTATGGAGCAGCAGAAAAATGGCGGGTGGAAAATGCCTGACGGATCGTATTTTAGTTAGTGTTTATTTGGATTTCAATTAAAGTTTAATCGTGAAAACTTTTGGATTTATGTTCAATTTTACTTTTTCAGAATTGGAAGGCGACAACTTGGCGTCGCAGATTTTAATGTTGATGACAGCTGGCTATGAAACAACATCCAGCTCTTTAGTGTTCTGTTTCTACGAGCTAGCTGTAAATCACGAAGTTCAGGATAAGGTCCGGAAAGAAATAAACGATGTAATCGAAGCTAACGAGGGGCAGCTGACATTTGAATGCTTAACAAATATGAGATATATCGACATGGTTATGAATGGTGAGTCATTGATCTCTTCTAAGTGCATTTGGGTTTTTCTAAATATCGTAGGAATGAAAGAAAATTCAAATTTAAATCGATTTATTTGCAGGAAAAAATACAGGGATTAATACAATAAATTATTAATCAAGTATTATGAGCCTAGAGCCTTTTACATTTCAACGCCTATAGCTAATCAAAGAATTGTGAGAATTAATTATTATTTTTGGCAATCGAAATTAATTCTATCAATGCCAAAGCTATTTTTAATACAACAAAATACCAAGTAACCAAATAACAAGGGGTTAATATGTGATGAGTTGTGTGTAAACGTGGAGGTGTTCGCGCGTGTGATGAGAAAAAAATATATATGTGCAAGTCTGTGAAATTTATTGTTATTGCTTGACTTTTTGTTTAACAAATTGTATGAATTTCTCTTTACTTAGGTAAAAAATATGAGATTTAAAAAAAGATAAAAACGAATTTACAGTGTGAAGTTTTTAGCGCCCAGCGTTACGGAGATTATACACCCTCCGTTGTCCAGGGTAGTATACCCTGGACAACGGCGGTTGCAACATCGCCGAAACATCGGGTGCTACAAATTTCACGAAGTAAATTCGATTTAAAATTATTTATAGTGTCAAACAACCGCGATTTCAAAATATTGGATTCGGAGAATTCCTTATTGTAAGTATGTAGCAGCCGACACAACGCCGAGTACTTGCTATAGTTAGCATGACCTAATGGAACTTCAAATAGATTTTGTGAGTGTGTGAAGCGTTGAATGCCAAAAGGTTAGAGCTGTCAATACGTCGTGCAGGAGGTCATGCACGACGTATGGACGTACAGGTCATGCGGACTTTTGTTATATCAAGGCAGGATTCCACCAGTGTGCAGAACTGTGCGGCACTGCAATGCACATTGTGCGACACAAATGTTTATTCTGGTCGACTCACTAAAGCAAACAATAACAAATTGTGCGCGAACATTCTAGAAATGTTCGCGCACATCTGTATACTTTTGTGCGCGCACACATGCAGGCAGTGGACTCGCGTCGACGTGTACAAACCTGTTGTGCGCGAACTCAGTCTTGCTTCCGCTACCGGAGTGAAAACATTGATTTGTGGGCGTACATTGTTAATTAACCAAGCTAAATATGGATTGGACGAATGATAAAATTAATAATTTTATTCAAGCTATTGAAACTTATACTGTATTAGGGGATTCTAGTCACAGTGATTATAAAAATAAAAACAAAAAACACGACGCCACTCAAGAGTTGGCGCAAAGTTTCAATTGTGACTCGACTGAGGTAATGAGAAAATGGAAGATTATTTTGGCTCAATACCGAAGAGAAAAGAAGAAAATCGCGGACTCAAAATCTTCAGGTTCTGGGATTTTAGATATATATAAGCCGAAATGGTTTGCTTATGCATATTTGAATTCCAGTAGCAAGATATCTTAAGGTGATTGCAAGCCTTATTGAAACAGGGACACATTTTCTGTAGTTGGTATCTTGCTTAGCAATAAAAGGACTAGTTACATTAACCAGCAACTCAAAATCTTCGCAAGATATACGTGTGAAGTTTTCAAATCCACTCAATGGATCTATTTTTATTTCTTCTAGAAATTTATTCGTTTCTTCATTCCGTCGCTGTAGTAACGGCCTCACCCAACATCGCGGTTTCTTCCTTCGTTTCTTTTTAAGGAGACTACATAGTAAAACACATGCTGCAGCACAAAGCACTACGTTTTCCTGCCCGTTCATATTAACTACTGAACTGTCTCGGCAGAAACTCTGCTCAGTGAACATGTTCGCGCACAAGTGTGCTGAACTGTGCGCTTACAAAAGTTACGCACAGCCTTACCAGTGGAGACGGAAGCCAAATGCGACACCAGCTTAGTACCTGCACTGTTGGAGTTTTGCACAAAATGTGTGCAAGCAAATGTGCTGCACACTATTTTGGTGGAATCGCACCTTCAGAAACAGTTCGGTGCTTTCGATGGTCAACATGTCGTAATAGTTGTTAATATCTGGATAGCTATCGAGGAATACCTACTCCCTCACATTGAGCAATATCATTCTGGATATAATAATATAATAATAGCTTACCTTGTTAATCTTAAACTTGAACACCTCGTTCTGAATAATACAGGCGATGTAAAATAGCACATTGCATTACAAAATAAAGGTATACATATAACACTTAATATTACTTTACACATAATACAACTGACAGGCTTATAATTATACAACGTTATATTATCTGAAGGTCAAACCACTGCCGATTCACTTGGAAGTGTTAAGGTGAGGCAACAATAAAATAGCAATATCGATAAAAAATGCAATATATCTAAATACGAAAATGAATGCAGGACTTATCCTGACATGGAAGGGTGAAAATCTAGGTAAATGTTGAGAGAGACAATGGGGGGGTTATTCTGTAATGCATGCGAAGCATTTTATGATATTTCCCATACGTCAACGCATTACACACATGTAAACGAGTCTCCGAGAAACAACACTAATAAGATGGTTAGAAAGTTAGCGAAGTTAATACTTGTTATGTATACATTTTATTATGTGTTATTTTAACATTGTAATAAAGTGTTATGTGTACCTACACTTCCTTGCTAGTAATCACAAGTTGAACATATAACAAAACGTTTGCTTTGCATTAAAGAATCCTACTGATTGTTTATTTAATGACATCTTTAAAGTGAACTCCGACAGAGCGTTAGCTGGTCCCAAATTTGGGTTCCATAATTGGGATAATGGATATTTTATTACTTTCTTACTTTTATATTTCAGAGACGTATAGGAAGTACCCGCCGTTTCCGTTTATAGACAGGACTTGTATGGAAGATTTTCGATTGCCAGGAACGAATGCAACTATTCCGAAAGGAACATTTTTAATGCTACCGATGCTGGTATGAAATTCATATTATAATACTTCAAATAACATTCTGTGAGAACGTTTAAAAAATCAATGTTTGGGTGTTTTTTAGGGTTTACAAAACGACGAAAAATATTGGCCAAATCCTGAAAAATTCGATCCAGAGCGTTTTAGAAATCCAGACGATATCAAAGGAAAACCATTCTTTCCTTTTAGCATGGGTCAAAGAAGATGCTTAGGTAAGCGGAACAATAAACCTTTTCATCTATAAAAGTATTAGTGTATAGACTTGAAAATTGCTCTCATGGTCGTCAAGGACTGAATTACAGTATTTTTTCTAGGTATGCGATTGGCTGAAATGCAGCTCAAAATGGCTCTGATTGCCACAATCAGAAATCACGAGCTAACGACCATCAAGCGCGACATCAAACTCGATCCTAAGAGATTTACGACACTACCAGTTGAAAATATAACGTTATCTGTTAAGTCACTGAAATAACTTATTTTTCTATTACTCAAACATGGAGCCATATTATCAAAGGGAGATCATATTAAGTAAAAAGTAACAGAACAGGTAGTAGGTAAATACATTTCATTTACAGAAGTTTACTCTAACTTACTATCCTATAATATAATTACAATGCGTGTGTTTATTATTTATACTCTATGAGAAGTTAATTAAAGACCGAATAAAACAAAACCGGCAAAGTAACAATAACAATACTAATATAGAGCATATATGTATGTACATTTATACATAGATAATGTATTGTATAATAATAAATAGTATAGAATAAAGTAGTAATATTAAAGATATATTTTTTAAATTTAACTGTGTTTTTTAATCGACATGCCACTCACATTTATGTTTTAGCGTAACGAGGACTCTTTGATGGTCGGGAATGTGTCATTAAATATATCGTTACTATTGCAGTTTTTATCGAAGCCGCCACGGTACGAGTGTACGTACCTACGAAATTATTAGAATGTACAACGTTAGCAAATATATTCCTGTTTTTCGAGTACCTCTAGGAAATGCGAATCTTAATGTTAGCTAAGCTATTCGAAAAGTCTAGCTCATTATGAAGGAGTTTGTAGAGACAAGTAATGTCTTCCACGTTCATTTGATGACCGTTAAAATGCCATAATGACCACTAAAATGCTTCATAGCTGTTTAATGTAAATCCTGAGGCCCCATTTGTACGACAGCATGCCTGCGAATTTTCTTTGATTTTTTTTAATTCTGTCTTTGTGTACTATGTATAGATGGATTTCATATTATTGTGCCAAATTCTAGTATAGATCTAACTACAGAATTGCAGATCAATAATATCAGTTTTGGATTTCAAAAACTTTTTTTTTAGCCTTTTTTATCATTTCATGGAAATGAAATTGATAGGCGAATCTCTCATCGAAAATAATGCCTAGATCCTGAATTTGTTTTACTCTATATATAGGAGCTGTTATAATTACGTCGAAAGATACATTAGTTTCGTGTGGACGTTTTGATGCATGACATTGCATGAGCACCACCCGGTTTCAATTTTTCGGAAGTCGGTTTGAGTCAAGTTAAAGGTATTCAAGTCGACTTTAATTCTGTCACCATCCAAGGAGCGCGAGATTCTATGAAATATTTTTAAATCGTCCCCATGAAGAAAGTGTGGGAATTTCAGTTCATTGCAGGGTTCTTTGGTGTATTAGAGCAAGAGCGGGGGTCCTAAATCTAAGCCTTGCGGCACCCTAGAGGTTATAGCAGTCGGTGCAGATTTGAAACCTTTTTTTACCAGTTGCGTATTGGAAGTCTATGACATCAGCCATCTCAGCAAATCGCTATGGATACAAGAACAGTATTTTTTTTCCCAGAGTATAGCGTGATTGACTTTGTCAAGGGCTTTACTTAAATGCGAGTATACGACATCTACCTGAATGCGTTGGTCAAATGACGTACATATAAAATCTCTAAATTCTAAGAGATTATAAATGACTGACCTATTTTACATAAAGCCATGTTAAGTATCGCTTAGTGTTAATATCGTGTGCTGGTATAGATGATCACGCATGAGAAATTCGAACACTTTCAAAAGTGCTTATTGGCCTATAATTCCTGACATTGGTGGAGGCAGCTTTTATGGATTGGAACCATGTTGCCGTTTTCAATTTGTCTGAAAGAAACCTTGCTGGAATGATTTATTAAATATAATAAATAAGGGTAAGGGTAAAAAAACCTTTTAAAGACTGGGCGACTCCAGGTATTAAGGTTTCTAGATCACGGATGTTTGAATTACATCAACTAAAAAAAGGAAAATGAGACGCCGATTTTTTAAAACATATACAGACCTATAAGAAGACATATAAAAAAGTTGTCTGGAAGGCAAAACAATTATATCTAAAATCCTCCATTGAACGGTCGGAAAATAAAATCAAAGCTGTCTGGAATATTATAAGCAAAGAGTGTCGTAGGAGTTCGTCTACAGAAAATGGCATTAGGCTAAATTTAAACAGTCAAACAATATCTGACACTAGTGCAGTTGCAAAGCTCTTTAACGACCAATTCAGCATTCCAAAAGTTGACAATATTAGCTTATTTGAGACGACCCAAACTTCTTCTGACCTTCTATCAAGCCATTGCAATAAAAATAAGGCGACTTTAAAATTTATATATACGACGCCACAAGAAATTATAAAAATAGGTAATTCTAAAAAAATCAAGGACTCTACCGACCTCTGGTCTATTTCGACAAGAATAATGAAGAGCAGTATTGTCCCGGTAGCCGAACATCTGTCTTCTTTATTCAATAAATGTATTGGCTCTGAAATTTTCCCAACTAAAATGATGATGGCAAAAGTGATTCCTATCCATAAAAAGGGACCCCGGGAAGACATAAACAACTACCGGCCAATATCACTTTTGCCATCTTTTAGCAAGATATTTGAAAAATTAAATCTTCAGAGGCTAAGTACCTTTTTTGCCGAACACAACATCCTTACGCCAAAGCAATTTGGGTTCCGCAAGTCACTATCCACCATATATGCGATTGCAGGTCTGATGGAAAAACTATTATCTAGCATCGATAAGTCGAATAAAACTTGTGGCATTTTTTGTGACCTATCCAAGGCCTTTGATTGCGTCGATCACCTTATTTTGCTTCAGAAGCTCGAGCACTACAGCATTAGAGATACAGTTCTAAGCCTAATACCATCCTACCTACAAGGACGGACGCAAGTCACTAAAGTCCAAAACAGCTTGAGCTATCACCAAAAAATTAGTAAAGGGGTACCGCAAGGTTCCATTCTGGGACCGTTTCTTTTTCTTGTATACATCAATGATATACCAGATTGCGTGTTATCTGATAACGATGAAATTGTAAGTAGTAACTCTGATAACGATGAAATTGTAACTCACTAATTTTCAGCGATGCAAATCGTGAACAACTAGTTAAGCGAATTGACGTTACCTTAGAAAAACTTGGTACTTGGTTCCAATTAAATCAATTGTCTCTTAATGCATCTAAATCAAACTCCATAAATTTCTCTCTTCGGCCATCCCAAAATAATATCTTCAGTATTAGCTATGTGATAAAGTATTAGAAAATGTTGATCATACGAAATTTCTAGGCATTCATATTGATAGCAATCTGCAATGGTCGACTCACCTAGAAGAACTGAGCAAAACATTAAGTAGCGCCACATTTGCCATAAAAAAATCAAATTGTTATGTGGCTTTGAAGCTTCCAAATCTGTCTACTTTGCCTATTTCTCATGTTGTGGGGAATGGCGGCAAATGTTATAAGGATCTTTTGCCTACAAAAACGAGCGATTAGAAATCTGTTCTCAATATCTTCGCTAACATCTTGCAAGCGGTACTTCATCAAATCTGGTATCATGACTTTGTACGCCGCGTATATATACCAAAAACATCATGTATACGAGCAAAAATATCGAGACTACCTCAACTAACTCAAATATTCATTCGCATAATACGCGAAATAAAGAGGACTTGCGTCATTTTAAGGTGCGACTGAGTAAGGTTCGGAATAGCTTTCTCTACCAATTTTACTTATTCTACAACAAACTTCCATTACACATCAGGGGCCTTGGAGAGGAACAGAACACGTCAAGAAAAAGGTACAGGGTATTTTGATTAAAAACTTCATTTATAGCATTGAGGATTTCGACAATATCATTTTTTCGCAGCTCTATTGGCCTACTTGACTATTATTATTCCTTATTCTTTCTATTATTGACTATTTTACAATTGCGTTTTTTTTCTTCTTCTAACTATTGTCTATTGACTATAATTATTATTACTTATTTGTTTGTATTTGTGTTTTTTCTTTAAAATATCTTCCCGTATGATAATTTGTGAAATTATCCAATATTTGTTTGATTATTTAGTACTATTGTCCACAGAAAATTTTACGAAATTATGTAAGAATTTTGATCGAAAATATTGACATGGAAAGTCAGACAGTTGTAGTAGGAGGCTACAATGTCACGCACGACTGGTGGGAAGTTGTACCAGCGGAGTGCAAAGTGGAGGAGACTATGTCGGACTGACCCAAAGGCATTCTCTAGGTCGAGCCAGCATACATTGATTTGGCGTTCGTGCTGTCTCGCATCCTTGATGGCAGCAGCCAGGAGAGAATTGTGCTCGAGGTAGCCCGAGACGCCACGCATGAAGCCTTTTTGAACTGATACTCCAAGGTACTCATTCCGGTGCATGAATTCGCTCATCCTCGTGTGGACTATGCTAAAAAAGATTTTGGCCAGTGTCTGTGAGAGCAATGGGCCGAGCGTCCTTTGGTCCGGTGCAAACTGGGACCTTCGGAATTAAGATGACTGTCGCTCGGCCAAAATTCTGTGGGACTACACCGCTATTCCATATATTTCGGAAGATGGATCCTAAATATTGCAGAAGGCAGGGGCATTTTTTGTATACTAAATAGGGAATACCATCGGGACCCGGAGTAGAGCCCGACGGCTTCCTCTTTACTTGATTAAGAATCTCATCTAGAGATGGAGGTTGAGAAGCAAAAGCTACCATAGGCAGGGGCTGAGGTGTAATGCCCGGCGGAGGGTTGTAATTATGGAGCCGCATTGGGTCCTCATACGTGGTCGAAAAGTATTCCGTGGCCATTTCTTCCGGGATTTGGATTTTTCCCTTGGCGGCAGACAAAACCGTTTTGCTGTAGTTAAAACGGTTTTTGTCGAACCGGGCTTCCTCTTTGGATTTGAGAAATGCTGCCTTGCGCTTGTCGTTTTGCGTTGCTACGATCTGTATGAGTTTTAGTATAGAGCGGTACGCGCGCGAAAAGTTGTGGCAGAGGGCTTTATCCCCGGCTTTCTTGGCTTCCCGTAACTGGCGACGAAGTAGCCGCTTTTGCCTACGGAGCTTTGCCTTAAATGCGTTTTCTCTGTGAACCGGGTCGACATGGGTAGATTTTGGGTAAACACCCGAGAAGTATTCATGGACCGCCACCTGGAAGGACGACAGCTGGACGCTGGCAGGGGCAATGAAGTCCCTGCAAATACGCCGGAACGTATTTATCGGTAACTAATACGCATCGGTCTAATGTGCCGTGCAATATAATGGACTTCATATTTGTGACCAGTATTTTTATTTATTTTATTTTTATTTTATAAAGTAATGTACAAAAAAAGACATGGACATACATACTATTATATATGCAGAATTGTTAAAAATAAACATTAGTATGGAGAAAAAACATAGCTCTATGCATATAAATGTGCTAGCATATCCGAAATGAAGCGAAATCGCACAACCAACTAGACCTATATGGGACCTATCTGGCTGTGCTGAGTTAACATTTGTTTGTTGACGCGCAAACTGATGCATTTGATTCTAATTTTCAGAGACTTTTTAAATCTAACAAAGGATTTAGTGTAACAAATGTGTTTTTACATAAATTAAAACTAAAAATAAAAAGTAGAAAAAAATTTAGGGTATGCAATTACTACAAAACTAAACAAAAAAATAATTTTATAAAATTTGCATTATGTTCAATAAATTTAAGTAGAAAAATAGGTAATAATATAAACAATTATATAAGCAGAGCACTACATTGTAATATATAACATGTACGAGAAAACAATGTGTAATGAAGTAATGCTGACGCCATGCATTGCATTTTTAAGCAGTCTGATTATTTGTTTGAGTTCTGTATTTCATCCACTGTCTACTGATGAGTTTTCAGCTTTTCCAAAACACTTTGGGAGTACCTATTAATTAAAATTACACCTTTCCTAGTATGCCAGGCGCCTAGTATCCCGGAGTCTCGCCTGCTGACTCTACGCCAGCATTCTACGGCAAAAATACTGACTGATCTGAAAGTATCAGCTTTTACAAAACCCTTGCCTCTTTTTTGTCGCTATCTCTTGGACTAGTAGGTCTAATTTCGGCCGCGATGAATATTTCAACGCGAATTTTGAATATCGGTTACGAGCTTGATTGGTGAGGGATATTGGTAAGGATGATGGTGTGAATCAGCATGTAAATATCGATTCGAGTGTGTAGGTTTTCTGTATACCGTTTATCCCAGGATGTTGTCGCTGATTCTCGTAACCTTAACTCGTAACTACCGTCTAGTTACAAACGGTAAGAATCCGTTTCTTTCAAATGTTCTTCTTCTTCTTTCTAATGTTGAGTGATGTTCAAAACTTTTGCTGTTCGCGTTCAATGTTTGAAATGACTTAGTGTTAACCCTCCATTAGACACTATCGATCTATCAGTTTCATGCATTTTTCGGACAACATTTTAAATTTTCGGTCAAAATAAATAAATGGAGTAAGGAGCCGAGCGAGCGAGCATCAAACATCTGTACGTAGCTCCGTCTGTTGACTGCCCCAGTGCTGCCAGATGGCTGGCACAATTTTCAGTCATTATTATGACTGTAAGGAAAGTATATGAATAACTATAAGTATAAGTAAGTATATAGTAAGTATAAAGTATTCTGTTAAAAACCGAAAAATGACAATATCTTAGATATCCCAGAAAACCACCAAATTCATAGGTACATTCCAAAACATGAAATGGTGAAGACCCTTGATAAATTATTAAAAATACTTAATTAATTTGGCGAGTGAAACTGTGAATCTGATAAGACTTTTGATTGATTTTAGTATTGATCTTTCAATCCGAGCTTCGAATGAATATTGTAGTATTTTGCATCTTGTAGTAAGTACCGTGAGTTTTCATGTCATTTGAGTATTTTTTTGTATTTCATGTTCCTTTTAATTATTTACAGTATCGTCTTTTGAGGTATCAGATCTATCGATACGGTATACGATCGATGTAATTACAACAGCCGTCCTTGGTTTGAATGGAAACGCACTTGAAGATCCATTAAATGATCCAATGCGAAAGATTTCTAAAGATGTAAAATGAATACTTTTGATCCTCCCGTTACCTTTGAATATTGTGGCTCACTTGATCAACATATTTTTAAGATGTTCAACAGCGATCTTATCCAAGCGACAAAATTGAATGTGATGTTTCTGATACCGCAAATAATGAGGGCTTTGAGAATGAAGATATTCTCTGAGCATTCTTATGACTTTATGAGATCACTGACTACAAGTATCATCGATGAAAGAACCAAGAAAAACATTAAGAGAAGCGATATTATGGACATGTTTATGGAGCAGAGGAAAAATGGCGGGTGGAAAATGCCTGACGGATCGTATTTTGGTACGAATTTATTTTGATGTTGGTTTATTCGGGGAAGCAGTGTCTAATCAGTTAGTTAGTTTGTCTGGGCTTTTTTCTCGCACTTGGCCTCTTGATTGGGCCGTTGTGCGTGGCTCATGTTACTATTTATGTTTATGTTATATGTTACTCAGCCCAACCCAGGCTGTCCCAGAAGGTTAGCAGCCTGTTTGGGTTGCTACAGGCCTCCGGGACAGATGCTGGAGATTGTAGTATTTTTGCCCGTTGCTCTGCCACGCTCCTGCATTCCATGAGCACATGCTGTGGCGTTTCTTCTTCCTTCATGCATCCTCTGCATAGAGGGCTGTCTGTTACACCTATGGTAAACAGGTGTTTGTTTAGGGGACAGTGGCCTGTCATAGTACCTATTACTTTACGGATTTTGACCCTTTTTAATCTGGTGAGGTTGCGGGCAAGTTTTTTAGACGCTTCGAGGAAGAGAAGTTTTTGGGAGCTTTTTGTTAGAAGTTTTCGGGAACCGACCCTCCCCAAGGCTGCTAAATCAGATTGGTCCGCAGGTGTCCTACAATATCCACTAGTGGCTCCAAGCAGTTGTGCGTACAATGGCCATTTCCTGCTTGTAAAATTATTCAACACGCATAGATGTATCAAACAAAATATACACCAGCTTGGGATACTTTCGATTTTAATGTTGTTTACCAACATTATGTTTCGCCATATGACCTGCTCGTTATCTTTGGTTGGCTAAACTCACGGTACAACTCTTATCCGGTAGCTTTCTCAAAGAGGGTCGTACCTGTTAATGACTCTGTTTCCTCTGTCGCGGCAGGTGGATCAGATCCACTGTGGGATTACCTTCGGGCGGTTTGCGCATGCAACCAATATTGTAGTTTTATACCAGGGAGTCACGTCATTCATCAATCAATTACGTCTAATTAACGTGACTCTCTGGTATAAACTACAAAATTAGGCATTTTTAGTAAATATTTAAAAAATATATTTGCATAATTCCTGCGGTTTACGATCCCTTACCAGCCCGCGACGCGATGCTTGACAAGCATGCTTGATCGTCTAGAGCCCTTAAGGGACTATTATACGTCTCTCGCCGCTTTTTTAGATCCTGGTGTGATGAAGGTTGACAGTTGCGGGCAGGATCGGAGGTGGTCAAAGTCGAATTTAACCCTTCAGGCCTCGGCCCCTCAGCCGATTGACAAGTTGATGTCCCAAAAAATTTTAGTAAAAATTAGTAAAAAAATTGAATTGACACATAATTATTACACATAAACATTAATTACTGCCAAGCCACTGTACCCATAATTAAAATAAAACATAATAATATAATAAAACATAATAATAGGCATAAAACAAATTAAATTAAAACCGTCACGCTGAATCGTGTTGTGGCCGATATCGGCCAATCGGGACTCAAGGGGTTAATGATACACTACAGAACATCCCAGAAGGTATCCATATACGCTTACAAACTCCGCACTGATAATCTCCTTTTTTAATTGGCTAGACTGAAGGCAAGCACCGGAACTTCCTGGGACAAAATTGCATAAATTATGTATGGGAATGACACCTGGTTATTTTTGGAATCCCTGGCTGCTCTACAAAGTCTGATAACTGGAGGTGGAAGTACTGGAGAAATACCTGGGAAGCATAATAACTTCAAAATGCGACATTGACGCTGAAATTAATGGCAGGATTGGTGCAGCTTTAGTCGCTCTGGGAAAACTTAGATCCAAGGATTACTTAGATCCAAGACAAGGATTACTTAGATCCAAGATTAGTTTATTCGTGAAACTTTTGGATTTATGTTTAATATTACTTTCCCAGAATTGGAAGGCGACAACTTGGCGGCGCAAATTTTAATGTTAATGACAGCTGGTTATGAAACAACATCCAGCTCTGTAGTATTCTGTTTATACGAGCTAGCTGTAAATCCTGAAATTCAGGCTAAGACCCGCAAAGATATAAACAATGTCATTGAAGCAAATGGAGGGCAACTGACATTTGAATGCTTAAAGAATATGAGATATATCGATATGGTCATGAATGGTAAGACTACTATATTCTAAATATTATTATTGTACTTTTATTTATTTATTCAGAAATACATTGAGCACAAATGGACGAATAATGGTGCGAAATAAACGACATTTCACATTCACATGACCATGCTCAGCACACACCCGCCCGGATTAGGCCATCTTTGTTTTTATGTATGTTTTTTTTATATTTGGTTGGTTTCTTATTTTTATTTTTCAGAAACATATAGGAAGTACCCACCATTCCCGTTTTTAGACAGGACTTGTACAGCAGATTTTCAATTGCCTGGAACGAATACAATAATTCCGAAAGGAACATTTTTAATGCTGCCGATGATTGTATGAAATTCATAACATAATATTTCCAATAATATTTATTAAACACGCTAATAAATGTTTGGGTGTTTATTAGGGTTTACAAAACGATGAAAAATATTGGCCAAACCCTGAAAACTTTGATCCAGAGCGTTTCAGAAATCTAGACGATATCAAAGGAAAACCATTCTTTCCATTTAGCATTGGCCTAAGAAGATGCCTAGGTAAGAAGACAACAAACCATTTCATAGAGTTTCATTATTTTTAGTGACTAGAAAATTTAAGTTATGGTTGACGAGGATTCAATTACAGTATTATTTCTAGGCGTGCGATTGGCTGAAATGCAGCTCAAAATGGCTCTGATTGCCACAATAAGAAATCACGAGTTAACGACTATCAAGCGCGACATCCAATTCGATCCTAAGAGATTTACGACACTACCAGTTGAAGATATAACGTTATATGTTAAATCACTGAAATAAGTGTTTTTTTATTCATTTGAAAATAAAGTTTTAACTGTATACATAACAAAAAATTCTTACTTTATAGTGGAGTCATATCAAGGCAAGATCATATTAATGATATAATGTGTTATTCATCTCATTTATTGTATCTACGATCAATGCGTGTCACTTTACAAATGCATTCCGTTCAATTTTCCGAAGCTTAGTCATATAAGTATTGAAATATTTACGACATGACTGGTCTATTTAAAGCAATTTCTGATAATTTAGCAATATTGGAAAATTGTTATTTGATTATAAATAGGATAGAACCGAATTTACCGACCCGAATTTGTAGCACCCGACGTTTCGGTGACGTTGCAGCCGCTGTTGTCCAGGGTAGACTGAAAGAGCTGTCAATCCGGTGTTTTGCGGGTAGGCCGCATACCGCTGCCGCCACTACGTAGGTTATAACGGTGGTGGGGGCCGGGCTCAGAGCGCGCGAATTTCGAAAATCCTTCTTGCACACAACACTCACCGTATCCTGTCTTATGTCCTTGCGTTCGGCGGCGGTAACATTTTAAGAAGAGGGTTCCACGTAGAAGAGAGTTTGTAACGTCATTGATTTTAACTATAAAATCAATGTAACTGTCGTCTCTATTGAAGTTCGAAGTTCTTTTTATTTCAATGGCTTCTCGGATCATGCGAGGAAAGTAGAAGTGTTCCTTGGATAGCACAATGGGATTTTGAAACTGCATCCAGTGGTTGCTTCCGCTATCCAATATATGTTCGCAGATCGCCGATTTTTCTCGCTGAACGTTTTTAACAGCTTTAATGTGTTCTGTCAGTCGCGTGGCTATGGGCCGTTTCGTTTGTCTAAACCGCAGACCGCAGCTGCATTCGACTTTAATACACACCCGGGGTTTGCAGTCGTATTACATCCTTTACAGGCCTCAAAAATCGAGCTATATTTTGGGTCGGCTTGAAGATTGTTTTTATATTGTTTTATATTGTCTTCGATTTTATATGGTTATTTGATGTTAAAATTGTTGGGGAGTTAATGGGCCCATGCTGGGTTGGCCACGAAGATGTATTCTGTTCAGGGTCGGTCACACTCACGGGTCAACGCCCATCCGACGGCCTCCACGCATGAGGTGCGAACCTGGGTAGGACTCTGGCCTTGGTCAGTTTCCCCTGGGAATCAAACCTCTGGCGCTCCTGGACGGTCTGCGCACCGTGCAGCGTTAGCCAATCGATTGTGCACTCTGACTAACAGTCGGGGGAGTCTGGAAGCTGTACTGTTTCCTATAGAGCAGGGGTGGTTGCGGACCTTACGGCGACTGCTCTTGAAATGACCATCGGCCATCCGATCCTGGGTAAAGAGCCGGGCAAAGGACGCCGTGGTCCGCGATAGATTCGGTATACACCGTTTCACCGCTTCGTAAGGGAGAGGACCGCGCAAGCGACCTCGAACTCGGAACCAATCGAGAGACCGGAGTAATCTGGTCACAATTGGAAGTAAGGGCGCGAGTGTCGGCCCGCCAGGTAACATTACTGGCTATCTCGCGGATAAGGCGTTGGTCTCTTACGGGTTGTGGCGTAGCTAGTTGGTGGACTGTTTTCTCCCAAGTCTTCTACGTTCACTCCAGGGAGATAGAACGACTAATCGTTAAAACTTCCTGTGGTGACGGGCTCGCCCGCTGTAGTCGACAACCCAAGTTGTTAAAATTGTTAGGTGAAGTGTGAAGTGTGAAGGATCATCCCTGAAGACAATCTATCTCCAGAGTAGAGAGTAAGAATTTAACCCCATTTAACCCCTCTGACCCTGAAAAATCTACTTTCGGTTTCAGATCAACTCGTTGCTGCAATGCAAAAGACATGAGGGACAAACCTAACTAACCATTTTGAAAACTAGCTTAGAGCTATACACACTGTAATTATTGTATACATTTAACAGGACCTCTGCATTGGTACAATTCTAATGTAAAATACTCTAACTGCTGGCTGCTACTGAAATCCGTCACGTCTCTCATTAATCAATTTTATTTATCTATAAGTTCACAAACCGCCAAAATCATCATTAAAACTATATTTTAGGCATTACGTTAACGTGGAACCTATGTGTTTGACCATCGGCTACCCGATCCCGGGTGAACAGCCGGGCAAAAGACGCCGTGGTCCGCGATAGATTCGGTTTACACCGTTTCACCGCTCCGTAAGGTAGAGGACCGTGCAAGCGACTTCGAACTCGTAACCAGTCGAGAGACAGGAGTAATCTGCTCGCAATTGGAAGTAATGGCCTGTGTGTAAGCCCGCTGGGTAACATACCTGGTTATCTCGCGGATAAGGCGTTGGCCTCTTACAGGCATGTGGCGGAGCTTGGCGGTGGACTGTTATGTCCAAGTCTTCTGTGTTCACTTCACGGGAGATAGAACGACCACTTCCTGAGGTGACAAGTTCGCCCGTTGTAGTTGACAGCTCTATATTACTCAATTACCTATATTTTTATCAAGTATGCGATTAGCTGAAATGCAGCTAAAAATGTCTGGTTATCACATACAGTAATCGCGAGGTGAAGGCTATCAAGAGGGGAATCCCACTCGATCCAAAGAGGTATATGATTAACAATAACAGATATAACGTCGCATGTAAATTCAGTGGCGGTTCCTTCATACAAGCCGAAAAGCCGGCTTACCTTATATCTTCAAAATCTTCCTAAAAAGGTCTCTAAACTAATATATGAATTTGCGAGCGCCTATTGCTATCTAGCGGGCACAGATCGCTTTACGCGACAAAACAGCTTATCGACAAAGCGACAATTTGTTGCAATCTTACCGAGTTCAGTTCAGCTAGTCCTCTCGCTCGCACACATGGGCTTGCAACGGGGCTTTCAAAATCAGTGGTCCTCTCATTCTAACCTGTGGCAAATCACGCAAAACAATATATGTATCTATACGACTCTTGGATTGACGTTTAAGCCAGGTTTGCGTTATGGAAGTAGAATACGAGCGTGTTGCGTATTTAGTTCCGTTTCTTTTGAACAAGTGGCAAAGCAGATTTTTTATTTTATAATTTTAAATTGATTTGTGGTTTTTATTGCCTGATAAACAATGGATAAAATTGTCCCTTGTGGTGAGTTCTGTCTTAAATTGATTTCACACGCTCAATCAAATAAAACGGCATTTTTTAAAGCTACCACAGGCACAGTATACCAGACAGTAGCTTCTCTTAGAACAAAATTAAAATCAATTGTATACTGAGTATACTGTGCTGCAGGTATGCGACTGCTGATAAGTATATGTATGTTAAATTCTGTTTAGCAGTAGCATGCCTTCAGTGAGCTATATTGAATCTACGTCACAAGCAGTAAATTTCAAACGAAAGATTGAAGAGTATAGAGGTACCACTTTTTTTTAATATAAAAAGCGTAAAAAACACAAAAAGGTAAGTCGGGCTTGCACCATTCACCAACCCTGGGCACGCCACTGTGTAAATTCACAAAAATAAGTATTTTCCTTTTAAAAATAACGTTGTATTTTCTGTCCACATATTATAAAAAATAAATGCGTTAGATAAGTATTATTAAAAATAAATATTACTCCTTCTTATTGTTTAGTAGTTTCCAAGCTCCTATCCTATAGTGAAGCCATATCAAGGCGAGATCATAGCCCATTTGTATCCACGACCAAACCGGAGTCACTTTGGATCCTTCGATTTCCGTCCAATTCACAGCCTCTTCAGCTATCGGGATGTTCAGTTTCTGCGCTATGTAAAGCAATTCCACATCAAAAGCCCTGGAAATTAGGAAATTCAAAGGTTATAGCAATTATTCACGAGAAGAAATACTGCTGAGCATCATTACCATCTTTCAACGTGAAGATTTCCAAAGCACTCTGCTGCCGCTTTCCTCGTCAGTAACTTAAATCCGCACTGCGTATCTCTGATACCTCTGACGGTGAACAGCCATACCAAGAAATGAAACCCGTACATCAAGATTGTTCTAAAATTAAAATTATTAGAAAATGTTATTTGTTATTGTCAAATTGATATTTTGCAATATCGATAATATTTCTCTATGTCAGTTTAGTTTATAGGTTTAGGCAATAGGATAGTCGAAATTCCCCAGGAAGTGGGGTTAGATGAAAAAGGATTACTAGACTAGCTGTAGTGGCACCAAAGCGCACATCGAGGTTGGCAAGAATATTTCTGAAGAGGTTAGGTTTTTACACCAAGGAATTTACACCAAAATCACAGTGCAACCACCCCCTGTTAGATATGTGTGAGAAAGACGGATAAATTCTGTATTGTACGATTATTCAGTCGTGCTTCTCACAGTCTAGAATCCCTAATATAATTGTTTGTATTCTGGGGGCACTTAGTCGAGTGCCATTGCTCGGATTTGTGCTTCTCTTCGGATATTATGTAGCTTCTCGTCGGATATATGTATGAAAACAAATAAAACAAACTAGTAGATTTGGTAAAGCATGTAATAACGTACACAAATGTGTTTACAATTTCTTGATAGGGTTTCGTATTTTGAGATAAAACGTCGATATCGCTGAATAAGTGAGTTTTTTCAGTTCTCCAACTTTCTAATAATTATTCATATATACCTATCTAATTGTTTTACAAAATGAGGTTTTATGTTTTATATTTAAAATTTCGATACGATCATTCTACAATTCTTCTTTGCATGATCCATCAAGTAGTTTCTTTCTTATGATCTTTTTTCTAAAGTGTTATATTTTTGACCTTCAACTCTCAGAAATGACAGGTGACTGCCAAGATTTACACCCGCCGCTTGAGGGGTTAATGAAGCACTAAATAAATCTGAAAATAGGGTCAAGGAAAATGATGTACACATCAACAATATATGATACATGACAAGATATGATCAAGATAAGCAGATGATAATGTACTAATCGCCAGCAGTGCGGAAGAACTCTAACTCCTCACTAACCTTGTTACAAGAGTATGTGAATCTGAACACCCCAAAGACCAAGTATATGATAGTCATTAAAGCACCAGTAAACACACCAGCACTTAGGCTGGGTCACCATTTTCCGTTGGGATAAAATTAACAAAATTGTATTTTCAATTATGTTTATTGAATGCAATAACAACACACTCACTTGCACACATACATATAAACTCGTCATAGGAGGGTTGTCTGTAAAAGATTGTCATATGAAAATAAACCCGCCCATTGAAAAATGTCACAATAAAGAGTAGAAACAAAAAACAAACACTTACAGCGTAGGTATGGATCTAAGCTGGGCAAGACTGATAACATTATATACCTTGGCTGGAAAATACGGAAGTGCATTGTTTTAACCCTTGGAGTAAATGGGTATTTTCATGAATGCATCTGTCTCTTTTGCAGGATTTTCGGCGACATCGACCTTAAAGTACTATAACTACGAAACTACTACACCAATCATAAAAAGAACAACTGCACAATGATTGCATTGAAATTTCGAATATAGAATATTGAAATATCATTTTGTAAAACAATTAGATAATTATGAATAAATATGAGAACGTCAAAGAAGTGAAAAAAACGCGGAACCAGATCTGGTCGTATCATACTCAACGGATAATTGTTTCAGAACCAGATTTGGTCGTATCATACTCAACGGGTTAAAGAAGGTATTTTGCAGAAGAAACAACCAACACCTGAAGATCAGACTTTACGATACTATGTAATCGCAATAATACGCCTGAAAGTCTCGGATGAACAGCCCTCTGTCCAGATATAAGTTTTTACTCCCTATCTCGGAAGATGGCCGTTATAGTAGAATTAACTGTTACATGAGAATCAAATTTCCCAAAAGACCACGAGTACAAATTAAATAAATACCATGATATAGTAAATGCCGTCGCCCGGAATGGCTTCAAGCGGTGGTGGTTGGCGCTCGAGGCCTGCCAACCAAATCTCTGTTTCATCTCTTTAACCCTTGGAGTAAATGGGTATTTTCATGGATGCATCTGTCTCTTTTGCAGGATTTTCGGCGACATCGACCTTAAAGTACTATAACTACGAAACTACTACACCAATCATAAAAACAACAACTGCACAATGATTGCATTGAAATTTCGAATATAGAATATTGAAATATCATTTTGTAAAACAATTAGATAATTATGAATAAATATGAGAACGTCAAAGAAGTGAAAAAAACGCGGAACCAAATCTGGTCGTATCATACTCAACGGATAATTGTTTCAGAACCAGATTTGGTCGTATCATACTCAAGGGGTTAAAGACCTTTTGTCTATCCAGGAAAATAATCAATCCCTTCCTAGAAAAAATATCTAAAACTGCAATTTCCGCATCTCGAATTCTATGGCTTCGAAGGGAGAGTGAATGGGTGGTAATGTGATCGCTCACATATGGCAAGACAGCTGTCCTAAGCCTACCACTGCCGGTCTTTAGTCCGGAGTCCACCGTTCACTCCCCAGAAGTGTTATAATAGTATTATGATGGGCTTGATTCCGGTCGGTGAATTCCATGGCAGCTCTATTTGTATTTTATATATTATATATATTGAAAAACTGGACACTTACAGAAATGCTGTTAAAAAGCTTGAAGCTTTAAAAAGGTGGGTCAATAAGAGGATACTACATATAAGCCGGGTTGGCAGAGTCAGGAATGAAGAGGGAATATTGAGGACAATAACAACCAATAATTCAAGTCAAAATAGCCATTCCGTAATCTTAAGATCATAGTTTCGCTATCTACAGAAATGGTTTTGGATATATATACATTTTTCAGATATATAAAGTTGTGCAATAGCCAATGTTTGTTAGTGACATGGCACCAAAAGGAGGTTTAGTTCTTATATACCTACCTAAAAAAACTTCGGCTCGCAATCGCCTCGTCCTCAAGATGCGCTCTCGACCCAATGGCAATGGCAGACATCTTAGCCACTTCATCATTGCCTCTCAGGCAATCTACTCCGATTAAGTCGGAGAGTTTCTTCTCCAATTTGGAAATATCGGAGAATTTAGTTGCTCCATCAGCGTCAGCGAAGAGGATTAATGCGCCTCTTGCATTCTGCACACCCTGAAATTTTCAATGTATTTAAAATCATTTATAAGGCGAGCAGATGCGAATTTTGTGTGAAGAATTTAAGCACAAGGTCCGGCGATGTGATGGTTTTAGGAAACTGGTACACAGTTATCAAGACTGAGACAGCGATTAACTATTAATCATCGCTAAATAAGAGTTTGATAATTTCTATAAATGTTAAATCGCAGCCAATGCATGTAGTTGGAATCCACTAAGTTCTAAAATTATAAACTAAAAAAAATGCATATAAAGTAGTTTTCTGATTACTTACCAATCGCACAGCACCGCCTTTTCCTCGATTTTTAATTAGATTCAACGATCGCACTTTCTCAGAGCCGTGGCTTGCAGTATACCGTTTCACAACCTCCATGGTTTTATCCTTGCTGCCGTCACTAACCACAATAACTTCGTATTTAAAATTAGGTGTCGACTTGCAAACACTATCCAAGTATCCCAAGCATTCGTCCAACATCGGAGGCACTGAAAACAAATAAATACAAACCTGATGTAAGCAATGAATGAATGAATAAATAATAAAGAGTGAGGCCCATCATAATTTATTTATATAATTAGAAATTATTTTTTATAAAACATTTATTATGCTTACAAAAATAACAGGAATTGAATGGCAAAACCTTAACTTCATGCTTATTCGATTGTCACCAAACTGGGACTAGCCCGTTCTAGGATAGACAGAGCTCTATATAATATTGTTATTACACTACTGGACGGTGAGCCATTAACAACTGGCTGCGATAGGTTTAGCACAGCTGTCTTGCTGCATGCTAGGGTTCACCTTACCACCTATTCAATAGCCCGTCAGAGTCATAAGGTTTGAGTTGCGTAAATTGTTAATTTTAATACTACTTTACTAATACTACTTACTACAATAAGGGCCATCTTCCGAAATATACAGTAAAGAGTTACATCTAGCTGTACAGCTGTGCATTCGAGACTTTTAGGGAAATGATACTGCTTAGAGACCGAATCGACCTACAGAATCCAATCGGAAGTTTTCTCGGTTTAAGCCATCCCAAAAAAAAAAACATTTGGATGTAGGGTGCTGTCAAACCCTTGTTAGCTTACGAATTTGGCTCTTGTATGGGATTTGTTGGCCGTTATTGGCTCTCGCATGGAATTTAATACGCTAGACAGGCATTTAAATAAAATTTCATACAACATTATCTTCCAGTACAATAGAAGGAGAATGTAAAACTCGCAAACTGCTGTCCAATCATCTGACATTGGAGATCAACAGCATGGGCTTGCATGATCTGTTGTTATAATCTCCTCGCAAGATTGAACAGTGAAGCTCTTTTGGGGTAATAGCATTCGCGAGATCATGGTATTTATTTAATTTGTACTTATTCTTGTTCCATGGGATTAATTCCCATGGAACAAGATTCCAATATGAGGAAAAAAGTGGACTGTGCATCCGAGAATTTTAGGGAATCGATACTGCTAAGAGACCGAACCGACCAGTATTAGGGGTTTGAAGGGTACTGTCAGACCATTGTTAGCACGAAGCCACTGAAAGACTTATTACCTCACGAATAACAGCAAGGGCTTTGTCATGGCGGTAAAAATACTTGATCTAAAACCGCCGTGCAGCCAGCTAGAATATATCTAGCTGTGAAAACAAAGGGGACATGAACTATCCTTTGAATAGCTCTAACGAGCGAGTTTACTGAGATCTGAGAGTGTATGCTGAAAGGCACCTAAATAACATTTCAGCATCTCTGGCGTCCAGTCATAAAACATTACCTTCCCATGCATCGGAGGAGGAAAACAAAAGTCCCCAATTGTTGTCCAGTCATTCCAACAGTGAAGGCCAATAGCATGAGCCATACTGCTGCTGTTGTAATCAAGCAAGAAACTTTTTGTGGAAGACTATAAGGGATTGTAGGTCATTAGATTTATCATCTATGTAGATCATTTGTAGATCATTAAAGTGAAGTTATATCTGGCCGTACAGTTGCACGACTGATTGATAGCTGATTTAAGACTTTCAGGGAAATGATACTGCTTAGAGACCAAATCAACCTAAAGAATCCAATTAAAAGCTTTCTCGATTTAAGCTGCCTACATTTGGGTGGTTGTATGGTGCTGTTAGCTAGCAAATTTGGCTCTCTTATGGAATTTGCTGGCTCTCGCATGGAATTTATCCAGACATGCATTTAAATAAAATATCATACAATATTATCTTCCAGTGCATAAGGAGAAACTAAATTTCGCTAACTGCTATCCAGTTATTCTGACATTAGAAATACCATGAGCTTGCGTGATCTGTTGTCCTAATCTCCTCGCAAGAGTGACCTATCAGACCAACACCAAACCAACGCCATGTCGCCTGGCTCCAGTAAGAAATATCGCACTTACATCGAGTTTCTTCATTGTAAGCAGGAACGATGACACTCAGGTTTATGGAATGTGCAGAACCCCGTGCAGGAAATTTAACCTTCTGTTTATTTTCATCCTCGAAGAACTCCTCTTCTTTGTACCGAATAACCAGAGGATAAGGCTGGCTCATAAAGAACACAAGGAACGATATCTGAAGAAAAAACACACCGTAAAATATTCCGTATAATAAACAAGAACTAGAAGTAACTACAATATTTACTTACTACAGATAGAGCCGAAATTGCAAAAACACCGCCATATATTAGCAACAACAAAAACATTATGCCACGACTGTTGTTCACTAAACAAATATAAATTTTGAGGTTATTTCCGCTGAAATATTATTATTACAGGCCACGCATGCATAAGTGATCTTCAGCAGCATCCATTATGCCAACGATCCATCAATTATGCCAACGGTGAGATTTTCAGTTTCAAAAAATGTGCAACCAATCCCGCCGATCATCCGGTTCTTTCTTCTTCTTTCTTTTCCTTGTGGCAATTCCACGCAGCTAGGGTGCTGGTGATTTTGTGCCAGTTTGTATGTATTGTTGACGGGAGGATGACTACTGTTAATGTTAGTACCTACAAAAAAAAAACAAAAAGGAAGGGACATCACAATTGCATACACAGAAGACAACATAGAGACTAAAAACATACCAGAATATTAGGGGAATATTTTGGAGGAAGAAAAAGGAGAAGGGTCAAGGTAATAGAGAAGTGCTTCTGGGGGCAGCGCCGCTCCCCACCGCCCCCCGAGAGCAGCCCCCCCCCCCCCCCCCGGCATCGGCCGCACCGGGAATGTGTCGTCCATTGACCGCAAGTTACTGCCAAAAACTCGGCCTATTCAGCGACTTTTTCCACAGCCAACCTCGACAACGGGGCCACATTACCATCGGCCTGTCGTCACAAGGCGGGTCCGATCCCGGAGCAGCGAACGGAAGCGGCCACCCCCAGAAGGCATTTCGGAATATGGGTTAAATGGCTAAATGATTTAGGTTAATGAATTTAGCGATCACTCGATAAATTTTAATGGAATTGGACGCCAGAAGGATATCGATTTTGGTAGGGAGTTCGATTTTCAATTGAATGAGATTAGGAATGAACGAAGGAAAGTTGTTAAGGAGAGGGCAATTAAAGAAGAGGTGATCCACGGTGCAGATATCAAATCCACAATCACACTGTGGGGACGGAATTACTTTTATACGATATAGGTGTGCGGGCGTTGAGCAGTGGCCTATGCGCATTCTGCAAATTGTGGAGATCTCTTTCCGCCTGAAAGGTTTTTTATAATACCAAGGTTTGTTGTGAAGGTGGGGATTTATAAGAAAATAATGTTGACCTTTAGACTTGCAAGAAGAAAGATAACTCTTCTTCCAGCAGTCCTTCGTTTCTTCTTCTATTTGGGGGAGGATGTCCGACGCAGGGATTTTGATACGGAGGAGGGCTCCCCTGGAGCGGGCCTCATTAGCCAACATATCCGCCGATTCGTTACCGGCTATTCCTGAGTGGCCTGGAATCCACGTGAGTACTACTTCATCCCCTCTCTCTCTGACAGTGCGGAACAGGGATCGGATCTGGTTTTCCAGATGAGAAGGGCGATGTGAGATGGCCGGATTATTTAATTTCTCTACCAGACTTAGGGAGTCGCTAAAAATGGCACATGGGGAAATATGGTTAGTCAGGATGTACTCGAGGGCTTTCAGGAGGGCAACACTTTCAGCGGTGTAGATTGATGCTTTGCTGTGTAATTTATAAGCGATGGGAACTCTGCGGTTGTGGTGGAAAATTCCCACCCCCACGTACCCCCCAGCTTCTGTCTTGGAACCGTCTGTAAATATGAGGTCCCAGCCAGGGAACCTGGATGCTACGAGGTCCAAAAATACGGCATTGTTTAGAGGTGGTGGGGGCTGCCCTACTGGACATTTCGACAAGACGGTTTGAGAGAAGATGTCCGGGGTGGTAAGTCTGTCTTCGAAGGGGAGATGGAAGTCTGGGAGGAGAGCATTCCTGTGAATGATGTCCTTGAGGCGGTATAGTTTCCTATGACTAACGCAGAGGGCGGGGGCTTTGTTATTTGGAGTGTTTCTCAGCAATTCGGAGAGAAGGGTGATTTTAGGAATAAGAGGGTGATTGACGAGCTGAAGGCGTTTAATATAAAATCTATCTGCTAGTAGTTGACATCGGAGGTTGACTGGAGGTTCACAAGACTCGGCTAGTAGGGCATTAGTGGGAGAGCTTCCCATGGCGCCAATGGTGCATCGGAGGCCTTTAAATTGAAGGGTGCTTAGTTTCCTTTGCATTTTCAAGCTCATAGGGTAGCAGATAAAGGCAGCATAGTCGATGTGAGAACGAATGAGACAGTTGTGGAGGAGCTTAACTGTGAAGGGATGTGACCCCCACCACACTCCACTGACTGCCCGAAGAACATTCAGTGACTTTTCCCCGCTGGAAACGACCTGCTCGATGTATCCCCTCCATAGTAGTTTGGTGTCTAGGATAACCCCAAGGAATTTGGCTTGCGCCTTGATGGGAATTAGGGTATTATTGAATGTTATATTCACTACTGGGGGAATATTTCTCCGAGTGAAGATAACGGCGCTACTCTTGGAGGGGGAGATAGCTAGTCCTGAGTTGTGAAGGTATATGTTTAGTGCCTCGAGCTTAGATCATCCGGTTAATGCCACTGATCATGATAAAGCCACACAAGACAGCTGACAGTTGAGTGAGTGAACGAACGAAAACAAGCAATAACAACTTCACCGTCCGATGTATTACCGAATAACAGACCGAATAACCAGAGGGTCTGTAAACGTACGTTTCCTGCTTAGGAAACGTTCCCGTTTCCACCCCGGCTGCTCAGCCGGGGTGGTTGTTGACTTGATGTCAGCGACCTTTGAAACGACCCGTTGGCCACTCGCTCCCGTGTACTATTGACGGACAAAGGGCGCCACGGTCCGCGATAAATTAGAACTGAATTACCGATTACATCAGGTGGAGGCCGCGTAAGCGACTTCGAGTCTGTGACGAACAAATCCGTCCAAATCTGGTAGTGATGGCGGTGAGGTCGGCGCAGGGTTCCCAGTGCCTCGCGATGAGGCGTTGGACTCTCACGGTTGGTGGAGTTAAACAAGGGACTGGCTATTATATTATCTTTGGGACTGGCCTTGTCCGCCAAGTCTTCACGCTTACACCATGGGAGATAGAGCAACCCGATGTCGTTAAAACTCCCTGGGGTGACGAGTTCGCACGTTGTGTTGACACCCCCAGATGTCCGATGTATCATGTATGATAGGTACATCAGAAGTAAATTTTTTTGTGTTTGTCACACGAATGTATCATATTATTATGATAATTATGTGATACTTAAGGCAAGTTTTGAACACGTGGTGACTATTTGGTATTATTAGTTGAATATTTATTGATGGGGTAAAAACAAAATAGATAGTGTTTTTGTGGAAAAAAACAAAATTTTCAACGTTTTTTTTTTTTTTTTTTTTTTGTTTGAATGTTTATAGCGTTTTTTACATTCCTTTATTTTCTAATTTTTAGGATAAACGCGAAAGTTGAAATAAGAAACATTTCACAAACTCTGATTGGTTGGCATTAATGCCGGCCCTATCAACTGCATCTTTGTTCTTTTATCCAAAGATAATATAATAGTGCTTTTATCTAATAAATGTGTTATTGCCAGGTACTAATTAGCCAGCAATGGATTTTTCATAATAACATTATTATTTGCCCGAAAACTAAAGGGAGTCGGGAACTATTTGGCCAAAATTACTTAAATCCAATAGTCGGTTATTAAAAAAAGTTATTTTTGACATGCGGAATAATAAAATATATATGCGCGCGCGGTGGTGTGTGGGCGGATTTTTTAAAAAGTGTACATAAGGTTTTCGCGATGTCCTCCTAGTTTCAATTTTTTGTCCCTCACGCAGAGTATGTTTAATTATACAAGTTTAACATTTTATGTAAGATTATATACCTAGGATCATTTCTGCTATGTCTTTTTTAATAGTTAATTACGGTTTTATATAAATGCAGCATATTAAATGTATCCATTATGGTTTTTTTACCATGTCCACACCTTATTTTGTAACATAAAACTTTAACTAACAACGCAGCCATTTGTACAAGGTCTATGTATTATCTATCAATAGGAAGATTAAGAGAGATGTCTTTGATAAATCAACAGAATTATTTTATTAATCAACAAATACATTTTAAATCAATTTTTAAATCTAGGTCTCAAAATTTGACCTAGGTGGAATTTCCACTGAGTAACGCCATTTAAAATGAAGAATAGAAATTAACTTAGCAACCTGAAATTAGCTTTTAGTGCCGGCAACATTAAAATGCTGTTTTTAGCTACCGCCATGTTGGATTATTTGCCAGTCTCCCGGCAATCGTCGCCGAAAATTACTGTTTGGTGTGAGAGCCAAAATTTTTTCCAGTGATAAACGGCGGTTTTTAAGGTAATTTCTTAAGTTTTTAAGGTAAATTCCATTAATTATGATCAACTAATTAATACATTTATAGAATGTAGTCCTATTTCACTGAGAAAATCCCCAAATTATGGAGAAAATAGTAAAAATATTTTCGCCGCGGGGAATTCGTTACATCCACTGACTAATATTTCTAAAAATGTTAGTCAATGGAACAAATAGTTACACAGTGAAATTATAAAGCTGCGTACGTACTATACTCGACGAACATTCGCTAGATTACTTTGTGTTGGTATAAAGTGTTTAAATGAGAATGCTTCTGATGCCTTTCATGTTTTCCATTCAAATGTCCAAGTCGCCAGATTATGATGGGAAAAAAACAAGACGAGCGCTTCAACAGATCCGAGAAGCATTTTCGATTAACTCTACTGAGATACAAATAAAAATACTTTAAAAAAACTAAAAACACAGAGTGCATGATCACACAGAGTGAATCAGTTAACTGAGTGCATGACTTTTAAATTGATTCTGAATAAGTAATACTTTTTGACGTTTTTAGCTCTTTTTATTTAGTAGGTACTCGTCTTTATGATCTCTACCTATAACTCCTTTTAACCTTAATTAAAAATTGTTACAGTCCTGATAGATTTATCCTCTGTACAAATTTTTAGTTGTATAATTTGGAACAATGCGATATTTGTATAAGAGAGGTCAAATAAAAATCTAATTCTTATAGGTTATAGTATGCCTCTCACGTCTGCAGAAAGAGTGAGACGACATCGGGAAAAAAAGGACCCTGAGGAATTCAAAAAACATAAAGAGAAACACGCAGCACTCTACAAAGCTAAAACAAAAAAATATGGGAGTTATCGGAAGCAGAAAAAGATAAACAAAGGGAGAAATGGAGAATCCAAAAACGTCAACAGAAGGAAAATAAGAAAAGTAGTACTGCAAGTGTGCACCATGTTATTCTGAACAAACTGTTTCCAAAAAAAATAAACAAAAGAAGTTTACCACATTGGCGAAAAAATATAATGCAGCTCTTAGAAGAATCCAGACACAAAACATATATTTACAGACAGCAAAAAAGAAGTTGTACAGACAGAAGAAAAAAAATGAAAAATACAAAGAACTCATCGACAAGATGAAAGCCAGGGAAGAAGTTTTAGAAATATCTCTTAAGGAGTTGTTTAAGCAGTCTAAGACTCAAAATGAAAAAAGGACCATTAAAAGTTTAGCCGAAAATGACAATGTTATACATGCCGGAAAGAAAACCTATGTGGCAAAGATACTTGGACTGAAAGGAAGAATTCGAAAGCGTAAAGTTACTTTGAAAAGTGATAAAATTAGCACAGACTTAGAAGCTTTCTTTTTACGTGATGATATAAGCAGGTGCACTGCAGGAAAAAGAGAATGCCGCACCGAAAAAGGATCTAAGAAGAAAGAACAGATTCGATATGTTACAGACACACTGAACAATCTGTATCAAATATACAAATCCGAAAGTTTTAATTTATACAGCTTTTCAACATTTTACAAACACAAGCCTTTTTATATCTTAGCTCCGGGAATCCAAAACAGAGATACATGCATGTGCGTGAAACATGCCAACTATGAATTATTATTATTTGCTCTGCACAAAAACAAATTATTGCGAAATCGTAAAACTGAGAAAGATATGATATTACAAATAAGTTGCGACCTCAAGTCATATCAATGTATGAATGGCGAATGTGACTTGTGCAAAAGACTAAAACTTGATTACCACCTAACTGAAGGCCAGGCTAATTTATATACGGAGTGGATGCAGTGGGAGTGGATGCAATTTATATACGGAGTGGAGCTAGTATTTTATTTTTTTACTCATTAACGTATGAAATATGTCGAGACACTTTGATGTGTTTATGCATAACCTGGAAGCGATCCTAGTATTTAGTTAAAATGTAGCGTAATACATTCATTATGAATACATCATTGTTTTTATAATATTAAATGTAATTTGTCTATATTTTATAACTATGTTACATATGTACATGTAATACACACGCAGATACGTTGATTAAGTTATATTGTAAGTCTTAAAAAAAAAGTAAGTTTATTTCAAATTTTCCCAAGAAACCAATTTAATTTGTACATTGTGGTCACTGCCTTACATTTTCCACTTGGTAATTATAACATTCCACTGACTAATTGTCCCCTCCTAAAATTTATTAGAAAATTATGATATTTCACAATTTATGCTCATTAGATACCTATTTTTACCTCCATGAAGAAGATTACTCGTAATGGAATGCCATAAAATATATCACAAAATAGTAAACTTGCCATTTCAAAAGTTATAAAGAAAAATATGCCATGAAATCACCAACAGGTTAGTCAGAGGATATAAAGTTGTCAAAATTAAAATGTTTAATTTAATTTTCTTATGTTTATATATTTTTTAAATTGTCGTGGGTATGGTGTTACCTAATAAAAGTGTTGATATCAAAGAAATGTATTTTATTTATTCAGTGTCGAGAGATATAGTTTTGTTACTCAGTGGAACATTTAGTCCCTCATTTTAACCCAAAAACTCTTATATTCATTAAATTGCTATAATAATCGAAAGATCTTTATATTTTTCTTAAAGTTCCATTAGTGTAGGAGAGAAATCAACAAATAAAACTACAATTTATTGCCCAAATAAAAAAAAGTGTGTTTGTAAACCATGTACACTTTTTAAAAAATCCGCCCGTGTGCGTGTGTATTTTGCAGTCAACGTCAACCGGAATGAATCTGGCGCCTTCGCCAGCAACAAAACGAAATGCATCTTATTGGCTAAAAGTTTAAGCCAATCACAGCCGAGGCTTAACCAATCACAAGCAGTTAAAAATTAGCGTTATGCAGCTTAACCAATATGAGGAATATATTTTAACAGGACACCAACATTATAATTGTAAATCGTCTATCATGTCTGTATGACTTTTTCACCTTTTCTGCGAAAAACAACTAATATCTCAATTGTTTATTTCTGTATTATATTTAATGCTGAATAAAAAAAACTGCATGAGATATTTTTATTAAATTGGAAATATTAATACTCAGCTTAAACTCGAGGCCCGCCGATGCTCACACTTCGGTCTGGCAGCCATCGAGGAACCCACTTTTAGAATGTTCAAAATTTTGGTATAGTTACCTGATGATATAAGATATCACATATAAAAAGTGCATAAGGACGTTATTTCAATTTTCAATTCCAATTTTCAATTTCAATTTATTTCCAAAAAAATCTTAACAGATTGTAGAAACTTAATATTTAGGTACATTTAAATTACAGTATATTAGTTCGTTTTTACAATATTTAAATTTATCACCACGTACATACAGTTACTTCATTATTGCTTTTAGGGCATCCAAATCATTTTTAAGATTTATTTACTAAAACCACAAATTAAAATAATTGATAAAAATAATCAAGAAATTAAAATCAGAAAAAGTCAGAATAATTAAAAAATGTTACTTAAAATTGTCAAAAAAATGACCAAAAAATTTTAAAAATTATTTAAAATTAACAAACTCATCGATCGAGTAAAAAGCTTTGTCTAATAAGAATTCTTTAAGTAACTTTTTGAATAAGCTTTCCACTTGAATAGTTTTTAAACTTTCTGGTAGCCTGTTAAAGTAATATGGCCCTGAGTATTTTTTGTCTTGCCTTGCTGTGTTTAGTTTAATACATGGTATAAAAATGTTTAATTTATTTCTCGTATTTTTAGTATGTGTATCTGAAAACTTTTTATAATGTGTTTCTTTATTCTTAAAAAACTCAGTTAGTAACTTAAAGAGATAGAGTGAGGTTAAGGTGAGGATTCTTAGCCTTTTAAAAATGGGTCGACATGACTCTTCCCTTTTCACCTTTGCAATTATTCGCACTGCTCTCTTTTGGAGTATAAATATGGGTTCCCTATGACAAGCATAACAATTTCCCCAGATCGTAATGGCATAACTTAGGATACCTAGCTTCAATATAGCTGAAATAAACATTTCTTGTTTGCAATTCATCCAAAGACCTTCTTACAATACTTAAAGCATAACATGCCCGACTTAACCTACTTTCGAGGTTTTCACAGTGAAAGTTCCATTTTAAAAGTTCGTCGACATGAACACCTAAAAATCTAGTACAATGAGTTTGAGGAATGGCAGTGTTATTTATTGAAAGTATTATTGGCGAACCTTTATTCCGATTTCGATGATTTGTAAAATGTATGAAGTTACTTTTAGACGCATTTAGTGTGAGGTTGTTGCTCTCAAACCAACTATTTAGTTTGAATAGATTAATTTTAACGTTAATCAATAATTTTTCCATATCTTTACCGGCAACAATTAAACTAGTGTCGTCAGCAAACATCGTTACATTTATATCGTTGAAATACATTGGTAAATCATTTACATATACTAAAAATAGAATAGGGCCCAAAATGGAACCCTGCGGGACTCCAAGTTTATTAGTTAAAGGGATCGAACAGTGTTTTGTAATGTTTTGATTTTGACATTGTGTAATTTCCACGATTTGCGTTCTATTTGTTAAATATGAATCAAACCATTTTAAGCAGTCTCCCCTGACTCCATAATAATTTAGTTTGTTTAGTAAAATATCATGCCTAACGCAATCAAATGCCTTACTCAAATCGCAAAAAATACCTAAGGTGTAGTACTTGTCCATTAGTTTGTCATTTATATAAGATATGAAATCCTCGATAGCTTTAGTAGTGGACTTGTTTCGTCTATATCCAAATTGTCTTTCACTAAGAATATTGTTTGCATCAAAAAACGCAATTAATCTATTTTTAATTATAGTCTCTATGATTTTTGAGAAAGAAGACAAAATTGCAATTGGTCTAAAATTTCCAGTTTCAGTTCTTGCGCCTGCTTTATAGAGTGGAATCACTTTTGATAATTTTAACTCTTCGGGAAAAACACCACTTTCTATAGAGGCATTTATAGCCTGCGTTAAGGGGTTTTTAATGTAATCTATTGCCCTATTTACAACAAACATTGGAATTTCATCCGTCCCTGCAGAATGACTCTTGTTCAATTTTTTTACTATATTTTCTATTTCCCTACTAATGACGGGTTTCATAAATATTGAATTTGGATTTTGTCTTGCATTTGATAAGTAGAAACGAAATTCATTATTGTTACATTGAGCCTTGTTTATTTTCGTTGGATAATTTACAAAATATTTATTAAATTCATTTGCTACATGTTCAGGATTATTTATTGTAATTTTGTCCTCCGTGTATATTTCGAAATTGACTTTTGGTTTGTTGTTTATGTTTGTGTTAAGGTTTACAATATTCCAAATTGCTTTACTTTTATTTTTTTGTTCATCGATATATTTTTTTGTTGCCATTCTCCGTGCCTGCTTTATGACTTTTTTTAGTCTATTTTTATATTGTTTGCAGTGGTCTCTTGCATTCTGATCTCGTTTATTTTTTCTTAATAAAAAATATAAATTTCGTTTATTTTTACATGACACTTTAATACCCTTCGTTATCCATTTCAGTTTTAAATTTGATTTTAAATTCACATTTTTATGTTTGAAAGTATTATCAAAAACATCTTTTATAGTTTTCAAAAAACTAGAAAACCAGTTAGATTTGTCAGTGTTCTGATCGAAAATTCCATTCCAATCTAATTTTGATAAATGTTCATTAAAATCCAACTGAGATTTATTAGGAAAAATCCTTTTCCGCGTTTTTAGAAAACATTTTTTAAATATTTTTTTACCTTCATTGAAAATTTTCATGGATATGGCCTCATGATCGGATATTCCGAGTGACTCTATTTTACTTTCGTATAAATGTAATGGTAAGTTTGTAAATATGTTGTCTATCAACGTACTAGTAGTAAGTGTAACTCGGGTTGGTGAGTTGGAGATATTAATTCTCGAATTCGGACTCGCGCATCGCCGGTGTTAGTATATATGCAGTGGTCGAGGCGGCCGCTCAAACATCGGTCTGGCAGATATCGAGAATCCCAATTTTGGAGCTTCAAAATTTTACTATACATAGCTAATGATATTACACATCACATATAAAAAGTTTATTGGGGCGTTATTTCTTAAATTAAAGATATTAATTCCCAAACTTGGGTCCGCGCATCGCCGATTTTAGTAAGGCAATGTTCGAGGCGGCCGCTCAAACTTCGGTCTGGCAGATATCGAGAATCCCACTTTTGGAGCTTCAAAATTTTACTATACATAGCTAATGATATAACACATCACATATAAAAAGTTTATTGGGGCGTTATTTCTTAAATTAAAGATATTAATTCCCAAACTTATGCTCGCGCATCGCCGATGTTAGTATGCAGTGGTCGAGGAAACTATGTTCGAGAGCTTCAAAAATTGACTATATAAGGCTGATAATATTTCACACGACATATAAAAAGTGCATTAGGGCGTTATTTTTTAAATTGGAGATATGATTTACCAAACTTGGGTCCGCGCATCGCCGATGTTAGTATGTCTAGGCGGCCACTCAAACTTCGGTCTGGAAGATATCGAGAATCCCACTTTTGGAGCTTCAAAATTTTACTATACATAGCTGATTATATTATACATCACATATAAAAAGTGTATTAGGGCGTTATTTATTAAATTGAAGATATTAATTCCCAAACTTGGGTCCGCGCATCGCCGATGTTAGTATGCAATGTTCGAGGCGGCCGCTCAAACTTCGGTCTGGCAGATATCGAGAATCCCACTTTTGGAGCTTCAAAATTTTACTATACATAGCTAATGATATTATACACCACATATAAAAAGTTTTTTAGGGCGTTTTTTCTTAAATTAATGTTATTAATTCCCAAACTTATGCTCGCGCATCGCCGATGTTAGTATGCAGTGGTCGAGGAAACTATGTTCGAGAGCTTCAAAAATTGACTATATAAGGCTGATAATATTTCACACGACATATAAAAAGTGCATTAGGGCGTTATTTTTTAAATTGGAGATATGATTTACCAAACTTGGGTCCGCGCATCGCCGATGTTAGTATGTCTAGGCGGCCGCTCAAACTTCGGTCTGGAAGATATCGAGAATCCCACTTTTGGAGCTTCAAAATTTTACTATACATAGCTAATGATATTAGACATCACATATAAAAAGTTTATTAAGGCGTTATTTCTTAAATTAAAGATATTAATTCCCAAACTTATGCTCGCGCATCGCCGATGTTAGTATGCAGAGGTCGAGGAAACTATGTTCGAGAGCTTCAAAAATTGACTATATAAGGCTGATAATATTTCACACGACATATAAAAAGTGCATTAGGGCGTTATTTTTTAAATTGGAGATATGATTTGCCAAACTTGGGTCCGCGCATCGCCGATGTTAGTATGTCTAGGCGGCCGCTCAAACTTTGGTTTGGCAGATATCGAGAATCCCACTTTTGGAGCTTCAAAATTGTACTATACTTAGATAATGATATTATACATCACATATAAAAAGTGCATTCGGGCGTTATCTTTTAAATTGGAGATATTAATTCCAAAACTTGGGTCCGCGCATCGCCGATGTTATGTATGTCTAGGCGGCCGCTCAAACTCACATAAAATATATACATTACATATAAATAGTGCATTAGGGCGTTTTATGTTTGAAATTTTAGAGTAGACTGTTAAATAAAAGCTTGGGAGCTAATGGGCCCTTGCTGAGTTGGCCACGAAGACCCATTCTGTTTAAGGGTCGGTCACACTCACGGGTCAACACCCATCCGATGGCCTCCACGCATGGGGTGCGGAGCCTGGGTAGGACACTGGGTCAACCAGTCTCCCCTGGGAATCAATCCTCTGGCGCTCCTGGACGGTCTGCGCACCGCAATCGATTGTGCTCTCCGACTAACAATCGGGGGAGTCTGGGAACTGTATTGTTTCCTATAGAGCGGGGGTGGTTGTCTACCTTACGGCGACTGCTCTTGAAATGACCATTGGCCATCCAATCCCGGTTCAGAGTCGGGCAAAGGACGCCTTGGTCCGCGATAGATTCGGTACACTCCGTTTCACCGCTTCGTAAGGGAGAGGACCGCGCAAGCGACCTCGAACTCGGAACCAATCGAGAGACCGGAGAAATCTGGTCACAATTGGTAGTTAGGGCGCGAGTGCCGCCCGCCAGGTAACATACCTGGCTACTCGCGGTAAGGCGTTGGACTCTAACGGGTTGTGGCGTAGCTAGACGTTGGATTGTTATGTCCCAAGTCTTCTACGCTCACTGCACGGTCGATAGAACGAACAATCGTTAAAACGTCCTGCGGTGACGGGTTCGCCCGTTGTGGTTGACAACTCAATATGTTAAATAAAAGCTAATGGGCCCTTGCTGAGTTGGCCACGAAGACCCATTCTGTTTTCAGGGTCGGTCACACTCACGGGTCAACACCCATCCGATGGCCTCCACGCATGGGGTGCGAGCCTGGGTAGGACACTGGGTCAACCAGTCTCCCCTGGGAATTCAATCCTCTGGCGCTCCTGGACGGTCTGCGCACCGCAATCGATTGTGCTCTCCGACTAACAATCGGGGGAGTCTGGGAACTGTATTGTTTCCTATAGAGCGGGGGTGGTTGTCTACCTTACGGCGACTGCTCTTGAAATGACCATTGGCCATCCAATCCCGGTTCAGAGTCGGGCAAAGGACGCCTTGGTCCGCGATAGATTCGGTGCACACCGTTTCACCGCTTCGTAAGGGAGAGGACCGCGCAAGCGACCTCGAACTCGGAACCAATCGAGAGACCGGAGAAATCTGGTCACAATTGGTAGTTAGGGCGCGAGTGCCGCCCGCCAGGTAACATACCTGGCTACTCGCGGTAAGGCGTTGGTCTCTAACGGGTTGTGGCGTAGCTAGACGTCGGATTTGTTATGTCCTAAGTCTTCTACGCTCACTGCACGGTCGATAGAACGATGAATCGTTAAAACGTCCTGCGGTGACGGGTTCGCCCGTTGTGGTTGACATCTCAATATGTTAAATAAAAGCTAACGGGCCCATGATGAGGTGGCCACGATGACCCATGTGTTCAGGGTCGGTCACACTCACGGGTCAACACCCATCCGATGGCCTCCACGCATGGGGTGCGAATCCTGGGTAGGACACTGGATCAACCAGTCTCCCCTGGGAATCAAACCTCTGGCGCTCCTGGACGGTCTGCGCACCGAGCGGCGCAAGCCAATCGACTGTGCTCTCCGACTAACAGTCGGGGGAGCCTGGGAACTGTATTGTTTCCTATAGAGCGGGGGTGGTTGTCTACCTTACGGCGACTGCTCTTGAAATGACCATTGGCCATCCAATCCCGGTTCAGAGTCGGGCAAAGGACGCCTTGGTCCGCGATAGATTCGGTGCACACCGTTTCACCGCTTCGTAAGGGAGAGGACCGCGCAAGCGACCTCGAACTCGGAACCAATCGAGAGACCGGAGAAATCTGGTCACAATTGGAAGCAAGGGCGCGAGAGTCGGCCCGCCAGGTAACACTGGCTATCTCGCGGTAAGGCGTTGGTCTCTAACGGGTTGTGGCGTAGCTAGACGTCGGATTTGTTATGTCCTAAGTCTTCTACGCTCACTGCACGGTCGATAGAACGATGAATCGTTAAAACGTCCTGCGGTGACGGGTTCGCCCGTTGTGGTTGACATCTCAATATGTTAAATAAAAGCTAACGGGCCCATGATGAGGTGGCCACGATGACCCATGTGTTCAGGGTCGGTCACACTCACGGGTCAACACCCATCCGATGGCCTCCACGCATGGGGTGCGAATCCTGGGTAGGACACTGGATCAACCAGTCTCCCCTGGGAATCAAACCTCTGGCGCTCCTGGACGGTCTGCGCACCGAGCGGCGCAAGCCAATCGACTGTGCTCTCCGACTAACAGTCGGGGGAGCCTGGGAACTGTATTGTTTCCTATAGAGCGGGGGTGGTTGTCTACCTTACGGCGACTGCTCTTGAAATGACCATTGGCCATCCAATCCCGGTTCAGAGTCGGGCAAAGGACGCCTTGGTCCGCGATAGATTCGGTGCACACCGTTTCACCGCTTCGTAAGGGAGAGGACCGCGCAAGCGACCTCGAACTCGGAACCAATCGAGAGACCGGAGAAATCTGGTCACAATTGGAAGCAAGGGCGCGAGAGTCGGCCCGCCAGGTAACACTGGCTATCTCGCGGTAAGGCGTTGGCTTCTTGCGGGTTGTGACGTAGCTGGACGTTGGATTTGTTTCTGTCCAAAGTCTTCTACGCTCACTGCATGGTCGATAGAACGGAGAATAGTTAAAACGTCCTGCGGTGACGGGTTCGCCCGTTGTGGTTGACATCTCAATATGTTAAAGATGCCGATTCACCCCCTTGTAGGATCGGTGAAGGCGCCAGGATATTCTATTTTAGTGGAAAGATTTTCAAACAATGACACGGCCTCTCTGCGAGCTGACCGATGTCATTTTTCGTTTCGAAGTCTACGGCGCATGTGTTGAACAGATGTGTCTTGTCACGCTTGGAAGTGCGGCTTTTATCAAAAAATAAATGACCCCTTTGTAAACTAAAATGCCCAGTTGCGGGGCATTCAAGTCGTGAAATTTAAAGTTTACAGGATAGCAGTTCAAAGACTTATTTTAGTGCTTTTATTATTATGAAACATATGGGAAGTGATTTTAGTATTATAATAGCTATGAAAGTATATAAAAACATATTTAAAAATATTTTGTGTTGTTTGACAAATTAATTTCTATTTTTAATGATATGCGCTACTTCTGGACATACATTTCTATGTGCTGTATTCTTGTATGTAACATAGAATTGTTAAAACTTGTGATTTAAAAAAGAAACACTAGTCGGTTGCTCTTAACAATTGGCAAAGTAATAAACTTACGCACTAACTAATAAAGGCGTTGTAGAACCCGGCCGGTCTCCAATAAATACTTTATTACAACTTTTAGTCGGGTAATGTCTTGAAATGATACAGAATGGCAACAAACGGAAGCTGCATGATTATTTACCGTCGCAAACATTGAATTTTTATTGGCTACTAGTATATTTTATTGACTTTGTATTGTAGTTTAATACACCTAATTCTCTTGCGGAGATAATTTCATCGACAATATCAAGTAACATTTATAATTAATTTATAATTAATGTATAATCAACAATTTATAATTATTGTTTTAAGTTTTTTTGTATTTTTTTTTTTGTATTAAAATAGAACATTTGCTGGGTATTGTTCACACACTGTGAAATAGGATTTACCTATAATACATGTATTTTATGACTTAAAATGCTTAAAAAATATATTTTTTTTTATAATTTTATAAATATTCGCGAAAAAATGGCCGCTTTCCTTATAGAGCATCTGCAACTTTAATATATCCTTTATAAAACTATAAACTGTGTAAGCGAGCGCCTAGTGACAATTTTACAGATTTATCTCTTTGTAAATCAATTACTGCACTGCAATATAACTATAAGCTGTATAAGGGGGGGGATCTTGTAACCAATATACAACTTTTAGAGTTATTCGTAGCAATTATAATGCTTTAAACCCCTCAAATGTGAGGCGTCCCTTAAGGGATGCCTTGGCAAAATGTATACAAAATGTATATAAATTTATATAAATGTAAATATAAATGTAAATGTGCGCCGCTTTATAGTAATCCGCTCTATAGTAATGCTATAGCTCTATAGTAAACCCCGCTCTATGTAAATGTAAATGTAAATATAAATTTATATACATTTTGCCGTAGGCAACCCGAGCTAATCGCCATTCATTTGAGGGGTTAAAATAGCCCATGTGGATAAGTACGGCTTTTGCAACATGCGAGGAAGTACACTCGTCATAAATTAATAGCGTGAAAACTCACTTAGATGTGTGAAAAAGTACCTACCTACTTATGGAATGTCTTTTTAATTATCGTCCATTTGTTAAAACCAAGCAAAAAACTGAAAAATATGATCAAAGGAAATTGACATACCTATACTCAAAAAAAGCAACATTTTGGAATACCTGGAAAAGTTACACAAATGACCAAAATGGAATTGATTCCTTTTTCTCATCAATTTCCAAAACGATTTCGTTATCGAGAAATAAAGGAAGCGAAAGGTTTTAAACTGTAGGTAAGTGCTTAATAACAAGAAAATATATTAAAAGGAACAAACTTAAAAACACCAGAATCCTGGTCACTTTTTATATGAAAATGAAGAAAAAAGGAAAAATAGATAAAGAAAAAAAATAAGGGAGGGGGAGGGGGAGGGGGAGAGGGGAGGCGGCCGGGTTGGTGCTTATTTGATATTTTGAGGGAGAAAATATTCTTTCAGTAACGCCTTGAAGTAGGGCAACGATGTTGCATGATGAATAGCATGCGGAAGCTGGTTCCAAAGTCGGGCAGAGTGGACGGTAAATGAGTCGGTGAAAAAAGAAGACTGATGTAGTGGAATTGGCTGATGTAGTAGAATAGACTGATGTAGTTATATGGCTTTCGTGCTTGTTGGGAATAGGTACTCGCGTATCTTGTTAGCACAATTTAGCCGCCTCCGCCCGCGTTAATTTAGCCTCCTTCCGAAGCGAGTGGAGGTAAAGTTTCATATTTACATAAAACTTCGGGTAATCTGTGTCTGTAAGTACCTATGTACCTAGTTATTGGATCTCGCAAGTAAGTTTCTCATAATGAGAATGGGGGGGGGGGGGGGGTAGGGGAGAAAATCATGCCATAATTTATACTATGACTATGTCGGCACTTCTTTAAGTAGGTACATTAACACAATACCAATTCTGAGTATTTATTGAACGCCCCTGATTGCGTACTAAAACGTTATAGGACTCGAACGTAGTAAAATATAGCAAGAAAGTCTTCGGAGAAATTCTGAAAGTCCACTTTTAATGCGAATACTTCTATTTCTTTACCTGCACGGCCAAAATCAACGTGCCCCTGGAGTCATAAATCATTAGGCCGGACCTCTCGCTCATACTCGCTGTCTTTCGCTCGCACTATGGGGATGCGTGTTTTAAAAATAATAATAGCAGTATCGATGGATTATCGATGTATCGATGGAATATCGATGGATTATGATGGATCGATGGTTGAATCGATATAGATGCCAAGAGATATCGATGGATATTATAGACTATGATGACAATTTTCGACGGATTTATTTGTAATAATTGGTTTAGTTAGTTTTAAACTCATTTATTAAGAAAAAATTTCGTAAATACAAACTAACGTATACATGCAACAATAAAGTGAAATAAAAGAAAACGGTGCTGGTCTCTGTAAATATATTTTTCAAAATCAGCTCTTTGCAGATCTTCCGCGTGTTTAACCCAATTTTTCTGTGTAAAATTTTCGACGGCTTCGTGAAACAATTTCTCGACATCTGCTAAATTGAACGTATTGTTCTTCGAAGCGACTTCTCCTTTAACCTGAGCCCAGATGAGCTCAATAGGATTATGTTGACAGTGGTATGGTGGTAAGCGTATCAATTCGTGTCCTAATTCGTTTGCCAATTGATCCAAAGCATACACTTTCGAAGGATTACTTGCTTTCACCTTACTTATTAACTCCTCTACAATCTCGGTACTATCAAAAGCAATGTTTTTTTTCAACCATTCTTGTATTTCTGCTTTCTTCGTTTTTAAATTAGGTATCTTTTCGAGCTGAACTGAATGGTAACTTGCGTTGTCGACGATAATAATGGATGGCTCTTCGAGGACTTTTAAAAAACGATCGAACCACTCCATATACGTGTCACCATTCATTTCTGTATGATAGTCTAAGTTCTTAGATTTCACCGCTCTAAACAACAATTTAGCCTCTGGAACAAAGCCAGTCCTTACAGACCCAGCATGACAAAGAATAAGCCTAGATCCCTTTCCGGTTTTCTGGTTCCTGAATCCGCCTTCGTCGTTTTCGTCGTGCCACATACGTCTTCTTGAATGATTCTGGTTAACCCAGGTCTCATCGAGGTAAAATCGGGATCGAGAATTAAGTTGTGTAATTAAGAGTAATTAAGTTGTGCATTTTTCCTAAAAACTCCATTCTGGCATACTTAATATCACTCCTTTCCATTAAATATTTCCGTCCGTCGTCGCCATTTCGATATTTGTGATCTATACCTACTCTGCAAAATGGTTTTCATGGAACTTTTCCCGCATTTAAATCCAGGTATGGCATCCTTAAATTTGTTAAGTATATTGTCCACTGTAGGATATTCTCCGTTATCATAATATGAAGTGATGATACGTCTCAGCACATCGATGTCGAAGTTATCTAAATTGGTTACAGTTGCCGGCTTCTTAAACTTCTTGTTTTATTTTTTTGACAGTCCGCAAAGATACTCCACAAATTGACGCCGTCATTTCTTGAGGTTTATTAAGATTGATGACAGAAATTTTTGCATGGTCTCTTTTAAGTTCGTCAAAAAATGTCAAAACGTTATGGATAAGACACCGAGTTGGTATGTTAATATCGCCCTTCAACTTTAGTAATTCCACGTTATAAAATAATGTCTCCATTGAGGGTTGTAAATCCTCCTTAGTTGCACTGTTAGAAATTATACTGCACCGCACTGCTCGACAGACAAACTCTAACTGACTGCCGGCAAACTACAATTGATTACAGAGCTACATTTAATTAGATGACAATGACACAAATGCTTGAATTTGGTCGTTAAATATTTTGCAATCGCTACTTTTATCTATCAGAATATTTCAATCACAGCACATCAATCAGAACACAGTTATGTATTTCGCAAGACAAATGTTTTGGCTTAGTCATTATTGATTTCTCTTGAATTCCCTTTATTCCCTGAAAGCTCATTATAATGATAGTGATGAAAGCGACACGAAGAATTTTATTTTTAATGCCATTTAAAATAACAAATCAAGAAATTCCACATGTTAAAAAAAAGGTTAAAAAAACGATTTCTATTAAGAAAATCCCGATGTATTTTTGTACGACATTCTAAATAATAAATATTTTTCATTTTGTTCGGCCAACATTATAGGGAAATCAATAATGTAAGAAGTATAAATGTAAGCAATGATACAATGTCTACGCAACTACAATAAATTATTTGATTTGATTTGAGTAAATTATCGATAAGCAACGTCGACTTGTTGGACATCCTTACGCGCGTCGTCCGGCCTAATGCTTTATGACTCTAGGTGCACGTTATATTGGCCCTACTAATAGTTTTGGCGTTCTTCACTTTGCTTGCGGCCTCGACAAGGGATAGGCAGCTAAATTGTGAATAGGAAGTATGAGGATAGGTTTATATTTATATTTCGTGTAATCGTAGTGATTTAGAAATATTATTTGGTAAGTCTTTATTTTAATATTTTATTAAGTATTATATGCATGTCGAGTGGACTTATTATCGTTTTGTATATTTCATCAAAGCAAATTATATCTCATATTTACTTTAATTTTTCAACTATCTCACATTACTTTATTTTTCCAAGTAGTTAAAACATACATATATAATTAGTAAACTTGTTAAGTAAGTCAGACTATCTAACTCAAAATATAACATTAAACAATGGCCCCATTTACTATACAAAATATTATTTCAATTTTGAATCAATTAAATATTCCCATAAGAAACCTTATACAATTAAAAAAGAAAGGATACTCTTCATTGTTTGGGGCGTTATGTATCCATATGAAAATAAAAAAACTGCAACAAAAATAGAACAGCTTTGTCTTGGTTTTTCTACAAGAATAAAAATAATATAGTAAAAGAATTAGCAATGACAAGAAAAACCGATAACCATAGAGATTTTGATAACCAATTGTCTGAGAAAAGAGATTTTACAAATAATAAATTTAATATAAAAGATAAAGATAATCCCTGCTTAGTAATAACTGGTAAACCAATGGATTTAAATTTAACTTTAGATTGTCATCTTTTAAAGAAAGCCGATACAGAAATAGAAAAACAGGATTTTTTTAAAAATAACTCAAGTATACAATTAGTTAAAAAAAAGAATAGCTGGGACAATTTGACATCCCCAAAGTTATCCTTCTTTATTAATTACCAAGACTTCACAACATATATTTACTGCCTCATAGACAATGTTTTTAAAGATAACGACTATGCTCACTATATCGAAAAAAAATTAAACGAATTCCGCTTTCCTTGCGTATTATGTTATAAGAAAAAATATATTTATACATTGAAAAATAAGATAGTTTTGTATGCATATTGTATGCACAAAGAATGCTTGTTATTTAAAATTATTGCAAGAGTGCCTCAGCAAGAAAGTAACAAAGCATATTTTGTTTTTTATTCTAGCAATTTATCTATAAAACACGAAGCAAAAGTCACCAGGCCATTAAATAAAGCAGCACGCCAAGAAGCCAAAAAGATTTTGGATTACAAAATGCCACTTCTTTACAGATTAGACAAAATTTTAGAAGGGAATTCAGAACTATTTGAAAATGACAATTTGCAGAATGTTAAATCAGACTTTGTAATCCAGAAAGCCATGTCGGAGGTTTTATCTCAGGGGGACTACCATGGAGATGACATGTGTGATATAACAGAGAAAGCATACCAAAATAAAGGTTATATTCAGTATGTAAGTACTTATCCATTTAGTGTTCATATGTATTGTTTAGAACAACTGAAAGTTTTAATAACATTCAATAATTCATTACCTGTAATACATTTAGACGCCACAGGATCAGTTATAAGGAAACCTAGACAGAAAATCAATAGAATATTATATTACGCAGCTGTTATTCACTTGTCACATGAAAAAAGAATATTGCCACTTTTCGAAATGGTTACATCGCAGCATATGTACAGTTGAAAGTATTAAATATTGGCTTTCCAGTTATAAACTTTTTGTATCTAACTTCACAATAAATGGCCTATTTGCGAAAGAGTTGTAACAGATTTTTCGTTTGCAATTATAGGTACCTACATGCGGTTTGCAGTTCGTGGAATGAAATGCACCTCTTGACAAATATAACTATGTCTTCGATATCTGTACAGGTCAAACCGATATAAATCCAAAAATAATTGCATTCAATTTATATTGTGCACATTTTATGAAAATTGTTACTAAAGACATCGATACACATTTTATTACGGCCTTAAAATCGGTAAAAAAAGAAATTAAAGAAATATTTGCGTATTCGTTAACACCTTTAAATTTTAAATCTTTGACACTTTGGTTCAAGCATTTCGTGACATTGATCTGTAAGCCTGGATGGTCATCTGAATTGGAAAATTCCTTACTTTATTTGAGAAACCTGGTGACGACAAGGCATTATTTAGAATTTCCTGATATAGAACAACAAATAGTATTTGAAGACATAGATAACAGATTTCTAGCACTTTATAGCAAAAGCAGTTTTTAAGTTTCTTTTCAAAAATTTTATAAACAAATAAATATAGACATAAACGTTAAGGTCGTCGATAATCCATATTTTAATATCTCTTTTATACAAATGGCACTAAAACAACATATATTCCATACATTCCCCTCTGGTCAGGTTTAACACTTAATGACTGGCGTGTTAGCAATTCGGCAGTGGAAAATTATTTCGGTTTGGATAAAAATAATTTTTTGACAGAAAAACAATACAAACGGTCTTTAAAATGTGGTAGATTTGTTGATATCACATATAAAAACAATATAGCTTTAGCAAAAGAATTTTTATTAAAGATCCCTAAATATAGATGCAATATAAGAAAAGAAACAAATAAACTACAACAAAACCATAGATTTTGATGATTCAGAATAAAAAAAAAAGATAAAAAACAGGGAACTCATTTTGAAGCGCGTTATATAAAAATAAGTTAACATTGCCTAACACAACTTTTCATTCAAAAAAATCAAATTCTTCAATCTTAGTTGAACCACCCCCATGTATTAGACAGATTTTCCAATGGTTTATACGAGGCCCGATATTATAGCAACATAAAGCGGCCATATGTGGTCGCATATTTAGAATCTTTTAATCAATTATGGTTCGAAGATTTTGATTCGTTATCGGGCCATAATTGGCTTAGTGGAACCATCATAGATTTATTTATTTATTTATTTATTTATTTATAACGTACAAGAACAAAAAAATACAAGGACATGCATACTGTTGTACATGAGGAATAATTAAGAACAAACATTATAATAGCGAAAAACATAGCTCTATGGATATAAATATGCTAGCATATCCGAATGAGGCGAAATCGCACAACCAACTAGACCTAGAAGGTCTGTCTCTGGCTGTGCTGTGTTATACCAACTGTATTTTTGTAACTCGCGAACTGACGAAGGTGATCAATTTTAAATATTTCTAAATCTAACAAATGTGTTGTTTACACAAATTAAAGTAAAATTTAAAGTAGAAAAAAAAAATATATATGTATGCAATTAACCCTTTGAGTATGATACGACCAAATTTGGTTCTGACACTTTTATCCGTTGAATCTGATACGACCGAATTTGGTTCCACTCGGCGCGCGCGCTTTCGAACGCTTTGTTTACCATCGAAAGCATTTTGTCTCTTTCATGCGTATGGCAGATCGGGTACAGAATTAAATTCTCTCTGTTATCATGCGCCGCAGTAACTGCCTAGTCCATGTGAAGTATTATTACGGAACGCGCGAAGTCGAACGCACCACTTCGAACGCGGCAACACGAAACGTCAAATACGACTTGCGTGTGTCGGCATTTTAAAAACGGTTTTCGAGTAGATTTCGGTGTGTTTTTGAACGAATCGTAAGTAAAACCATTTCTACAACATCATATAGTCCCCCTAAACTGATTAGATGTACCATTTATCGTGTATATAAAGTATTTCGGGTCTTTGAATGTCCGCGTCTCAAATGCCAATGTCCGCCATTGATAATCGCAAAAATGTTTTCTTGCGATTCTTGCATAATTTCTCGTGATATGTCAGAAATTTATGGATATATAGCTCTGAAATATATGTGATTATGTTTTCCCGTTATATAACTTATGCAATAACTAATGTTTTTTTGATAATGGTTGATTTCTCAAAACGCTTATGTTTTAGTATTCAAAGATTCGCGCTAAAAATACTAAAATTCGTGTTTTTCATCATTTTTTTGCGGGAGGCTAATAGAGAATTCGAAAAAAAAATCGATATTTTATACGATAAAAACATAACCTCAATTTTTTTCGATAAAATTTCGTAATTTCATAAAAGTTGGATTTCTTTATATCGGGAATTATAGAATATATAAAATAAAGTAGAAAAGTATATATAACTTTTTTGACATAACTGCATATTTAGTGAAAAAAAACAGTTAGAAAGTTTTCGAATTCAATTTTGTTATTTTACAAAAAATTTCGTTATCCTTTCATCAATTAGATGGCATCATCGCGACGGGACAGAATCCTAGACGGCTTCTGGTGGTGGAGCAGTCTTCTGACGATGAGAGCAGCGATGGGAGCAGCATGGGCCCGGCGGAAGAACTTGGGATGGAGACCGATGAAGGAGCGGATGACGGAGCGGAGACGACTTGGGACCAGTACATTGGCTTTGGCTATATGTCGCCGCTTTATGAGATGTACTGGTTGAGTCCATCAGGCACCAAAGGCAGATGTAAGTATAACTAGAAGTGAATTACAATTTTATCATAAACAACTTAAGGCGATAGTATAGCCGAACGACCTTGACGGTTTGAGGCGAGCTCCGCTGGCTCACCGAAAAAGGGGCTGGCTCACCGAACAACCACAGTTTAATACAAGTTTGCATAGATCGTTCAGATGCGTACTGCATTCTGCATTCTGCCGTTCTGACTTGACTGATTCTATAATTCTTGACTGATTCAACGTTGAGATAACGTAGTATAGAAAATCACTATCCTTTCAAGAATGAAATGAAGACACCCTTTTAATATTCTTCGAGACAGATGAAAAAAAAATAATATCAATAAAACATGTTTATTTCAGGTTTCATGCCGAATAGAAAACAATTTATATACAATTAAAAGTTTAAATCTTAATTTTAATTAAATAAGCCAATCGGTAGGAATCCCCACTCTTGGTATAGTCAAATGGATAGAATAATTCATTGTTAGGTTCATTTGCGTACAAATTGACTATTTTTTAAATTTGAAAACAATAATTAATAGAATTTATATTAAAAAATATAAAATATTTAAGAAATAACTAAGGCTGCTAAAATACCTGAATAGGTATAAATGAAATATACAGATATAAAATATACAAACGAATGATCGAATGTCGAATGATAGAATGATCGAATGATAGAATAGTCAAATTAAAAATATTACAAATATAAAAAAATACAACAATAAAATTACGCAATTAAAATAGGTAATACATTTTAAAAATAATAATCCATCTCTGGTTATCAAAATAATTACATTTAAAAATGAAAATAATCAATAGTTTAAAAAATAGAAATAAAAATATAAAATTAATTATGAAAAATTACTAAATTCAATAGTCATTTCTATTACACATTTCTTCACCAAGTTGAATGAAATTGCTAATTATGGTAATATGAACTGCGGCCTGGACTATGTCGAAATTGTAGGAGAACGAGAAGTAGGACTTTTATCAAAATTTACGCTACAGTGCAAGTTATGTAATGGAAAAAAATCATTATGCTGTAGCTGGAATGATCGCTATTGGCGGTGAACACTGGCAACTTCAAGAACTTTCCGCCGCTTTAGATCTTCCTCTGATGACACCTAAAATATACCAAACCTGCCATGCAAAATTATCAATTTGAAAAAAAAACGATTAATAGTTACCTGAATTTCATCATTGCTCTTGTCATTGTTTCTGTTTTTATGAGATATTGGTGTCACAGTGACTCTGTAACAAACATAATACTAAATATTACCCATCAAGCAACATTACCAGGTTTCTTGTTCTATAACAATAGGCATAGCTGCTAAATACACCGACATGGACGGAAATTAACTAAACCAGTTTTAGTACCACAGTAGGTATCCTATATATATATTGTATGAACTTTGTTTTTTGTGGACTTTTTCAAAAAAATATCATACTTGGCTTCCTAATCTGGGTAGAGAAGGGGTGCAAAAGCTATTTTTCCACCTTGATAAAAATATTAGTTTGTCTATATATATATTGTGATGTTGTGATGTTGTAAGAAGTAATCTCTGGATCTACTGAACCGATTTTGAAAATTCTTTTACCAATAGAAAGCCACATTATTGGTGAGTGTCATAAATTATATATTAATCCGAAAAATGAAAAGACTTTTTCGTGGTAGTCGGATTTGCAAAGTAAGTCGGAGAATAACCGGTCGAACAAAAACGTTTCTAACTAACACTGCATTAACGATGAGAGATATATGATTAAGTTCTAGAGTAAAGTTGTAGAGCTTGATAATGCCTACAAAAAAGTCAGCGACAGCATATGCCTAACTTTTATATTTTATTAATTATGAATTCATATGAATCTATACATCTATACTAATATTATAAAGAGGTAAAGTTTGTGACGTTGTAGGAAGTAATCTTTGGATCTACTGAACCGATTTTGAAAATTCTTTTACAAATAGAAAGCCACATTATTTGTGAGTGTCATAGGCTATATATTAATCCGAAAAATGAAAAGACGTGCTAAAATTAGATAGACAGATAAAATTTCTAGATTTAGCCAAAAGCGGTGAGTAAATACCGTAATAGGTGGTAAGTAGCTAACCGATTAGGTCTATTAATTGTGGTAACCGTAACAGTTCGATTTCGACATTTTATGACATTTTAACGACACTTTTGCCAAATTTGATGCCCTATTTCGCAACAAACTTCATTAAGCGTTCGGACGGTCGCGACTTTATTTCGAAATGCTAATGTGGTTTCAGGCTCACTAATTGCTTTTGCGGATTGGAAGTTACTTTAAATTTATTTACATTTACATGCCTGAGGTTATAAGGAAAGCAAATTGTACACGTCTTACCCAGTTTCGTCTTCTTTATTTTCCACCGCATGCTCTGCCTGCCTTATGCTGGATCCCCTGAAAAACAAAACACTAGTAGTAGGAGGAGGAGCTAACCCTAATTTATGCATTATAATATTATATAGTCATAATAGTCAGCTTTATATAAAAAGTATTATAACGGATTTTCATAAAAATATCGGCGACCAGGTAACCAGACCCTCCTAGCAAGGCGGGCTCGGTTGCACCCTACTGTGCAAATCTGAAAACCTAGGTACTACAGACCATAACTATCGATTGGCGAAGGAAATTTTAGCTATCGTGGAAGAATACACACACACACACACACACACACACACACAGACAGACAGACACACACATACACACACAGATAGATATACAGACACACAGATATACAGACAGAGATCGGTCTGGAAATGGTCTTAATCGTCTCGGGGGGCTCAAAATGTATATTTCCGTCTTCATCTCGATTTTTTAACGCGATTTCAATACTTTCCTTTCGGGAAACTAAAAGTGAAGTAATCGTTTTTGTACCTATACATACATACGCAGATCAAAAGAGGTACTGTTATATTTTATTCTGAGTACAAATAATTTTATAAGTAATTGTGTACTTACCGTAGTTTGTTCATATGCAAAGCCTTATTCAAGTAATACCAAGTTTTCTGATTTCTGCGTCCCATCTTGTGCTGCACTTCACTTCAAGCTAATCTGTGCCACAATTTTTTCCGCGATCTCGGAGATAACAAATGACGCGACCTCCCGGTGCAAATGCTAGGACAAAACTGGCTGGCGGCCGCTACTGACCGCGTATTTAAGTAATATTATTGATATACTACATATATAAATATTGATGGAAATTTTGAAACAACAGTTTTATAAATAATTAAATTTTCTATAATTTGGTGGAAGAATCATCGAAATCGCTTCAGGCGTTTAAAAAAAAATTTTACATTCTTTCGTAAAATAATAGGAGAAGTACGATTTTTTCTGTCAAAACTAACAGTAATAATAAACAAACGAGACATCAAGTTTATTTTTGATTATATTACACATACCATATATATTTTTTTTCATGTATTTGGACCATCCATTTAGGAGAAATTCGCGTTCAAAGAGAGGTCTATTTTGCAGTTTGGCCTATCCTAGCGCCTTAACATAACGGCCGATTAAACGGCCGGGGGCTAACGGGCCCATGATGAGGTGGCCACGATGACCCATGTCTTCAGGGTCGGTCACACTCACGGGTCAACACTAGTGATGGGCGTGATTCTCAATTTTCAATCACGCAACGATCACGTTACTGGTATTTTATCACGCGTGATAATAACTGCTACTCGTGATTTTCGTGATTGTACTGAAATGTACTGTGAAACGTTAAGTAACGAAGTTTCGTCAATGTGATAACTGATAACAGAAACGCGCATTATATTTGCTTTATTGGTAATTAGAAGAATTAGCGTTCAGAAAGATTAACTCTCTCGCTCTTTTGGTGCTAAGCCGAGTTCGTCTTTCTGAAATAATGTAAGCCACTTGTCGCCAAAAGTTATTTTATTGCTAACAAATCATGAGCAAACTCATTTACATGAACGATTACGACGCGAGCGATAAGAGTGTCCAAATTCATGCCATAACAGTGTCTAAATTCATGCGATAACAGTGTCCAAATTCACGTTACGTACGAAATGAACGCGCCACTCATCAGTTATCGTCCAGCCGGCGCGGGCGTTCGTCAGAACGAACGGCGGATCACTGATCCACTGATCATATCACTGATCCACTGATCGCCGATCACTAGTGATTGAATTCGAATGAACGAAACCAAGTGAACGGTTCAATTAGGCGCTCACCGATCATCGTTCAGTGGCGCGCCGCGCGGTCGTTCAACGGCGATCAGTGAGAACGGCCAATCGATGTGATCAGTGATCGGTCGCGTCGTAGCGGCGCGCGCCGAGTGATGGCAACGCGGTGCTGTTCGTAGCCGTGATTCAAATAGCATGTTCTTTCGAATTCTCGTAACGCGTTCTTCGTGATTGCAAATATCACAGGTTATTGTTATTGCTATTCGTGATCACACCCATCACTAGTCAACACCCATCCGATGGCCTCCTCGCATGGGGTGCGAACCTGGGTAGGACACTGGGTCAACCAGTCTCCCCCGGGAATCAAACCTCTGGCGCTCCTGGACGGTCTGCGCACCGAGCGGCGCAAGCCAATCGATTGTGCTCTCCGACTAACAATCGGGGGAGTCTGGAAACTGTATTATTTCCTATAGAGCGGGGGTGGTTGTGTACCTTATGGCGACTGCTCTTGAATTGACCATTGGCCATCCGATCCCGGTTCAGAGCCGGGCAAAGGACGCCTTGGTCCGCTATAGATTCGGTGTACTCCGTTTCACCGCTTCATAAGGGAGAGGACCGCGCAAGCGACCTCGAACTCGGAACCAATCGAGAGACCGGAGAAATCTGGTCACAATTGGTAGTTAGGGCGCGAGTGCCGCCCGCCAGGTAACATACCTGGCTACTCGCGGTAAGGCGTTGGCTTCTAACGGGTTGTGGCGTAGCTAGACGTTGGATTTTGTAAATGTCCAAAGTCTTCTACGCTCACTGCAGGGCGACAGAACGACTAATCGTTAAAACGTCCTGTGGTGACGGGCTCGCCCGTTGTAGATGACACCGCAAGATGTTAGTCAGAGTGCATAATCGATTGGCTTACGCCGCACGGAGCGCAGGTCGTCCAGGAGCGCCAGAAGGTTGATTCCTAGGGGAAATGTCGCAAGATGTCTTGACTGAATCGAGGGCTTTTCCGTTGTCAACTACTCTTCAGACTTCTGTATGATTTTATTATCATAGATTTATTATTAATTTTTTGTGTTTTTTTTCTAAATTTCAGCAACCTGTCGGATGCCCACCCAGATCTCCACCACTCACCGCCGCCGCCCGATCCCTTACTCGCTGCTGTCGTTAGAGAGGTATCAAAGTATTATAAAGAAATTGATTTGAAGATTTTATTACATACAACTAACGGACTTCTTGTATCTTCTAGACGTCTCCGCCATGGTCGCCTGGACTGTCCCGTCTGTTGTCGTCGCAGCTTAGAACGGTTTGTATATATAATAAATATAGTTTGGCAAATTGATTTTGGAGATTCACGGAATTCTTGTATCTTTTAGACGTCATCTCCGCGGTCGAGATCTCGCTCGCCACAGCCAGGACCGTCCCATCGAGTACCTCCACCTCTACCTTTTATTTTCTAAAATGCAATGTATTATCTTTATAATGGCTCGATTGATTGCGTTTCTTCGTAAACTAAAGTCCTGTACTATTGTAGTCCCGCAGAACTATTGTAGTCCCGCAGGTTATTCGCGTGTTAGTTTGATTTTACTATGTTCTTACGATCTAGATTATATGTACAACTTACGAGCTATGTTAGCTTCGATCTACTTTATATGTACAACTTACAAAATTTGTTAGCGAAGTAGAACTATTGTGGTAATTGTCTTAAATTATTATGTTCAATGATTATCTTATTTTAGTTTCACACATATATTTTGTGATACATTTGTTTCAGTGATACATGTGATACATTTCACACGGACGACTTTCTGCGCGTCGAATGTAAAATGAACGGTTGTCACTTTTCCGCACTAAAACTAACTACCGAAGATAAAGCAGCTGAATCTAAGACCGCTTGAAATGCGTTCAACCTTATTCCGACGGCTATAAGTTCGACAGAATCGTCGATCGTTCATTTCATATTCTGCTCTTTTGTGTTTTTTTTCTAAATTTCAGCAACCTGTCGGATGCCCACCCAGATCTCCACCACTCACCGCCGCCGCCCGATCCCTTACTCGCTGCTGTCGTTAGAGAGGTATCAAAGTATTATAAAGAAATTGATTTGAAGATTTTATTACATACAACTAACGGACTTCTTGTATCTTCTAGACGTCTCCGCCATGGTCGCCTGGACTGTCCCGTCTGTTGTCGTCGCAGCTTAGAACGGTTTGTATATATAATAAATATAGTTTGGCAAATTGATTTTGGAGATTCACGGAATTCTTGTATCTTTTAGACGTCATCTCCGCGGTCGAGATCTCGCTCGCCACAGCCAGGACCGTCCCATCGAGTACCTCCACCTCTACCTTTTATTTTCTAAAATGCAATGTATTTATCTTTATAATGGCTCGATTGATTGCGTTTCTTCGTAAACTAAAGTCCTGTACTATTGTAGTCCCGCAGAACTATTGTAGTCCCGCAGGTTATTCGCGTGTTAGTTTGATTTTACTATGTTCTTACGATCTAGATTATATGTACAACTTACGAGCTATGTTAGCTTCGATCTACTTTATATGTACAACTTACAAAATTTGTTAGCGAAGTAGAACTAATGTGGTAATTGTCTAAATTATTATGTTCAATGATTATCTTATTTTAGTTTCACACATATATTTTGTGATACATTTGTTTCAGTGATACATGTGATACATTTCACACGGACGACTTTCTGCGCGTCGAATGTAAAATGAACGGTTGTCACTTTTCCGCACTAAAACTAACTACCGAAGATAAAGCAGCTGAATCTAAGACCGATTATGAATGAATGAATGAATGAATCTAAGACCGATTATGAATGAATGAATTAATGAATCTATCATTATCTTATTTTAGTTTCACACATATATATTTTTATACCTAACGATGAAGAAATGATAGTGTTTGTAAAAAGTCTGTTGGCTAAAATTGTACTGTATTATCTTTGGTAGGTATATTATGTAATTGTTTTGTATACCTAACATTAAAAATAGGTTTCCTCTTGATTTGCTTACTGATTCTTCTCAGAGTGGCCATTTTCGAATCAGTTGTAAGTCATAACAAAAAAAAAATATGTTTGATTTGTGGGAAAATCGTGTTTTATTTCTTCGTATGATTTTTTGGTAAATATTTTTTTTTTGTATTTTTGTAACAAAATTTTTTTTTTTTATAAAGTTTATACGTAAAATAATGAAAGAATTTATATTCTGCAAAGATTGCGTAACAAATTATGTTATTACAACCACTGCAAATTTTATCGATATTATCAAATGTGTTTGCCCATCACTAGCGGCTTTCAGCTTTTTGTATGGGAATTATTGCAAACTTCCAGTATTATTTATTATTATTTTTACTATGAAACGTGACTGTTTAGAGTATAATAATTACTTATTGGACATATAACAAGCGCCAATATTTCAATAAATTTCAAAAACTATTAAAGACTTCGGAATTATGACGGTTCAAAAATAGTACTGTTTTTTTGAGGACAGATTTGAAACATATTTAGTTTTCTATATCTATAAAACAAACTGGAGGTTTTTGTTCTATTTATAGCATAGTATGATATGGTAGTCGACTGATTTCAACACAATTTCAAATAAAAAGAGCCTCTAATCATTCATAAATAAAACATACATAAAAAAAAATACTCGATGATTCATCAAAAATTTTCGTGGTTTTCATGAGCTAATATCTAAATATTTTTGTATGCTAATAAGTAAAACGAAATAATAGTTTTGATAAAGAATATAATACAGATGACGTAAGTATTTACAATTTCTAAATAGACTTCCGTATTTTCTCGTAACACAATTATACGGCAGAAATGGCGAGTTTTTTTCACTTCTTTGAAGTTCTCATATTTATTCATAATTATCCAATTGTTTTACAAAATGATATTTCAATATTCTATATTCGAAATTTCAATGCCATCATTGTACAGTTGTTCTTTTTATGATTGGTGTAGTAGTTTCGTAGTTAGAGTCCTTGAAGTCGAGCGCCGTCGATGTCGCCGAAAATCCTGCAAAAGTGACAGATGATTCCATGAAAATACCCATTTACTCCAAGGGTTAAGGGCTAAAAATAAAGTAAACTTTACATTATATACAATAAATTTAAGTGGAAAATAAGTAATAATATATACAAATATATGAATAAACACTACATTCTAGTATATATGTTTAAGAAAATGATATGTAATATTGCACAATTTTACAAATACGTATTTTTTTTAAATATTCACCCTACAGTATTAATAAGGTCTTTAGTTTTTGAACGCCCAATATCTAGAAGCCAGTTTTTTACTTTACCTTTAAAAGTTACATAATTTTTCACGTTTTTCGTGGTTTCACATAGTGAGTTATAAACTTTCGGGGCGATAAAAAAACATTGTCTTCGGGCAAATGTGCTTTTAACCTTTGGAATTGTGAAAAATTCCTTACCAGCATTTCTCGTTAAGTACAATTGTTGACTTCTTGCTCTGTACTCTTTAGTTTTGTGAAAGCTTACAAGGCACTGCTTAATAAATAGCTGGCAGATATCCAAAACCTTAAACTCCGCAAAGAGGTGGTTTGAACTGTACCGAGGAGGCTTTTTGTTTATTACTCTTATTAGTAACTTTTGTGCTTTTAATAGTCGGTCCATTGTTGTTTTTGTACATGAGCCCCACGCTATAATTCCATGCACCCATATACTTTGACCAAGAGCCATATACACCATTCGCAGTGTTTCTTTACTCAGTACATTCCTAAGTTCGCGGAACACGTACAGTAATTTCCTCGTTCGCGCCGTAAGCGATTTTATTTGGAATTCCCAATTTAGTTTGGAATCTATTTCTATGCCTAAATATCAAATTTTTTTTTCAATGTTTATATGCTCACATTTGCAATTATTCAGTTCTATCTACATTTATAAAGTCAGGAGAACAATTTCAGTTTTTAAACACTACCAAAACGAGTTTTCTTTACAACTTTAAGGGACTGGAAAATGAAAAGATTAAGGATTCGGGAATTTTAATAATGCAGATTAATTTAAATCAAAATCATTGGGTGATAGCAGTTGCAAATTTCACTAGCAAAATTTTTCTTTTTTAAGACCCATTAGCACAATTTCATAAAAAAGAAATTAAGTTATTTTTGGGAAAATTTATATTCTTCTTAAAAAATAATGGCTTCTCTCCTGCATCTCTGCAATGGTCCATAGAAATTCAAGATGGCCCATTACAGAAAGATTCCTATAATTGTGGGGTATTCATTTTAAATTTCGCAGAACGAATAATTAAAAATGTAGATATATCTATTGAATTTGATAAAGATAATTATAGAGTATATTTAAAAACCATAATTCTAAAAAAATCCTACGATATGGCTAATAGATGTATTTTTTGCGGCAGAGATGACAACAATACACAGGGTGGTACTAAGTGGATTGAATGCCAGCTCTGTTATAGGTGGGTTCACTTCAAAAACGGATGTTTTGACCCACCTATAAAATTTCAGTAAAATAGCTAAAAACAACTTTTAGATGTAATTTATGTGAAAATATGTTAAAATAAAAACTTATTATTTATAATTAGTGTAAGTACTGTTAACCATTATTTTATTTATTTTTTGGTCCAATTTTCCGTGGCATTTACGTAATATTAATACATTATTATATTACTTAACCGAATTTTTATTCAATTATAAGTATAATATTATTTTAATTATTTGCGATATTTATGTACATATGTATTGAAAAAAATATTTTTGAATTATTTTTTAATTTATAGTACTTATGTCGAGGATTAGGCCTGCAATTATAACATCGGGAAGAAAATATTGCCTTGGTATTTACCAGAGCAATGCCATTATTGTCGTTGTTATAATTATGGGGATACCTCGTTAAAACAAAGCGACGTCATAATAGCCTAACCTCTTGGGTTGACGGTGGAAAAGGCTTTTTTTCAATTATAAGGTAGTAACTAAGGTTCACCAACAGAATAGAACGCCAAAAGATCAACAATACTCAGAAATGGATGGAAACGACCGTAGCGTGCGTCCCATGCGTCGCCTTGGCAGCCGCGACGCACCGACCAGCAGACACCAGGAAAAAAGGCCCGTCTAAAAAAGGGCTACCATATTTTTAACGATTCGGATGAGTCGCAATCGCAATTTGTTTCAATTTTTTTTTTTTAAATGTAAAGAATCTCCGACGATTGCGTCAGTTATGCTATTAGTTTCAATGATTAAATTATACCTTGTATATAAGTTTGGGAATTATTATCTAAAATTAAGGAAATAACGCCCTAATGCACTTTTTATATGCGATGTCAAATGTCATCAGTTATGTATAGTAAATTTTTGAAGCTCCAAAAGTGGGATTCTCGATATCTGCCAGACCGAAGTTTGAGCGGCCACCTCGAACATTGCATACTAACATCCCCGATGCGCGGACCAAAGTTTGGGAATCTTCAATTTGAGAAATAACGCCCTAATGCACTTTTTATATGTAATGTATAATATAATCAGCTATGTATAGTAAAATTTTGAAGCTCCAAAAGTGGGATTCTCGATAGCTGCCAACCCAGCAACAAAAATCCAAATTCATGCACTTGCCCAAAAATTGTGCGGTTTCCTCGACCACTGCATAGGTACTAACATCAGCAATGCGCGAGCCCAAGTTTGGGAATTAATATCTTTAATTTAAGAAATAACGCCTTAATGCGCTTTTTATATGTGATGTGTAATATCATCAGCTATGTATAGTAAAATTTTGAAGCTCCAAAAGTGGGATTCTCCATATCTGCCAGACCGAAGTTTGAGCGGCCGCCTAGACATACTAACATCGGCGATGCGCGGACCCAAGTTTGGGAATTAATATCTAAAATTTGAAAAATAACGCCCTAATGCACTTTTTATATGGGATGTATTATATCATCAGCTATGTATAGTAAATTTTTGAAGCTCTAAAAGTAGGATTCTCGATATCTGCCAGACCTAAGTTTGAGCGGCCGCCTCGAACATTGCATACTAACATCGGCGATGCGCGGACCCAAGTTTGGGAATCAATATCTTCAATTTAAGAAATAACGCCCTAATGCACTTTTTATATGGGATGTCTTATATCATCAGCTATGCATAGTAAAATTTTGAAGCTCCAAAAGTGGGATTCTAGATATTTCCCAGACCGAAGTTTGAGCGGTCGCCTAGACATACTAATATCGGCGATGCGCGGACCCAAGTTTGGGAAATCATATCTCCAATTTAAAAAATAACTCCCTAATGCACTTTTTATATGTGATGTATAATATCATTAGCTATGTATAGTAAATTTGTGAAGCTCCAAAAGTGGGATTCTCGATATCTGCCAGACCGAAGTTTGAGCGGCAGCCTCGCCATTGCATACTAACATCGGCGATAAGTAAAATTTGCATAGTAAAATTTCAAACCTCCTAAATTATAATTCTCGATCATTGCCAGACTAAAATTTGAGTATCCGATTCGGTCTATTGCCTACTCTGCTAAATATGACAAACATAATTTGTATTTCCCGCGGGAGCCGTAATATTTATTTTTTGTTGTAGCATAATTCACGCGTTGTCATTGGTGGACTGGTATTGGCTTGCTATAGGTATGTACGTATGTTTATATATATCGTTTTCTGGCGCCAGCTTCAGAGACCTTCAACGTCAAATGTCAAAACGATTTGTGTGGCTGAATGATTTTCATTTTATTTTCAATAATTTAAAAAGAATAAAATTTATATTTTCCGAAAATAGGAAAACCGCGATCGTAGTTACATAAGGTTATCGGTTTTCTTTCACTTCGTGGTAAAACGTTTAGTCCACAATAGATCCACTTCGTGAACCAAAGTGCTCATAGTTCTGTGCGGCTTCCTTGCATATTAGAGGATAGAGGGGCTGTTGAATTAAATTGGAAAGCTCAAATTATAGAGTGAATATGGCTGAGGAAACCAAGGACCGAGGAAAAGAAATCATGGATGGGTTTCAAGTGTATCCTTTTCATTGTCGCTGTTACATTTATATGGTTAATTGGCTCTATCACATTTTCGCTGCAATATGTAGCTGCAATACAGTTGCCGGCAACATATGCAATATACGGAAATATTTTTAGTATATCCCGGCTATATAGCCGAAGCATTTTTATGTGTTGCGCGTATTGCTGGACGATGGCTTTGAAATCGAATAATACTGCAATATTACCCGGCTAGCTTTATTGTTGTTTCGTTTTGCGGCATAAGTGCGTCCCTTTCTGATGCGAGGCACGACGCACGACAAACTGTAGATCTTCAATTTGTATTCATATCATCTGATGATCATTTTTTTTATTTATAAAATATTAGGTATATATTAGGTATTGCTACCAGTTCTACATTTTTAATTTTTTAACACCACCTGTCGATATTCACCTCGCTGATTCCGAAACTGCAATTATCTTTTGTCGGAATCAATAAATAAGAGAGATATATTTAAATAGGTGTCAAACACCTACATTTCGGTAGGTTAAGTTAATACATATTTGTCAGTAACCGTTAGTTTAAAAAAAAAAACATCATAAAAACTATTTTAAAAATAAAAAAAAATTAAATGGAAAAAAAAACAATGCGATTTTCTCTCAGATTAAGCATTAAAATGATTGAATTTAGTAGTATTTGTCTTTTTTTTTAAAATAGGCGAGGTAGCAATACCTAATATATTCCTTGAAATGTTTATATACGTCATTAATACAATACAATCAACTACTCCAGTAGATAGGCAATCCTACACTTGGATGCGTCACAAAATTAAATGCTTCAAATTTAATTATTAAAAACAGCTATCATATAGTTGGCATGACTGAATATTATATTCAATATTACCTACTTACAAATAATCAAAATATACTAATGTCATTAAATGGTAAGAGAGAATAATATAATAAAATAGAAATGCAAATTCTATGTAGAACAATCAACGTAAAATAATTTTATTGTCAATCCAGCAATATGCCTTCGTATTTTTTAAACATAAATAGATGTATACTAAATTATATGAGAATTAGAATGTCAGCTATCATAATAGGTACCGTTATGTTTAAAATTTTACAAATTTTGCTAATTATCAACATGGAAAATAAACTCGGAATTTTCTAACTCCCTTATACCATAAATTGGGTTTCTTACCAAATTATTTATAATTATCTTTTTAAATTGGTCCTATCCAAGGCTTTTCATTTGCTCTGGAATCTTATTATAGAAGGACAAATTTTGGTGAATAAAACTGTATCGCACTTTGCTAAGTCGCTGTCGGTTTATGTGGAGATTGGATTTATTCCTCGTATCGTGATGATGAAAATCACTATTCACCGGAACTTCTGCTAGGTGTCTACGAGCGTACATAATATTTTGGTAGATGTAGGAAGAAAATAGAGTCATGATTCCTGATTCTACAAACAGCGGCTTACAAGAACTTCTTGGAGAGACTCTATATAAACTGCGTACCGCTCTTTTCTGGAGATTTTTTTTTTTGAGTTTGGTGCCATTCCCCAAAACAGCAGGCCATACGTTATTAGGGAGTAGAAATATGCAAAATAACAAAAATATATAAAAATTTCTTATCTTTCTAATGGCGAATATGGCACTGCACATTTTTTTACTGAGATCATTTAAGCGATCAGACCATTGTAATTTTTGATCAATTTCTAATCCGAGAAATTTAGTGGAGGAGACATTTTCTAGTTTGTCAGACCTAAAGTATACGTCCATTTCATTCGAATCAGACGGCCGCAAAGAGAAGCATAATTGTATTGTATAGAATAGAATAGATAATTGTATTGTAAATTTATTGTTAATAGTGAATTCATATGGAAGATCTTTCAATTTGTATTCATATCGTCAAAAACAATTCAGGCATAGATATCTAAAGTGTTACACCTCCTGTCCACCCTAGAACTGGCTAGTCCCAGTTGGGTGACAGAATCAAATAAGCAAAAGGTTAAGGTTTTGCCATTCGGTTCCTGTTATTTTTGTAAGCAAATCAATGTTTTATAGTAATTAATTCTTAATCCTTCAAGCCCCGCGACTTTGATATCGAAGTCAACTGAACGCGTCCAGGAAAAGTGATTTGATTAGATTTTTTGTGTCATTCCCTATGCAGTTGTATTTTATTTAAATGCACGATGATACAAATATCATCTTGCATTTAAATAAAATACAACTGAATACCGAATGACACGAAAAACCCAATCAAATCAATTTTCCTGTACGCGTTCAGTTGACTTCGATATCGAAGTCGCGGGGCTTGAAGGGTTAAATAAATAAATAAATAAATAAATATTGAAGGAAGGTCAAATCTACATTCTCGTCTTTTTTTTTGTTTAAAATTTTCGTTTAAATCAATATAAACCACTGCACCAGGTATGATTTCATCGACCATTGTTGCCTGATTGTGTAGCTGTTTATGAGACAAAATAATGGGTCAAACTTTTGCAGAAATATTGCCGAGAATGGCCGAGATATATATTTTCCAGCCATATGCTGCATTAAAATGTTACAGTGATAGCCGGTTATTGTTGACAATATTGCGGCCACCACCACTGCGGTACCCACCATCAGTGCCAGATTAACCCATGTAGAGGCCCTTAGGCCATTAAAATCTCGGGTCTCCAACTGTGATAATTTTATAACAATAATGCTTTTTATTACAATTATGCAATTATACGATCAAAGAGTTTATTAAACATTTTCTACCTAAAATTTCAATTCAATGTTTTTTTATCTATTAGAAACATTTCAAAAATTATGATTGTAATGAATACCTGTTTGGGGGACCTGGCGCCCCCTAAACGGCGTGGGCCCATAGGCCAGGGCCTACTTGGTCTTATGGGTAATCCGGCATTGCCCACCATCCCCTGTTACCTTCCCTAAAAAGAGCAAATGTCCTGAATATGGGGCAAAGGACGCTACTCTACTTGGCATACTACTCTATTGTCGCTCTATATGTGAGACCTTGTAAACGCCAACAAGCAAACTTTTCAGGGAATGGAAAAAACTGGGAATTTAATAAGTATTGCTACCTTTTTCATTTAACAAAAAAAACACGGTATTACTGCACGGTATTACATTGAATTTTTAACGTCACCTGACTATTCTGATTTAACATCACCTGACTAATCACCACTATTCGGATTTAACATCACCTGACTATTCACCACTATTCGGATTTAACATCACCTGACTATTCACCACACTGATTCCGAATCTGCAATAATCTCTATTCAGCCTCAATAAATTAGCAAGATATAGGCATTCGAAGAAGTGTCAAACCCATACTTTTCGATAGGTTGTTTGTTTTTTAAAAAATAATACATGAACACCTATAGGGCAGTAGTTTTAGTTAACTTTTTTTAAAAAACAATCTTAAAACCGAGTAAAAAAAATATTTTTTTTGTATGTGAATTTGATTTTTATATTGCGCATCCGAGGCTTTTTTCTATCACATTTAGCATTGCAATGATCGAATCTAGTAGTATTTTTTTTTTGATGATTAAGAAAGGTTCCTATAATCCATATATTCCAAAAGAAAGCCTTGTGTAATGTAATGTGTCAATGTGTTTAATGATTTGGGTAATGTAAATATTTGAGTAATGCAACACCATGCTAAATCCTGCGGTACCCACCATCCCGTGTCACCTTCCCTAAAGAGAGCAAATGTGCTGAATATGGGTCAAAGGAGGCTACTCTACTTAGCATATTATATCATCGCTGTATATGTGAGAAAACTTTTCATGGCCAACTTTTCAAATCAAACTTTGAAAAGTTTGATTTGAAAAGTTGACATGTTGTTTCCATGCCCTTCAGTTGTTTCCATGCCCTTCAGTTGTTTCCATGCCCTTCAGTTGTTTCCATGCCCTTCAGGGCATGGAAACAACTGAATCACAAGATGTTTTTATACTTGTGTAAATGGGACAAAATTTAAAAGAAAATAGTTTACTCTACTAACTCTTTAAAATTATGAGTTTGTCGATATGACATGTTTGTTTGGCATATATGGTGATAGTTGCTTTAAAATTTTAATAATATATACAATAGAACTCCAATTATCCAAATCAATTGGGATTGGACCCCATTCAGATAAACGAAAATTCGGATAGTTGGATTTATCCCGAAAAAAGAGTCTATTTTGATTAATTATTTTATATACCTATGTTTAAATTGGGAGTAAAAACTATTTAATATCAAAATTTTAAATATCAAATCAATATTAATTAAATGTAAAGGCTGCACTTTTACATATTAAGCGCACTGAGAAGTGGTGTACATTAGTACATCATCCCTAAGAACAATTGCTTGCGAATCGCAGTACGTTTCCGTCCTAATTGTTTTCCGTTTTAATTTCGGATAATCAGCGATTCGGATAGTCAGTGTTCGGATAATTAGAGTTCTACTGTACATTAAATCAATTAATAAGGGGAAGCGCCAAATTAACACATGTTATAATCAAAATAAAAGGTATAATTAAAAATCTTTCAATCATTAATTTTAAACAAATAGTTGGATTAAAATCTAAGGTTTCATGTGATTAAAGTTTAATATATTATCGTTCTATCGTATATTCTATGAGAAATACTTTGAAAAAATATTGGTAAAAACAAGCCAAAATGGATTTTTAGAATGCGATTTTTAATATATACATTCCTGTGCCAATTTCCAAGTCAGTATGTTGATAAATCCTCTAAAAGAGTTAAAAATCTATGAATTCCATTAGTTTTTCAGTAAAAAATCAGCGAAAAATATCAGCAAAAACATTAAAATATAAATATTTTTTTTAATGTTTGCATTTTTTTATAATTGTACACTGAAAAGGTTTTATTTCCTTCGACTTATATTAACTTTGAGATGAAATGAGTTACGTTTGACGACCAATTGCGAAAAAAGTCACACCAGTACAAGCATTTTTGAACATTTTCTCTGACTTTCACTAGGTAAATCTCACATTTTATAAGATTTACAAAACAAGATTAATATACTTTAGATACCAATACATACAATATCTACCAATACATTATATAAAATTAAACATACATAATTCGATATATTACTGCAAAAGTGATACGAAATTAAGTTTTTGTATATCCCTCCCTTAAAAAACTGTTCAATAGATTTGATTATTTCGTAAACCACGTTTCATGTTTTTTGTGTCCTCTTTCCCACGTCTCTGCAAGCCAGTGCGAAGAGCAAAACGATAAATTTTCTTCCTTTTTCACGGTGTAGCCAGCTTGGCCGACCTATTCTTAGGATATCGACTGGAGTCAGTTCACCGAATTCTTCGGATATCAAATATACAGGATAGGCAGACGTCTTAATATATCGTCGCCTGCAATATATATAGTCTGTTACGATGTGATTAAAATTTTATTAAGTAAATTGATTATTGGTGATGTAGTATTAAATTAACACCATTTATATACTTTCCTTAATAGAATATCTAAATAGGAATTGGATGACTCTTCGAGATGCTGATACAGGTAAGTGGATGATGCTTTTGTCACTCTTTATTGTATTCAATTCACCTGTTGACCTGAGGTTGGTTAACAGCCCAGTCAAAGGAATTGTTTAGCTGCTCAATGCATAATATGATATGTTTGGACGTAGTTATTAGTCCTGTGTGCTGGTGACTGATTTTTGGGGGGCAGTGTAACAAAATCATTGGAAGCGGCGTTTTAGTGTGTAACTGGCGACTTGATTATGGTAGCTATGTAAATGGGTATTTGTTATTTCCATTCTCTTTTGTATTATGTAGTTACCATATAAGTAGTAATGAAGTTCCAATATTGTGCATCCTACAGGTCTGGTCTTCGAAAATATATCTACTTTCTAGCACTGGAACTACACTGCAAGAAGCTTTTAGCTTACTGTGCATTCGAGGTCTGAGGAGAAATGTGTACTTTTATTATCAAGTTTTTTTTTTATTTGGTAAAAAAATTATGACCGTACGGATGAAAATGTGGCAGCTACCCGATTCATTTTAGTTAAGGAATCCTAAATCTAAATAATGCTTCTCATTGACGAGTAAAACACTGGCGAAATACTTTTTGAAATTTATTTCTTCACTAGCTGATCCGACACCGTCCTGTTCATTTAAATTTGTTTATGATCATTTTGTCCCCGCACAAACTACAACCTCTACAACCCCCCAACCCCCCCCCCCAATCCCCCTCCCCACCAACCCCATCCCCCATCCCAAACGATCGATTTGCATTGCTTTAAAACTTTGGCCACTGCACAGTTCTTCGATAGGTTGCAAGATGGAGTTTCTTTAATTTGAATGAACTGTTCGACCGCCTTTCAACAACATAGCTGCAATTCCTGATAAAGCAAGTGCAAGTGCGATTTCATTTTGGAAGCGAATCGTTGCCTAAATCAATGCAATCAACAAGTTTTCCGAGTTCCACCGGGAGCATCCAAGAAGAAAATCCCTCCTGTTCCATTGTTTGCATATTTTTGTTGCCGATTCAACAGCTTAACATTTGTTTGAGCTGATTGTCAGAATGCATTGCAATCATATCGTTTTTCGCGTTTCAACCTTCTATAAAGGCGTCGTGCCTCGGACAATTGGGCGCTGTCATACCTAGTTGACCTAATACCTTGTTTGATATCTTTAGGCACATGTCCTATATCAATATCCTATAAACATGTCCTATGTCCTATCAATATCAATGCCACGTTGTGAATTTCCTCGCTCAGTTGCATATCTGGATTTAATATTCTGGTACGCATCTGATGCAAAATATCATCAGATATGTAATTTTTGTATTTGGTCCACAAATCAATCGGTTTCGATGGAAAGTTCAGATAATTATCGAAGAAAATGTTCGTATTTGATGAGCTATAAACAAAATCACAGCATCTCGGAGGGTGTATTCCCGATGAGTGTCATTCTCCAGCAATGGCAAACAATGACAGGCTTCTCTATATGTGCCACACAATTCACCATTATCAGTACGTAGATGTGGAAACGATGTTGGGTTGGAACTTTGACTAATAGCAAACGCAAATAGAAACACTCGTGGTTGCTTGGAGGGACTGAAAAGAAAACGACCTAATACATCGGTGGAAAATACATGTGGGAAACGGGAAGTTTGGTTTCCTTGTTTCTGTGGAATTTCTTTTACAGTTGTTTCCAAGTAAGATATCTTGACATTTTGGAGTATAGTAGCGTTTGAGCGTAGTCATCAATCATGGCACATTTCAAAATACAGATCAATACCGAAATAAATAAATTGGAATAAATAAATACAAACGGAGCTGCCATGGAATTCACCGACCGGAGTCGGGCCCATCATAATACTATTTTTTTTTACACTTCTGGGGGGTGAGCAGTGGATTCCGGACTTACGAACCGGCTGTGGTAGGTTTAGGACAGCTGTCTTGCCACATGTGAGCGTTCACCTTGCCACCCATTCACTCCCCCTTCGAAGCCATAGAATTTGAGATGCGCAAATCGCAGTTTTAGATAATTTTTCTAAGAAAGAGTTGATTATTTTTCTGGAAAGGCCAAGATCTTTAAAGAGGTGAAATAGAGATTTAGCTGGCAGGCCACGAGCGCCAACTTCCACCGCGTGAAGGTGAACAGTGAAGCCGTTCCGGGTTACGGCATTTGCAAGATCATGGTATTTATTTAATTTGTACTCGTGGTCTTTTGGGATATTTGATTCCCATGGAACAGTTAATTCTACGATAAGAGCCACCTTCCGAGATAGAGAGTAAAGAGTTATATCTGGACGGAGGGCTGTGCATCCGAGACTTTCAGGGAATTTATACTGCTTAGAGACCGAATCAACCTCCAGAATCCAATCTGTAGCTTTCTCGATTATTGAGAAAGGTTTTGTAGTTAAATGTTTTTTGCCTTTAGAGCCATCCCGCACAAACTGTATTGGGGGTTTGGAGGATACTGTCAAACCCTTGTTGGCACGAGCCACTGAGAGACTAATTACCTCGCGAATAACAGCGAGAACTTTGTCATGGCGGTAAGTGTACCGTCCTTGATCTAAGGCCACCTTGCAGCCAGCTAGAATGTGCCTAGCTGTGCAAGGGGTATTGCTACAGAGGGGACAAGAACTATCCTCGGCAAAGCTCCAACGAGCGAGGTTACTGGGGTCTGGAAGTGTATGCTGAAAGGCATTCAAATAAAATTTCAGCATCTCTGGCGTCCAGTCATAGAGCATTACCTTCCAGTGCATTGGAGGCGGAATGCAAAAGTCACCAATTGTTGTCCAATCATTCTGGCATTGAAGGCCAATAGCATGAGCCATACTCTTGCTGTCGTAATCTCCCCGCAGAAGAGACTTCTTCAAGTCCACGTCGCTCGTGGTTGTACTGCCATACCCCAGACCAGTGCCATTCTGGCTGATTCCAGTAAGGAACCTTTTGTGGAAGTCTACGCGGGCTTGTAGTTCATTTGAATCACTACAGCCACTTATTACGTGCTTCGATATTGCCGGATCTTTGGAATTGCACAGAATCGAATTTTTGGTTATTCTGGAGTTGGCGTAGAGCAGAGAGGGCAGTTTAAGCGCTAGCCCAAAATTTTGTTTGGACCTGAAGAGAGTCGAGGGGTCAGCTGGTTTGGCTAAGGACAGCCAGGATTTTAAACTAGCTGTCACCAGTGCATCTAGACGGGACAGTTGGGTTTTGGTAAAATCGTAAATAAGAAAGGGCCATGACAAATGTGACGTTAGATAATTGTCATAGATCCAGGCCTTACGAGGGCCAGAAATTAGCAAGGCATCTATTTTCGCCAGGCAACTTTTGAAATGCTCTATAACATGATCGCCCGAGACGTCTTTTCCCTGATGGGTGATTTTTCTGCCGAGGAATTTGAAATGATTGTTTGGGTCTATAAGGGAGATATTAGAGCCCTTATAGACCAATTTGGGGTCATAGGATGTAAATTTTGTGCCCATGCGGGCGAGTCCAAGGCAAAAACATTTGGAGGGCTTCACTTTTATACAGCCTGACCAGTCGCAGAAAAGCTCCACTTTCTGTAATAGCAGGGAAAGCTGCTTGGGGCTTCTGGTAATGAAAGTTAGGTCGTCGGCAAAAGCGAGGCACGACGAGGTGTATTGGCCGTCTGTTTTAAAACGGTAGCCCCACTTCCTGTCAAACTGGCTCAGGCTTTCCAGAAGTATATTAAAAACTATATTAAAAATCGTCGGGGAGAGGCAACAGCCCTGAAATAGTCCAATTGAATATGGTATAGAGCGGGTAGTCCATTCTTGCGTTTTAACATGGAAAGTCAGACAGTTGTAGTAGGAGGCTACAATGTCACGCACGACTGGTGGGAAGTTGTACCAGCGGAGTGCAAAGTGGAGGAGACTGTGTCGGACTGACCCAAAGGCATTCTCTAGGTCGAGCCAGCATACATTGATTTGGCGTTCGTGCTGTCTCGCATCCTTGATGGCAGCAGCCAGGAGAGAGTTGTGCTCGAGGCAGCCCGAGACGCCGCGCATGAAGCCTTTTTGAACTGATACTCCAAGGTACTCATTCCGGTGCATGAATTCGCTCATCCTCGTGTGGACTATGCTAAAAAAGATTTTGGCCACAGTGTCTGTGAGAGCAATGGGCCGAGCGTCCTTTGGTCCGGTGCAAACTGGGACCTTCGGAATTAAGATGACTGTCGCTCGGCCAAAATTCTGTGGGACTACACCGCTATTCCATATATTTCGGAAGATGGATCCTAAATATTGCAGAAGGCAGGGGCATTTTTTGTATACTAAATAGGGAATACCATCGGGACCCGGAGTAGAGCCCGACGGCTTCCTCTTTACTTGATTAAGAATCTCATCTAGTGATGGAGGTTGAGAAGCAAAAGCTACCGTAGGCAGGGGCGGAGGTGTAATGCCCGGCGGAGGGCTGTAATTATGGAGCCGCATTGGGTCCTCATACGTGGTCGAAAAGTATTCCGTGGCCATATCTTCCGGGATTTGGATTTTTCCCTTGGCGGCAGACAAAACCGTTTTGCTGTAGTTAAAACGGTTTTTGTCGAACCGGGCTTCCTCTTTGGATTTGAGAAATGCTGCCTTGCGCTTGTCGTTTTGCGTTGCTACGCTCTGTATGAGTTTTAGTATAGAGCGGTACGCGCGCGAGAAGTTGTGGCAGAGGGCTTTATCCCCGGCTTTCTTGGCTTCACGTAACTGGCGACAAAGTAGCCGCTTTTGCCTACGGAGCTTTGCCTTAAATGCGTTTTCTCTGTGAACCGGGTCGACATGGGTAGATTTTGGGTAAACACCCGAGAAGTATTCATGGACCGCCACCTGGAAGGATGACAGCTGGACGCTGGCAGGGGCATTACGGTTCACAGAGTGGTCAAGAATAGAAGTTAAATTATTATTATGAAATTCCCAGTCCTCTTTCGCAAGTGAAGGGAATTTTAGAGGAGGGAAGGATACGATTTGCGCGGGTAGAGGAGACCGGTCGGGTGACAAACTGCGGGCAGATGTGGAGTCAAGGGACATGTGAGGTTCAACTCTGTCCGTGACTCCTTGCGACGGTTTAAGACACTGACGTGCAGCGTCGCTATCATCGTGCCCAGCAATGTGTTTATTTAACCATGCTAATCGTTTATATTGTTTCCCGCAGATAAGGCAAGCAAGGTCCGGTGTCGTTTTAGCCGTGTCGTTGTTTGGGGTTTCTACTGGGGTAGCGGGAATTCTCCCCCCCTGATAGGCCGCTTGGGGGCATATTTCCTTTTTTTTCTTTTTTGCTTTATAAATAATCGGGTCTGGCTTGCAAGGCCATCGACCCGATGCGTTCTTTCACGCCGTCCACCGTCTCTCCGGCTGTCACAACTCTTTCGTTGTTGTCATCCTGATGATCAGGGGGTTTACAATAAATACAAACGGAGCTGCCATGGAATTCACCGACCGGAGTCGGGCCCATCATAATACTATTTTTTTTTACACTTCTGGGGGGTGAGCAGTGGATTCCGGACTTACGAACCGGCTGTGGTAGGTTTAGGACAGCTGTCTTGCCACATGTGAGCGTTCACCTTGCCACCCATTCACTCCCCCTTCGAAGCCATAGAATTTGAGATGCGCAAATCGCAGTTTTAGATAATTTTTCTAAGAAAGAGTTGATTATTTTTCTGGAAAGGCCAAGATCTTTAAAGAGGTGAAATAGAGATTTAGCTGGCAGGCCACGAGCGCCAACTTCCACCGCGTGAAGGTGAACAGTGAAGCCGTTCCGGGTTACGGCATTTGCAAGATCATGGTATTTATTTAATTTGTACTCGTGGTCTTTTGGGATATTTGATTCCCATGGAACAGTTAATTCTACGATAAGAGCCACCTTCCGAGATAGAGAGTAAAGAGTTATATCTGGACGGAGGGCTGTGCATCCGAGACTTTCAGGGAATTTATACTGCTTAGAGACCGAATCAACCTCCAGAATCCAATCTGTAGCTTTCTCGATTATTGAGAAAGGTTTTGTAGTTAAATGTTTTTTGCCTTTAGAGCCATCCCGCACAAACTGTATTGGGGTAAATAAAATAACTACGAAACGTACTGCGATTCGCAAAATAATGATTCTGTCTACGCGCGCAATTGTTCTTAGGGATGATGTACTAATGTACAGCACTTTCTAAGTATGCTTAATATGTAAAAGTGCAGCCTTTACATTTAATTAATATTGATATTGATAATAAATTTGAATATTAAATAGTTTTTTCTCCCAATTTAAACATATATACAACAATTAATTAAAATAGACCCTTTTTTCTGAATAAATCTAATTATCCCAATTTTCAATTATCCGAATGGAGTCCAGTCCCAATTGATTCGGATAATTGGAGTTCTACTGTATTTCCATCCTGAGAGCATAGCGATCAAAACAAAAAAAGAATCAATAAATAAATACAAACGGAGCTGCCATGGAATTCACCGACCGGAGTCGGGCCCATCATAATACTATTTTTTTACACTTCTGGGGGGTGAGCAGTGGATTCCGGACTTACGAACCGGCTGTGATAGGTTTAGGACAGCTGTCTTGCCACATGTGAGCGTTCACCTTGCCACCCATTCACTCCCCCTTCGAAGCCATAGAATTTGAGATGTGCAAATCGCAGTTTTAGATAATTTTTCTAAGAAAGAGTTGATTATTTTTCTGGAAAGGCCAAGATCTTTAAAGAGGTGAAATAGAGATTTAGCTGGCAGGCCACGAGCGCCAACTTCCACCGCGTGAAGGTGAACAGTGAAGCCGTTCCGGGTTACGGCATTTGCGAGATCATGGTATTTATTTAATTTGTACTCGTGGTCTTTTGGGATATTTGATTCCCATGGAACAGTTAATTCTACGATAAGAGCCACCTTCCGAGATAGAGAGTAAAGAGTTATATCTGGACGGAGGGCTGTGCATCCGAGACTTTCAGGGAATTTATACTGCTTAGAGACCGAATCAACCTCCAGAATCCAATCTGTAGCTTTCTCGATTATTGAGAAAGGTTTTGTAGTTAAATGTTTTTTGCCTTTAGAGCCATCCCGCACAAACTGTATTGGGGGTTTGGAGGATACTGTCAAACCCTTGTTGGCACGAGCCACTGAGAGACTAATTACCTCGCGAATAACAGCGAGAACTTTGTCATGGCGGTAAGTGTACCGTCCCTGATCTAAGGCCACCTTGCAGCCAGCTAGAATGTGTCTAGCTGTGCAAGGGGTATTGCTACAGAGGGGACAAGAACTATCCTCGGCAAAGCTCCAACGAGCGAGGTTACTGGGGTCTGGAAGTGTATGCTGAAAGGCATTCAAATAAAATTTCAGCATCTCTGGCGTCCAGTCATAGAGCCTTACCTTCCAGTGCATTGGAGGCGGAATGCAAAAGTCCCCAATTGTTGTCCAATCATTCTGGCATTGAAGGCCAATAGCATGAGCCATACTCTTGCTGTCGTAATCTCCTCGCAAAAGAGACTTCTTCAAGTCCACGTCGCTCGTGGTTGTACTGCCATACCCCAGACCAGTGCCATTCTGGCTGATTCCAGTAAGGAACTTTTTGTGGAAGTCTACGCGGGCTTGTAGATCATTTGAATCACTACGGCCACTTATTACGTGCTTCGATATTGCCGGATCTTTGGAATTGCACAGAATCGAATTTTTGGTTATTCTGGAGTTGGCGTAGAGCAGAGAGGGCAGTTTAAGCGCTAGCCCAAAATTTTGTTTGGACCTGAAGAGAGTCGAGGGGTCAGCTGGTTTGGCTAAGGACAGCCAGGATTTTAAACTAGCTGTCACCAGCGCATCTAGACGGGACAGTTGGGTTTTGGTAAAATCGTAAATAAGAAAGGGCCATGACAAATGTGACGTTAGATAATTGTCATAGATCCAGGCCTTACGAGGGCCAGAAATTAGCAAGGCATCTATTTTCGCCAGGCAACTTTTGAAATGCTCTATAACATGATCGCCCGAGACGTCTTTTCCCTGATGGGTGATTTTTCTGCCGAGGAATTTGAAATGATTGTTTGGGTCTATAAGGGAGATATTAGAGCCCTTATAGACCAATTTGGGGTCATAGGATGTAAATTTTGTGCCCATGCGGGCGAGTCCAAGGCAAAAACATTTGGAGGGCTTCACTTTTATACAGCCTGACCAGTCGCAGAAAAGCTCCACTTTCTGTAATAGCAGGGAAAGCTGCTTGGGGCTTCTGGTGATGAAAGTTAGGTCGTCGGCAAAAGCGAGGCACGACGAGGTGTATTGGCCGTCTGTCACATATCACAAAAAGAATTACGGATATTCAGTTTGAATTGTGAGTAAAAAAAGCATTTTCAGTTTGTTCTAGATTTTCCAATTTTTCAGGCAACTTTTTCAATTTTCCTTTCCGTTAGGACCTTAATTGGACTATTACTAACATTTTTTTTTAATTGCTAAATCAGTTCAGTTGTTCAACCTAATATGCAGTTACCAACGAACAGCATTTAATTTTTATTTATATAGATTTCAAATTATTTAAAAAATTTATTTCTATATTCTAATTTATTCCTTTATTTCGGAATGGTCATACTAGGTAATGGTGTGAAGAAAATGACTTCCCACATTTACACGACCATGCTCAGCGCATAACTAGGCAGAATACAACCTGGGCATACGTCTGGGCATACGACGCACTGTTTGACTTGGGTGGAGAAGTATAACTGACGTATTCATACAATTGAATGTCGGATTTTTGGAATATCATATATAGGCATATAGACAAGATAGGCAGACGTAATATATCATCGCCTGTATAATATATATTTTGTTATGTAGAATTATATTACGTTACGTTACCACATTGTGTTACGTACAATGTGATTAGAATTTTATTAAGTCAATAATAATAATTTGAAAGATGAAAGAAATGCATTTTAAGTGGACTTTCAAAAGCGTTTTTCTCGGAACTACTAAATGTTGTTTAGATGTTACATATAATTGCATTCAATTGGTTAATCCTAATGAATATAAACAAATAAATATCATTTTCTATTTCAGGCAAAATCTTGTGGCAAAACAATGAGGATATGTCATGCCCAGATGTTGAGCACGAAGCTAGAGTTCCTAAAAAAATATTGAAATGCCGAGTTGTATCCAGAGAAATGAATTTTAGTTCGGTAAATGAAATGGAAAAATTCCGCTTGGAACAAGTAAGCAAATTTTGTTGTGGTTATTGGTATATTTTAATATCTTTAGAATAGTGTTTTTCAACTTTTATAGATCATGAATCCCTTTTTGGTAAAAAAAAAAAAACTCCTTCACGACCCCCTTAGATTATAACTTTCCGGAGATCGCTCGACCCCCATTAGTCTCTTCCATAGCTGTAACTGTAAGCAATCAATAAATATTGTTTTTGTAAAAACAATGGCGATAAACCACATTAATTTTAACTGTTTTTCACTTTCGAAGCTGTACTTACCTCTTTTCATATTAGATTAATGTAAAGTTTTGTAAAATAAATAACAAAAAACACAATAAATATGGTTCTCTTCTGAAGCTGTAAATGTTTGCATATTAAAGAAGTTGTAATATTTTTGATTTTTAGTTTGATAGCCTGCGGCCCCCCGGGAGTCTCTTCGCGACCCTCCAGGGGGTCATGGCTCACTGGTTGAAAAACACAGCTTTAGAATACAGACTTTATAAACGGTCTTTGAAAATAAACGAAAAATTAGACGTAGAGATCCCTTTGCTATAGTAGATAATTGTAAACAGTAGTTCTTATAAAAACTTCATTTTCTACTTCATATAAAAATCGAAAACTGCCTCACCAACACAGACACTCCACGGCGTTCCAGGGTAGTTCGAGAAATGTCGCCCGAGGTTGCTGTGACCAGTTTCACTTTGCACAAGCTATTATTACCACATACAGTATCATCACCCAGTAAAGTCGGCTCATCTTATTTGGCACTGGATATTAAAATTAGACAAGCTTTTTTGTACCTAAATCAGGGGGGGGCGGGGGGGGGGGGGGTAACACATTTTTTTATTAATAATATTTATCTACCTAACTAATATTATTCTGACATTTTCTACAGAAATAGATTTTAAAATGTAAGTACATAAGTCGGTGCCATTTTTCATTAAGGAAAAGACTTCTTTGAGTCAATGTTGATTATTTTAAAGCATTATTTAATGATCAACCAATTATGAAGCATCATTTTGAAGCACGAAATAATGAAGCATTATTTAATGTTTAATTTTAGTGTTTTAGAAATATGTATACTAAACTTATATTAGAAGTAAATTTAATATAAATTGTGACATAGTAAACATTTTCATTATATTATTTACCGTTTCTTCATAAACTTCGAAAGGCCAAATGTCTTCCTTAGTATTTTACTAATGAGATGTCGGATTCATGATGAGATGTCGAAGATTCATTATTCAGCTATTAATGTCATTAGTCGTACACTTAAACCTAACCACTTTCATCTTTCGAGCCACTGGAAATTTTGAAATTGATGGAATTAGAATTAGCTAATTAGAATTATTAGGGAAACTAATAAACGATAAAAAAACGAAGACTTTATGGAGAAACTCAAATATGAAGAATTTGTATTTACTTATAAAAAACACATTTATTCGCACCTATTTCGTGAAAACGAAAATTACATACCTCTGATCACGGGCGCCTTGCGGTACCCCTGCTCTCTGTGGCACACACTTTAGGAACCCCTGCCTAAGTGTAAATAGTTAAATAAATTAAAATAATACTATGATTAAAATACATTCCTCACCGCTGCTGCCGCCGTCACCTACGTAATGGAAAATGTAGAACAAATAAAATTACATAGCACATTTATTCTAATAGTGACAACCCAAGTGTTCTGGGTGACGCACCATAATAGTAGGAATTTGTTTCCTAGTTGACCTACTGTACATGTTTATATACTGTTTCGCCCTTGATAAAAGTTTCCCCTCCTAATTTTTCTAAATTGCATTATTTTGTAATTGCGAAATAATTATTAAAGCCCAAATATTTCAGAAACTTCTTTTCAAGGGACGTTGTCTAGAGGAATGGTTTTTTGAATTCGGCTACGTTATACCTAACTCTACAAACACGTGGCAGTCGACTATAGGTTCAGCGCCAGAATCCCAGATGATGCCCGCGAACATACTAAAGTAAGTTACTCACATCATTTATGTAACTTTTTCTTTCCGAGCTCTACGTTTACAGTATTTTTTTTCTTTTTAGCGGCAATATTGTGATAGAGACTAAATTCTACGACGGGGATCTACTAGTGACGACTTCAAAAGTGCGACTGTTTTACATTTAAGAACACCTTAGACCAGTATTACTGCATTTATTAACGTGTTTCTGAAAGATGACTGTATGAAATAGCAATTAAGGCAATCCAGAGCGAATGATCTGATAATAAAAAGTACAAAAATTAAACAAAATTCATTTCACAAACTCACGTTTATTAATTAGCAGGGTGCCAGGCTGTCGTCTGAACTCAAGACGGTGCGGCAAAAGGTAACAAACAATAAACTGCTAACAACTTAAGTAAAATATTTGATAAAAACAACAATCTCATTTTTAAATAATCATTGCAATTTCAAATTTGAGCTGTAAGATCAATCTTCACTCATAATCCTAATCATACTCTTAAAATGTCCGGAATAATTTGATATTCAAAAAATAACACAACAAATACATTTGCATCGATCGCTATTACTAAAATTAAAACTAATTGCAAAATTGATTATAAATTTATTCCGAAATTTATGTGATCGTCGCACCTTCTCTTATGGCGTCTAAAAAGGCTCGAATTACTTATCTAATATAGTCAAACAAAGCGAATTCATTACAAAACTAAAACTCAAAAACGTCCTTAAAGTAAAAGATATAGATTATTTGGTCGCTAACGACGCAGAGTCTGCAATCTACAGTTGGTCCACGTTGTAAGTACTACAGCAAACTTACAAAACAACATTATGCATATTTGGAGATAATAATCACGTGGAATGTAGAAAAAGTTGTAATAAATAGAACATTTCTTTAAACTATGTAATATTTAAATCTTCAAAAAATAGTTTGCAATATATTATTTTTGTATTCTGATTCTCTCTAAAACGCAATAATATCTTAAAGGCACACATAAATTATGTATTTGTAGAATTATATCTAAACAGATACAGTATTCGTAGACGGCACAAATACAAAAAGAAATTTTGGAAATAAAAGAGGACTAGATTTTCATGTTGTGAAAACTGGGAATATTTTACTATCCTATATAATCATTTCTGAAATTCTAGCCTTCCTAGTTGATGAAATATCGCAAGTAGGCCGACGACATTATTTGTCGATTTTTATTTTTGTAACTATAATAAATTAGAATTGTAAAAATATATTCTCTGAGCTTAATGTTGATTTCATTACAAGAAAAAATCTTTGTATTGCACCCGATGATATGAAATAAATTATTTTAAATTTAAAACGTTGTTATAAAATTTTCTGACACATTATACACATAAAAAAATGACGTTGGAAACCAGTTGAGATGCTGGTTACGCAGCACCTTATTTTGTGGGATCGCCACTGGAGAAAATTAAACTTATGAATAGAAAAAATACTAAAACACATGATAAACGATTTACATTAAAAAGAAAAAAATATTAGTACAAAGTTTAGATAGAGGATAGAGGCACGAGGATATACTTTCGTGGAATGTATCGTATTTTAGCGGAATGCTTTGCGCAGCACTTTGTACCTAAATATTATACAAAAAAAGTAGGAAACTTCGTACGATTTTCACGTAGAAAAATATATCGGCATATGTTCGACGAGGGCGGTTCGAAAAATACATGCAGCAATAAGAAATTGTAAATTTGTTACAAAAGTAGTGAATTGTGTTTCAACATAGTCTCCTTGATGGGTTATACAAGTGGTCGTTCGTTCAAGTTTGGTGATCCCAGCGAGATATTAAACCGCGCTAAGGCCTGCAAAATATGCCTCGGTTTCACGTATGACTTCGTTGTTCATTGAAAATCTTGGTCCTCCCAGCCATTCCTTCATGTTTCAAATGCGAGGGAGCTAGGTCTAGCGACAATGGGGGTGCATGCTCGTATTGCTATTCTAATAAGCACGTCATGGTGGAACAAAACCTTTTTGTTTGCGAAATGAGGAGTCGTTATAGATGCCGGGTCCCAGCAATGTTACGAACTTTTATTCTTCTGTATTCTAAAGCCATGTTTTGGATTTTCACTATCATTTCTGGCGTATGGACGTCAAACAGCCGTCCGGAACGTTCGTCGTATTTTGTGCTTATACAATCACTTAGAATAAAGCCAAATCACTTATACACTCTTCTTATCGAAGGAGCAGATTTCCCATAATGCTTATTAAGTTTGGATTAAGTTTATTGAACCGTTGTCATGTTTAAAATAATTTGTAATCACCACTCGAAATTCCTTTTTGTCCACGTTGACAACACCATGCAATTCGGTGAACTGAAACTTACACAGCTTGGCCAGTTTTGGTGTAAAAAGTTAAAACTTGAACAGTGGCATCATTCTTTTCTTCTTTGGGTGCCTCTCCAACTAGTGAAGATTGGCAGTCAGCTCTGCATACTTCTTTTTGTCCTATCCATATGAAGCTGAGTACTAGGGAAAATAGAACAGTGGTTTCCCGTTGCCTTCTGCACCAGAACTTTCGGACAGTATTTGTCTCTCCAGGCCACTGACGCCTCTTCCAGATAGTTGCCCTACTGGGTGTTAGGTTATACCGCCTAAGCTTGGTCATAAACTTGCTAAACTAATTGGCAAATTTTTTTAATGATGTCTTAAGTTTCGCATGGACTTTTCGAACCACCCTCGTTAATGTTAATCCTTAAAATTATGACGATTTTAAATAGTACCAACGAGAATACAGCCACTTTATGGGACTCTTCGTAATAAGATATTCTATTTGGCACTATCTTTTTAACAATATTGTGGTTTACCCTGGGGTAGCCGGGTGTTTTAAGTGTTGTTTATTTCCTAGTGGCGCGGGCGACAATCGCCTGCAGGGCGGCCAACTGATTTAGCAGATTAGCGTTGGACTGCTCCAGGGTTTCCACTCGTTTTCTATAGTCGCCGTTCTCTGAGACTAGAATATCGACCTTCCTTTCGAGCTGATCCATGTATTCCTTTTTCTTACGCCGGCTTTCTTGCGCCGAGATCTGCAAAAAAGAAAGTGTTAATTAAATACAACGACACTGCGAGAATTTTCATAATTGCAGTGTAGGAATGATGATTACCTTATTTTTAATTTTCCTCCTGATTTTTTTAAGGGATTTCTCCTCGGCCTTTGTGAGGGGTAGGCGAGTCGGAACAGGGTAGCCTTCGGCCAGCAGTGTCCGCTTTTCCTCTTCTGTTAGTACTAATGTGCCAGTTGACCCTTTCTGTAAACAATAAATAAATACATATAACATTAGGTCCTTACCTTGTAATTACTATCGTTTTATTGATTTTGGATAATCTTTCTGAGTTGGAAATACAAATTGAAATCAATTTCAATTCAAAGCTATTTGAAAATCTGTTTTTTATTTGTCTGTGTAGTTTGTGCTCAGATATTTTCGTGTGTGCAATCATAGGTTACTCGAAAATTTGCATTATTTTCGAATATTGCAGCAGAGATGGCAAGCAATATCAATCAAGTGTTTAAATCACGAACAATGCAGGATTTAGGTATAAGCTACACAAGCTATAGCTTAGGGCCCCCACTCTCTTGGGGTGGCCGACAAAAAATTATCTGGACTTTGTATGGACTTATAAAGGGCCCCATATCTTTCACATATCCCAAATAGCTTAGGGCCTTATCAAGTCTAAAGCTAGCACTGATCTCGAATGAACACATCATGCATTATCGGCTTGATCGCTTCCGTTGTGGTAATTTCGACCTTGAGTAAGGCCGATGATGATGTATTAAGGGCGGTAATGGAAGCAGATCCGCCGCAAACTACGGCTGAGCTAGCAGCAGCTTCCAAAGTAAATGACAAAACAATATTGAGTAATTTGAGTACAGAATTGTCAAGAGTAAATAAGCTTGAAAAGTGGATACTGTATGAACTGGATGAATGCCAGCTGCGAAAACGCATCGATGCTTGCATTGAATTAAACCATCACAAATGAAAGAATTCTGAATCGGTTTTTCGTTTGTCCAAAACGTTACATCAGTCTGAAGACACTTGCAGTGAAGTTCTGGTGGTCCTCTGCTGGTTTTATCCACTACAGCTTCTAGTGGACTGGCACTACAGTTGACGCAAATGTGAACTGTCAAGAATTGCTAACAAAGATAAAGATAAAGAAGCTCTTTATTAACCGGTCAGAAGCCAGCATTCGCGCCTAAAAAACTGCGCAGCAACTTTTTGGTCGATTTTGTAGATAAATACTAAAAACATCGATTTTTTATGAATTCCCTCTTATTACCTAATAATTAATCTTGTTAGTCATGGATGTTATATATTTATATAATATATATGGGGGCCAGCTGAAAGGGCTATGCGCAGATATGTCAAACGATGCAAAATGCATATATGTCGGCGCTCGACCAATTAAAAAAAAAGAGCCTGGTTAATCAGTTTTAAAATTTCAGGAGTTGCGACTGAAGACTTTTCATCAACCACATTACCCAGATCTTGCTCCAACAGCTTTCCACTTTTTGAAGAATTTAGATATTTTTTTACAGGGGGAAAAAACAACTCTTAGGAGACAGTTAAAAAATGCCTCCAAAGAATTTTATTCAGTATTCAGTATTCAATTTATTCATTCAGAATATACAATAAAAGCATGAATTATCAATTAAAGTTGATTATTGCATATTAGAATTCGTCAGTTGCTAGTCATATATGTAGATATAAAACTATTAAAGCATAAATATTAATTTGACAATAGCGTTGACAAGTCTTCACGACAGACAAATAAAATTAAAAATATAGAGCTGAATCCATGTACATGAGCATACATATAAAATGGATAATTATTATAAGAATATTAATAGTCATCTTAGGCACTCTATACAAAAAATAATCACTCAATAGAAAGTATCAAAACAAAATTGGAAAAAAACAATGTATGTATATGGTCAGGTATGTTACGTTACACATTGTAATCTACATATTAAATATTAAATTCATAATATTATTATTAAACAATAAGAACTAAAAGTATTGATTCCTGTTCATAATAGTCTATATCAGAGGTATTAACCAACTCTAAATGGCAATTTCAATTAATTAAATATATATTTTTCATATAAAATATTTGGTCTTAAATGTCCATTGTAGAGCAGCAACTTCAAAGGTAACGACCTAATACACTACCGAAGAGCAGTTTGGCAAAAACATATCACCATCCTTTAGTGAGCTGGGTGAAAGAACATCCAGGAATGTGTTTGTTTTGAATGTCTATCCTCTAGTTGCAGTGTGTCGACTTACCGGTTGTGAGCTGATGAGAGGTGTGTGTATGGGCTGCCGGGCTGCGTGTGTGTGGGGCGCAGGCGAGGAGTACAGGTGGTGCCGCCGAGACCGCGGGGACGCTTCTGAGTGGGCCGGAGACAGAGCTCCTTCCGAGTCAGAGCTGGACAGCGATGACGGAGGAGTTGGGGGTAGTCCAAAACCTATTCACAAGCACAAAAACATTATTATAATTAACTATACAGGGAAAAGTGGGCGGAAAACAGCATTCACTATCAAAATAGTGCAATGATCTGTTACACCGATAACTCCAAAACCTCTTATGGTGCAGGCTCAGGAATATTCAGAGAGCCACCCGAGCGGAGGTATACGCCATTATGAATGTGCGTATATCAACCTCCATAAGAACCACGCCAACCACCGTATCTATATCCACTCGGATAGCAAGGCAGCTCTTATGGCACTAGCCTCGAATACTATTAATTCAAAACTAGTGCAAAACTGCGTATCACTACTGAATTCCGTGGGCGAAAAGAATAGGGTAATTCTAAGATGGGTTCCCGGCCATGCAGAAATCAGGGAAATGAAAAAGCCGACGAACTCGCTAAGACGCACCAAAAAGCCTTGCAAACCTAATGCTCAAACAAATATGTTTAGAACAATCCGTCAACCACTGGAACAAACACGCCAGGGTTGAATCAATCCAAAGCGCTAATTAAGGCTTACGACCCTAAGACGGCCCGTGAGGCCTTATCGCTAAATAGGAACAATTTACGCATACTGGTGAGGGCGCTCACGGGGCATTGTGGCCTTAACAAACACATGAACAACCTCAAGCTCCGAGACACAAAGACGGGCAGGTTCTGCCAAGGGGCAGAGGAAACTCCCCTGCACCTCATATGCGAGTGTGGCCCGCTGATGCGTAAAAGATACACCCATTTGGGTGGTCATTACCTCCAACCTGAGGAGGTAAAACAATCTAACAATCTGGTGCCAAAAGCCTGTCGCGGTTCTTAAATGACACGAGGCTTCACGCAGAACTATAGCAGGTGGCGAACACAATAGATCAGCAATGGCCGCAGTGTTACAAGGCTCATAAAGACCTTAGAAAAGCCCCACAAAAAAAAAACCAAAACCTATTCACAAGCACAAAAACATTATTATAACTAATTAAATATTAACTATACAGGTGGGCGGAAAACAGCATTCGCTATGAAAATAGTGCAATGATCTATTACACCGATAACTCCAAAACCTCTTATGGTGCAGGCTTAGGAATATTCAGAGAGCAGCCCGAGGCTATTTGCATTCTCAGTCTAAAGATAGGATGCGATTAATCAATTCTTTACCTGTTGTGCCCGGTTCCACTTTTATGCTGAGCTTGGATGCCGTCAGTCTGCCGTGTGCTGCTAGACCTGGTGCCGTGCTGAGTAATAAAGGAACTGCTGATCCATGTTGTTTCAATACACTTTGTGGTACGTGAATGCTGCCAGTCTGCAAGCAAAAATTGTATTAGATACTAAATAAAAATAAAAAATATAGTATACGCTGCAGTTTAAACGAACAAACGGGATATATAAGAAAGAAGGAATTTAAAATTCACATTAAATAAAAAGGAAACACCGTGGGAACCCCTGAAAGAAGTCGGTCAAGATCATATAATTATTACGATTTGGTAGGTTTAGGACAGCTGTCTTGCCACATGTGAGCGTTCACCTTACCAACTTACCAGATTCGAGGTGAGGAAACTGCAGTTTTAGATAGCTTTGCGAGTTATGCATATATGGATGGAGGAGTGTGTATCCGAGACCTAGAATTCGGTATCTTTCTCGGTTATTGAGCAACGTTTTGGCGTGGAATGTTTTTTTGGCATGATAAACCCTTATTGGCATGAGCCACCTCGAGAATAAGGGCAAGGACCTTGTTGTGGCATTAGCTGTTCCTACCTTGATGTAATGGCTACAAGGACCAACTAAAACATGTCTAGCTGTGCATGGAATGTTACTTCAGGCGGGCCAAGTTACTCGAGTGAGAAAATTTATGCTGAAGGAAATTTAAATAAAATTTCTCTCTCTGGCATCCTGTCATACAATATTATTTTCGAGTGCATTGGGAAGGGGACTACAAAAGTCTTCGACTGTTGTCCAGTTATTCTGACATTGAAGGCCTACCGCATGAGCCCAAGCCTGCATGTGTTCAGTGGACTTTTTTCCCCATGTATCGCTCTATGTAGAAACTACATGATTGGCTTAGGATTCCAAAATTTTGGGAAACGCCTGCCTCGACCAATCGGGTAGTTTCCTCAGGTATGGGGAGTGTAGTTTAATGAATGCAGGCATAAGTCCTAAGGATTCTTGAGACTCACAACGAATTGTATCGCTAATGGTGATGATGACTTCATCAGGTCCTTCATGGTCGTACTGCCATATCCCAGTCCATCAAAATACGATATCAGCTATCTTCTGAGATATGGAGTGAAGACCTAGACGAGTGAAGACGGAATGCAGCCTGAATGCACTCGAATTCTTCCAATTTTAGTAGTACAAGTAGGTACTCACGGTGTGATCAATGACGTAGTCGAGGTGATGTATGGGTCCGGAGGGTGATGGGGGGCAACTGGAAGCTGGCGATGACGGCTCTGACAGCGGTTCTTCCTTAACGTACTGTTCTTCTTTAATGTTTGGAGATCGGGGCGACTGCGGCGATGGAGATATTGCCCCACCGCGAGCCCAAGTGCGTTTCAACGGGATTGCTGGGAAGCATTCTTCTTCCATATCTATTAGAGAAAAGCCATTGATAAATATCAGGTTCAATGTAATTTATATTTGTGGCATCCGTCAAAGACAGCATTGATTTACAAAACGACCTGAATAGGTCGTTTCACATTTATTGCATAATATATCTCTTTGTTGTTAATTATGATAATGTGGAAGTGTTATTATTAAATAATTTATTAATAACATTTAAGCGTACAATAACTAATTCTCTTTGTTGTTAATTATGATAATGTGGAAGTGTTATTATTAAATAATTTAAATAATTTATTCTAACTACGGGACTAAGACTGTTCTATCGACGTCGCGGAAGCAAATCTTTATAAATCGAATAAAATTGTTACAATTGCAAAAAAGCGATTTTTACCTTACAATATTCCTTCGATATTGAAGCCGCATTAATAAACTAAACAAGTAAAACTAGCCAAAACAAATTCGATAAAGAAGGTAAAGCGCGGAAAACTTTTGAAAAATCAACAATCAAAAATAAAGAAACGTCATTTTGACAATCGGCCGTGCCCAAAGATAATAAATATGCCGTGCCAACGGGTCCCATCAAACTTGCAGAAGGCAAATTTGCAGACGGCAATCTTGCAGACGGCATTCTTGCAGGCGGCAGTTTTGCAGAAGGCAATCTTGCAGAAGGCAGTTTTGCAAATGTCAAAATGACCTAACCTAACCTAACAGAAAAACTTAAAACATTTTTTTTAATGTTTAGTTTGATGTATAAAAGTCATCCACTACAAGGATGCCGGTAATTAATGTCACTTCGATTTTAGGGAAAGAAAAACCTAACCTAACCTAACCTAACAGAAAAACTTAAAAACTGTACTGAAGGTTGCCGCCTGCAAGGTTGCCGCCTGCAAGGTTGCCTCCTGCAAATCTGCCCTCAACAGATTTGGAACTGTCAAAAGTGACATTTGTGCAAAATTGCCGCATGCAAAACTGGCGCCCCCCGTGCCAACAGGCAACAAGTAGCGAATCAGTGTTGCCAATGCGACGACAAATTTCTTAGCGTGGCAACAGTTTTCGGGTATAAGGAAAGTGAGGCAACGCTGGCAATGCGCATTGGCGGGAAGTTAAAAGAAGAGATACCGGCTTTACAACATGGAAGTAGGCTGTGTTATCCATGGATAAACATTATATTAAAATGACATATTGTATTAAATTGAAGATAGGCATACAACCTATGATATGACGTTTCTCTACAATGTAATAAATAAGATTTTTGACAGTGCGTATCTGGTCGAAAAGGTATCCATTCTGGCTCCTCCTCGCATTACTCGGAATCCGCACCTGTTAAAGAGATATAACTCAAACAGAGCTATGACAACGCATAACAATAGGTTTGGGTACATTGATATTCTTTCATCAGATAAAAGTCACTTTAAGGAAACCATTAACAAGTCTTATCAGTCCTTTGTCCCCCCTATTTCATCTAATGAATATTAATCCCTTTAAACGGTTTACATAAATAGTTTTTTGTAATATTAAAAAAAAAATATATTTTTGGTAAGTACAAAATAATTAATAATGTTTATAATCTTAACGTAAAATTTCATTTTCATTTGTTTTTTGTTCTTTCTCTTTCGTCTATCAATAGATCACTGCTAAAGAAATGTATGTATAAATAAGGTATAATAACGGAGATATGTACTGTACACATTTATTATTACCGGTAAATAGTGTTAATATATAATTAGTCATCGTTTTATTGTTATATTTTGTATTTGTTATATAAACGTTTGTTAACCGAATAAAATAAAATAAAATGACAATAAAATACGATGAAGGACAAATAGAAAATCTTTAAAAACGTTATTAAGTTGTTCAAAATAAAATAAATGAACAACTTGACCGGTTCATACTTTCTGTTTTAAAACTGTATTTTAAACATATAAAAAGCTATAAACAGTTGATGTGATGAATATACATTGGGACATTGAGACATAATAAATACACAGAGTAAAGTACGAATGCTCTGTCAAAATTAAACTACTTAATACTAAAGTGTACGTGTAATGGGTGTATGTTCAACGCCGGTCTGATTTTAAGACTAAGAATTTTGAAAATTGGTATTTAAGGCTGAGGTATTCTAAGACTTGTTATCTCTACTATATATCCATCAAGAAACGATAAAAACATACGTTTTCAGTTTGTAATCTATGTACTTTCTTTTGCAATTTACATGGACTAAGTATAACATTCCTTTGATATCTAACATCCAAGTTAGGTACTTTAATAGCAGGAAAGACATTGACAAAACACACATGTTATTGTTATTTAGAAAGAAAATTTGTGCGAAATCAGCAGTCCAGCGTGTTTACTAAATAAAAAGCAATAAAGAGCATAGCACACTATACAAAAGCAGAGTGTACTCTGGGATAAAGGATACAATCAGGTAACTATCTTAATGACAGCAAATTATAGTTTTAAGTGTACATGATAACAGATGTTCTTGATAACCTTCATTGCAAATTTCTATCACAAATCATTATGTATCTAATAAACATTGTTGTGCTACTTTTGACCCGAATGTAAAGTGTAATTCACAATAATCATCGATAATAGCGAAAGACGCTGCGTCGGTCATTTCTGTATCCTATATATTTCCAGAGGTTACGTATTTTTTGTAATCAAGTAAGATCGTTAACCCAGAAAACTTCATTTCTCAATGACTTTTGACTCTGCTTAATTTATATTATTGCAAGTCTGTGCGCTTTATCAATTTGATAACATGACGCGTCTTGAAAACATTATTAATTTAACTATGGTACAGTGTTATGTAAGTACTTAATGTGGATTAATATAAATACGTAAGAATATTTTTATTCAAAATGCATAGCCCGGTTCGTCTTTTCTGGTGGCTTTTAACTGCATAATGGGCCCGATTGCGTTTCGTTGCGAACTAAAAATAAAATTAGTCCAAGCGAACGAGACAGAGCAATACGTTAGAGCGGCATATGAAACGAGCGATCGTCGATAAATACTACCTGTCGAACTTATACTCGTCCGAATAAATTCTAGCATATTTCGTGCGGTGTAAGGGGCTTTCTAGACGATCAAGCATGCTTGACAAGCAGCGCGTCGCGGGCTGGGAGGGGATCGTAAACCGCAGGAAAAAAGCAAATATTTTTTAAAAATATTTACCAAAAATGCCTAATTTTGTAGTTTATACCAGGAATTAACAATTGATTGATGAATGACGTGACTCCCTGGTATAAAACTACAAAATTAGGCATTATTGGTAAATATTATTATTTGCATATTTCCTACGGTTTACGATCCCCTCCCAGCCCGCGATGCCATGCTTGACAAGCGTGCTTGATCGTCTAGAGAGCCCCTTAGATTATAATTATATTGCGTGCAATACCTACATTCCAATTAATTAGTTACCCGAAGTGTAATTTTAAGTGGTGACATTCAAAAAAGGTGGCTTCATGGGCATGTGCAATAATCACAGTTATGAACTTAAAAACCTACATTCGATACGAGAAATCCTGGTATAAGCTACAAAAATAGGCATTTTTAGTAAATATTAAAAAAAAATATTTGCACATTTCCTGCGGTTTACGATCACCTCCCAGCCCGCGACACGATGCTTGTCAAGCATGCTTGATCGTCTAGAGCAGTGATTCCTAAAGTGGTCTATATGGACCCCCAGGGGTCGATTTCGATTCGCAGGGGGTCCATGTAAGCGAAAAAAAATCGGGGTGCACGAGATGTAAATGGGGGTCCACGTTAGTGGACTCCATCTAGGCAGGTCACCATAAGCATTCAGCTGATCCGTTAATGTCGTATCACTTCTTAAACAGATTTTGTATACAGCATAGTATTTTAAAATTATAATAATAGCAATAAACAAACACGCGCGTCACAAGTATCACGGAATGAAATCAACACTCAACTCAAATTGCATCACTAGTCGATTGAAGAGGCCAGCGCACATGACTAACGAGGGAAGGTGCGAATGAGATATGTGAAAAAATTGCACTTCAATAGGTATCCGTGCGAACGAGTAGGATAAACGCGCCACATGAATGAGCAAGCGAGATAGTGCTACATGTGCACTTATTGGCAAACATGGCTTTCCCAAATGCTTCGTACTTCAAAGTCGTGGACGCTTAGATATGTAGAAATAAAAATTGTACATATTTTAATTTTTTTCAACTGCCCACATTACCAAAAACCCTATGTTCCAGTACTGTTCCAGGTGTTAAAAAACTTTTAATTTTAGTAAGTTAGGGAAAATTCAGGTAGGGGGTCTACGGAAAACATAAAGGGGTCTATGGGTCAAGAAAGTATGGGTACCTCTGGTCTAGAGAGCCCCTAAGATGCTTTGACCTTGGCGGGCAGTTTTGATGCGAAAAAGTGACAACCGGTCATCTCACATTCCGCTCTAGCGTACTGTCTCGTTCACACGGACTAATTTCCGATTTTAGTTCACGAAGAAACGCAATCCAGCCCAATAGCTAATATGATATAATAATGTAAGCAGCCCAGCGATGACTTCATCGCTATAAAAGAAAGAGCAAAATTGTTGTAAAAATTCTCATGTCACGCTAACGATTGTCCAGCCGGCCGTGTTTACGCAATTCGATTACCTACGTGCTTGTCAGTTTCGTTTTTCAAACATTGTTTGCTAAATTTTAAAGGACATTCCTGAATTTATTTAAGTCGTCTAAATTAAAAAAAAACGGTTGTGTCACCCCAAGACTTTCCCGACAAGTAGCCAAGGACTAATTATATTGAATATTAAATTCATAAATATAATCGATGAGTGACCTCTCTCTGTCGGCGGACAAACCCGGTTGGGTTCCATTGTGACGCATCGGGTGGCGCGGTTCGTTTCTCGGGATTGGGCCAAGCGCCAACAGACGGCGTTACGTCGAAGACTATCGCGGTTGTTTTTAATAATTTTTAATTATTTATTGATCCACAAAAAAACTTATAGATGTTTTATCTTATTTATAGATGGCGTTATCTTATTTATAGATGGCGTTAATATTTAATTAAAATGCACGGCGGAATTTAAATATTATTAGTGTAGCTTGTATATGAGATATTCCAACCAAAATTTCACAATATGGTTTCGGCCTAACTAGGCATGTGTACTAAATTTCTAGTCTCTCAGTCCAATATTTCAAAATAAAATATAACTAAGTAGTGCAACTGCTGGTAGACTGATTTCAACGACAACCTTTTCAACTGTTGCCATCACCAAATTATGCCTGAATGCTAAATTTCAGCTCAATCAGATGATGCGTTTGGGCGCTATCGTGGAGAGAGAGAGAGAGAGATAGATAGATACACACACATAGACAGAGAGACATACACACAGACATACTTCGATCTGTAAATAGTCTTATAATCGTCTCAGAGAGGCTCAAAATGAATACTTTGATCAAAAGTATGTTAAAACAAGATGGATACACAATACTTTCGCTCCTCGTCGGTTGGTAGGCCTGGAAAGTAATTGTCTAAGTGTTGGAAATATTCTCTACTAACTTACCATCGACTTTAGTATGTGACGGGGACGGTGGTGGTGATTCGCCGTCTGAGTTGAGGCTGTAGGAGTGTTCTGTTTTGATTGGTGCCCGCGTGCCAAGAGCTGCGTCTGTCATTAATCTGTCGTGTAGAACCACTCCGCATTTGTTGTCCCGTACGCATAGCCAATCCTGCATTTCAGAGTCCGTGTCCAGTACATCTTGCATAGCCTGGAAGACATAAAAAATATGGATATAGATAATGGGCCCACAAGCATACAAACACGCGCACAAGTGTTTTCCATGCTAATTCTGAAATACGTGTTATAAATTCTATGGTGAATGAGTAAATGGGGGCTAAGACATGAACGCGTGTTTCAGATATCGCAAAAACAAAGTTTGGAAATTCGGCACAAATGGGAGATTCAATGAAATAAATCAAACTCCTAAACATATAATTCTCTTTAACAAATAATAGAGATTTCTTGTATGCTAAATGGGGCACATATTTTCAATAAATAAAGATATAAAAATATTTTAACAAGTTTATTAAAAGCAAGTAAAGATTTAAAAATATTTTAAAAGGAATATAAAACATGACATATACATTCAATGGCAATATCAAGCCATTATACATTCGACGATAGGTTGTAAAAAAGGTCTCGATCGTTGTGAAAAAGGTACCAATGTGCTAACGATACTTTTGTCAAATAATATTTCGTAAACTATACTTTTTAATCGGTTCGAGCGTATAGTGGAACAAAGAAAGGGAAAACATACATAGAAGAACCCTGTACACATTACACTCCTTTTTTGTTGGGCAGTCGTGTAAAAATAAGGGAGCTTAGGGCCATATTCGCATAGTATCAGACTTCTAAACGATAGTTAAATCCTTTTGCGCTAGCAAATTCTGTAAAGTTTTAATATTCAACAAATTATAGAGAACTCCCCGAAGAAGCCAAATATTGTGATTATTATAAAATACTACAAACTTTCATTATTAGTATGTGCCATTTCTCGTCAACCGGTGGATTTCTATACTGGTTGTGATTATTTCGTTCCGCAATATAGAGTGCAAAACAGATTAAAGTCAACTTTGCCCTGTTTACCCAAACCTAACGAAAAAAAAATTTATTTAGCCTTGTCTCATGTCGACTTATCTCCATATACCTAAACTAATTTGCAAAAATTGTCTAAATGACTCTTTCTACAATTTAATATTTCTCTTAATTTAGCGAAGATGATTTAGCCTCCTATTCACCAAAATAGGATTGTTTTGACTATCGAATGGACTATTTAAGGCTCCCTTCCGAGTTGACGCGACTAAAAATTTAGGTATTTTTGCAATGCCACGCGCCCGCGCGCTTTCTATATATATGTTACGGGTAATGCTAGTTGTTTGAGTAAACCTAGGTTTACCCGGGTATACCTAGAACCTAACCTAACCTAACCTAACCCAAAATCTTTGGGTAAAACTAGAATTACCCGTAACATATACATAAAGATGTATAGGTATACCGCGGCGACAAGAGAATACGTCCCACCGTTGGCAGTGGCCAATTACGAATGACGATTTCGGCTTCGCGCGTCATCTAATATAGTCGATTTGGCTTTTCAATTATAATATAATAAATTATCAAATAAATAGTTTTTTATAAAGTAAACTTTAGATTACAATAATAAAATAACTTAAGATCACTGTGTTATTTTTTATATCAATCAAAAGTATCTTTAATAAATAGAAAAAAAATAATGGTTGGCCATAACATTTCTGGAAATTAAGTAATTTCAAACATTTTTTTCTTATATTTTTTGTATGGAAGTTCCAAAAACTGTCTTGGTACTGTGCAAATAGACCATACGCTGGTGTAAACTGTATTTTTTTAATATTGAGAAACATCTCTAGGTTTTTCAAAAACTGAAGACAAATCTCGCTCGTTTTTATTTTTTTGGAAAACAGTAACAGAATAAAAATAATTTACAATTAATATGGAAATAATTTACCAATTTCGTTTTGGTGAAATGATAGCTTAAGGACCGGGTTTTTAAAATCCGGCATAATTGTATTAAAATTCTTTTTCGTGTTCTCACAACTAGGCCACAAAATTATGCTTCATATAGCTTTTGGCCGCCACGGCCTCTTAAGTCAATTCGCCCAAAATGTCGACTTAGCCCATTCACCACAGAATTCTAGTCTAGCCTTGAAAAAAAGTTTCTATCTTGGACTAGATTGAAAGTCGTACCGCCGACCGAACGAGGGAGCCGTGGATAGTAATGCGATTAGTGGCTTGATTTGCATACTGCAGAATTAACGTGCCCACATTCTTGTGGATGTGAGGTAATGAGATATAATTTGAGAAACTGGATTAACAGTGCAAACTTAGAAATAAAAAAGTGTCAAATTCCGTTAGTGCCAACGACCCCGACGTTTTCTCGAGACTGAGCGTTCGTGCCGCCAAAGGTAATATCGGTGACGATGAGATTTCCGCCAAAAACAGTGTTGTCATTGGGAAAATATAGGAGTACCACTATGACTCGCCTCGTTCTTGGGGTCGGCCCAACTCACGGCTCAGCACCCATCTGGTAGCCTCCACAAGGACTCTTGTTTCCCCTGCCACTGAATAGACAGGTGGGTCAGTTTCCCTAAGGTCAGCCAATTGACTGTGCACTTAGGCAATTAACGGGGGGAGTCTGGAAACGGTATACTGTTTTATATAAAGCGGGGGTGGTTGTTGACCTAATGTCAGCCGCTCTTGAAACGACCGGCTGGCTACCCGATACCGCTTGAACCTTTGGGCAAAGAATGCCACGGTCCGCGATAAATTCGAACTGAATCACCGCTTTCATTAGGCAGAGACCACGCAAGCGTCGTCGGGCCCGTAACCAGCTGGGAGGACGTAGAAATCAGGAAAGACGTGCCGGTGCCACGCGGTAAGACCGGTCTCTGTGGCGCTATTTTGTCCTAGCTAGATAGTGGTCTGTCTTCATCCACGAGTGTCTACATTTCACCCCAGGTTGAATGAAAGATCAATATCTTTATACCATCCTGGGGTGGCGGGTTTGCCCGTTATAGTTGACAGCACTCTCCTGTACGTTTGCAAAGCAAGAAACATTTTCCCAATCCCATTTTTTAAAGTACGTAATTAATATTCTATAAGATTCTAGTGGCATTATTGGTTTACGACGCGTATTGCCTTGAGACGGTCGATGTCGGCACTCGACCATGATCTTGGCCGAACGTTGGGTCACCGATCTTGTGACGTCGAGTTGCCGCTTCGTACACGCAAATAAATCTCTACTGTTTACCAATTACACGCCCACCTCATTCTTGCGGCAATACGAGCCAAACAGCGTCATTTTTTGTTGGTTACCTTTTAGAAAAAAACGCAGTGCAGTCATTCAAGTCATTCGAGTTTTTCTATGATTATAATACTATTTTGACAGTTCAGTTCAGTTAACTTATTCGAATTAGCACTTAAAATAAATGTACATTATAAAAGTCTCCCAGCAAATATACGAAACTCGCCTCTTTACAATCATTCAAAACACACCTCAAGAAATAATATTTTTCTATGAAATAACTAGCTCTTTCATTTCTATTTCATTCCTCTCCCAATTTCCCCCCCTCCGGCATTCTTTGTTTTAAATATACTTAATAGTTTGTATTTTAATAGATAAACTTCCTAATCTTTATTTCTTCAACGCGCGCATGTACCAGTGTACTGTGATTAGGTTAGTTGTAAGATATTACCATGAGGCAATAAGCTCGCCTTTATGTGTCAAATTTTTTTATGCAAATAAAGGGTTTATTATTTATAAGTTATTATTATTATTAAAGTCCTAAAACCTATAATCTTAATATGGACCTACTTATCAAATGAAATATTTTAATGAGATCACAAAGAACTAGATTATATACCTACCTAAATTATATATCTATTTAATATTAAACGTAAAATAAGTGAAAAGAAAAAAAAATACATTTTAACAAAGATCCTAATAATTCACAATATTATTTTAATTTTTCAGAAAACTTACAGCGTTTTACACTTATTATGCAAATCTAAGCCCAATTAAAAGTTTTCACCAATTAAAAGAGACAATACAGTTTTTACATAGGAGGGTAAATTTGGAGGAAAGAGATACTAAAGCCACATCATAAATTTAATAGATATATTTTCTAATTACATGAAATAAATTGCTTAAATATACATAATATTGATAAAATAATATCATAATATAAATAATAAGGTAAGATAATAATACAATATAAAAATATAGCTAATATAAATAGATATAATATATTTTTAAAAAATATTTTACAAAATTATCCAATACAATAAAATTGATTTTGTGAAAAAAAATAACAGAAGTATAAATAATAAAATTTTTGCATTTTTTTTTGCGAAGCAGATAAGATTACGTTTGTGTGGATTTTATCACCCCACTAGATTTATTTATTTATTTATTAATATTTCACACACATTTATAATACTAGATTAATAAGATTAAAATCTACCTTGCTGGAGTAATGCCCGTACTAAGGTAGACTTTTATGTATTCTTTTTTTCCTTTTTTTTTTTTTTTAGTTGGTAAGTGTGACATAATGTAGCATTGCTTTACGTGGTAGCTCTATAATTACACAAATTTTACATATACCTACTTGTAATTTAGTAACATAATATACATAATAATATTATTGTGTATTATTGTATATCTAATCTATCTGTTCTGGGGTGAGAGTATTTAAGACATAGTGACTTCCCTTTTTATTTTTTCATTCATTCATTCCGATCGCTCATTCATTCTTAAAAAAAAAAAGAATAATATAATATATAAATGTGTATATAAATAAAGAACTAATATTAAATAAAGAAAATGAAAATATTTAACTTTATAGATAAGTAAAATAAATATATAGATAAATAAATAACTAAATTGACCAATAAATTAAGTAGCCTAATAAGGTTTCTTACTATGCACATATAAAATTGTAAATCTAATTAATTAATATAATATTATCAATTTATTTTAAACATATTCAACCGAAACATATTTATTGTCAAGTATCATCAGGTGACAGAATGACAAATATGGCCTAAGTCAGTATGTGAGTCACCATTTCTTCGCACTGGCTTCTACTTTTCGCATGAGCCACTTGAAAATATATTTCTTCAGATTCAATCTGCTAATTGACTATCTGCTAATCTGCTACATGATAATCATTACAATATTTAACAGATGAAGACATCTATTCAACCTTGGTTTGACTGAGAGCAAGGATTGCCGAATATGTGGCGAGGAACCTGAAGACAGCATACACATTGTTGGTCGCTGTCCAGGGCTCGCCGCCAAAAGACACAGTTTACTGGGACGAGCCTTTCTCGAACCCAGCGATCTGCCCAACTTGAAGGTCAGTGACCTACTTGGACTGGTAAGAAGTACCGGGCTACTAGCTGACCACTGACCTAATCACACAGTGGGTAGTTACAAAAGACCTTACAGATCTAGGTGACATCAAGGGCTCGAAACAAGCCCCCCACTCCATCTACTACTGCTACTACTAACAGATGAAGAAATACTATTCAAGCCCGAAGGTTGTAAATCGAGATTTTTAATCTTTTCGAAGCAAGTATTTGATGATAAATTAAATATATTCAAACCTTGAAAAATTAGATTGTACGATATTCTCCGTCTCAGCTCATCTCAGCTCTACAAAAGCAATAATTGACTAGCAAAAGTCATTGACTGCAACAAAAACTTTCTTAGCTCATTTCTAAAGATGAGTAGGTATTCGCCTCGTGGTCCGGTGGAAAATTAAAGTCCAAAGAATGGCAACACACGCCATAAAAGCGACCAAATTCTTATGATATCAGATGCAAATCTATTATTTACGAATAACATTTTATAACATATAACACTGATTTATGGCATATTAAATAGCTATTAATAGAAAAACTCTTTTATTTTTTATTCAAAATAAATAACGGAATGATATGATAAATGTTAATTTAACAGCGCTAAAGGATGTCGAAATGCCGATCGGAATATCTGACAAGGTTGTGTGTTGTAACCGGCGGTGTCTAAAAATGCAAGCCTTTTTCGATGACACGCATTTTAAAAGCATCGATCGCTTGGGCCCAGCCTAATTTGGCTGGCAAAAACAGACTCAGAGGTGATTCAACCCGCCTTTATACGTGCGCTGACTTCCAAGATAAGTAGCTTCTGCAGCTAGTGATGGGCACGAGACGAGACTAGTCTCGAGTCTCGTCTCGTCTCGCCTTGAAAATTGGAGACGAGTCTCGTCTCGACACTCACGAGACAAGACGATACTCTGATGATACTCGAGACGAGACGGGACTCCGAAGATGGAGACTCGAGATGAGGCGACAGTTCGTCGACGAGACCGAGCGAGATTTTCGTTTGTTCGTTTGAAAAACTTTTTTGGACGCATGATACAACATGGTGGGCCTATTGCAACGTGACACTACCACACCATCAGGGTTAACCCTTTGAGAACCATAAGCTTTGCGGTAGAGTATGGAAATGTTTGATAAATAAAATGTTAAGGGCCGATGACCCGATGTCAATAACATATACATACATATGTACAGTTTTGTGAAAATTGGTTCAACAGATTTTGTATAAATACACATTTTTCCAAATTTTCATTGACTCAGACATCATACGCACTAAAAACGTACTAAAAGAAAAAAATCGAATTGAAAAAGTCGCCATAAATATTTTATTTATTTATTTTAAATCACTAGAGTTCGTTGGCCATTTGCGATATTTAAAAATAAATTACGGTATATTGTTAGACAATATTTTTTTTCTGCTGATATTAAGATTCTGATGTTTCAATAACATGGAAAAAATATAATTTATAAATGGGCTAAAAGGACCAGCTACGAGACGGGCGGAGTGGGGGGGGGGGGTATTTAATTTTATATATTAAGTAAATGTCTCTTAATAGATTTTTTAAACCCGATCAGGTTTTCAAATTGTCTCAGTGGCAAAGGCACAGAGTTCCATATTCTGGCCGCCTGCAATGCAAAAGACTTGGACATGAAAGTTGATGAATGCCGAGGAGTCTGCTTACGCGTGCCTTGCGGCACATAAATGCGCTATGTTCGGCGGCGTCAGACCTCGATATTTTTACAGCGAGTCCACATCTCTTCGAGGCGTGGGCATTGCGCTACTTGCTTATGTCAGAATGAGATCAATTGTTGTTATTGTTATTGTTTTTCGCGATACCGACTATGCCGTATTTCGCCCAATATTTTATTTTATTACCTATATTAGATTAGAAAGCAATTTATCCATATGGTCCGTCGTCACGATTTTACTCAAAAAATATCATGCAAATAGATCCGACGGGGCGGCGCGCCTTTTTCCTGCCTGGGCTTTACCAGATTTTTTTTGCAGTCGCGACTTCGGCGTTTTTGCTAATATCAAAGTTTAGGAAAGCAATCATTTGAAAAGTGCTGGCACACATTTCAAACACGAATAACAATAATATAATAATATATGTGTGATATAATAATATGATAAATATAATAATTTGTGGCAATTAATACATTTTTTATGGTAGCAAAATAACAATACCATGGTTATTAAAATAAAATTGTTTATTTTGAAAAATAGTTATGCACTAGATACTAGATGCGCATATTAAAAACTTAAAATGCGCATAATAAAAATCACTTTTCGTGTAACAGCACAACTTTATAATAAATTAATAGTTTAAAAAACACTAAAAACACGCTTTTGGTCTATGATACGAAATTCACATACACACGGCTATGATACGATCATCATGGAATTCCATCATGGAATGCCAGTGCCTATCTTCCGGCTTCATCATCAGACCTGTCTTTCCAGGACAAGGTGAGAATCCTCAACAACCACCGGCGCGGGCGCTTCCGCGCTTCGTCGACCTAGATGCCGCCGGCTATTAGGGAGCGTGTCCCCTGATCGCACTACGGTTTTCACAGGAACTACGCGCCGAATCCTTAGATTCTCTTGCGCTCAACTAGGCTGAATAGTATGTTAATTGAATATTAAAGAGAAATGCGCTAAGTCGAACCGTAGAGAGCGCTCTTGCACTAGGTTTAATTTGATTGGGTTATTTAACGTGAGATATAAAAACTTATAAACTGAACTCTTGGGGGTTTTAACAGTTTGGGGAGTCAGAACATGAACCCTAAAAACTCGCCTGGTAATGGAGGGTAGGTCCCATGGAGACTGGGGTTCGATTCGGCTTGAATGCAGGGCTGGCGCACTGATGTTATCCGGTTATTTAGCCGGCAAAAACTATTGAAACTTCAGGCAAAATATAAGCGTGGCACTGCTGCTCTGGTATGCAGAAAAATGTGGGACCGCTGGGGGTTTGGCCCCCAGCGGCCACGAGCAGTCCGCCCTGTTCCGCGGTCAAAATCCAAGAGAGGGTATAAAATTAATCACCCGATCCAGTCGGTTTAAATTTAATCGACTGGCAATTTTGCCGTGAATCCGACTAGGGGTGTGCGTTATTTTATCGCATGATGCGAGTGTGGCATCCGTTTCTAGTCCGATTAAATTCTAATGAAGTGTAAGATGATTTATAGTGAAGTTTATTATTATGTATTATGGAAGTAGATTCCCGTGACGACTAGTTCGTCACAATCTATTTTCTTTCTGGTTATGGTTTCTTGTTTGGGTTTATCTTTTCCATCACTTGATTACGTATCTTTCAATCAGCTTCTGAGCTACATTCACACTTGACTGGATTTTATATAATAAGTGGCAGGCTGTCGATTGCCAGCGACGGTTTCTGTAATCCGCTGTTGCAGATCAGCGCGTTTGCATAACCGTGACGCGGGCGCCCGTGCGCAGTTTGGCACAATCTAATACGGTACCGAACCACCGACCGGGTCCGTTGGCTACTAGGAGCAACGCTCAGCGAGCGCCGTATCTCGTCTAGAGAAAGTGCCTCTCCACGAGCATCCGGGTCCAATGCACTCCGCGAAGGTTTAATTGTCTGGTAGGCGAAAAAAATCGGCGAATGAGGTCAAGCGTGGCGGAGTACTGGCTTAGTCACAATTTTTTATCATCTCAACCGCCTAAGACTCTAATAGAAAGTATCGTAATGGATTGCAATGCGACGGAAAAAACTGCGACGGATTATCTGTATGCAAACTTTGAAATTCATATTTTGTGCAAATGCTTTGGTGTTTATGAATTTGCAGCAGCATCTATAAATAAGATAAAAACAAATTTATTGCGTGAAGTTTGTAACACCAGCGTTTCGGCGATGTTGCAACCGCCATTGTCTAGCCCTAGACAAACAGTCAGTCTACCCTATACACGTTTTTATACACGTTTATACACGCGGTAAAATCGTTTTTATCTTATTTATAATGTCAAACAACCGCGACAGTCTTCGATTGCAGTATCTAGTATCCAGAATTGTAGATTTTCTTAGATAATTCTCAACGTTAACGCTGAAAGCCAGGAAATGACAAAACGTAGCTGGTGTTGCCACAGCGTAATAATTTTCAGGTTTTATTCAGAATAAAAAAATGAAAAAAAAAATTGTTATGCCCGACATAATTAACAACAAAGAAGTCTGCACGGGACCGATGCTCTTTTTACTCTGCCCGGCAGATACCCACAGACAAGAACCGCGCAGACAAAGTATTCTTTCCGCGAATACTGACCGGGCACGGCACGTGTCTGTCGGCGTCTGCGCGGCCACGTTACTATAGATATAAATACGTTAATGCACACTGTATAGAAGAATATTATTTTGTCTGCCACGGTACGTGTCTGGCACGCACTGTGTCTGTAGATATAAATATACCTTAACCCCTCAAATGAATGGCGATTAGCTCGGGTTGCCTACGGCAAAATGTATATAAATTTATATTTACATTTACATTTACATTTACATAGAGCGGGGTTTACTATAGAGCTATAGCATTACTATAGAGCGGATTACTATAAAGCGGCGCACATTTACATTTATATTTACATTTATATAAATTTATATACATTTTGTATACATTTTGCCAAGGCATCCCTTAAGGGACGCCTCACATTTGAGGGGTTAAAACGTAGAACTCATGAGCCATCCTCCATACAGTCCAGACTTGGCATCTCGTGGCTTCTTCTTATTCCCAGAAATTAAGAACCAATTAGGCTTACAACGATTTCCATCGCCAGAAGAGGCTGTCGAAGAATGTGAATAGCATGTTTCCGAGGACACCACGGGAGGAGTGGAATAAATGTTATAGAAATTAGTTTATACGTATGAAAAAGTGCAGTAACGACCAGAGAATAGAGAAACAATAAATTGATTTTTGGCAAATCATTGTATTTTTTTTCTTATTTCTTCCGGAAACTTTCAGTGTGGCCCTCGTTATGCAGGCAACGTAAGAAAAAGACAAACGTAAAAGTGCTGCTACAGCATAAACAGTGTATATCCATGATTCTTGTTTAAAAAATAAGCTTATTTATTTTATTTTAATTTTATTTTTTTCGGGAAACAGACAGTACAAAAAACATATTTATTACATCAAAATATAACAAACATAAACCAATTAAACGATCATATAGTACGTTATTCTATATAAAAGAAAAGTTTAAAATTATACAAGCATTTTTTAAAGTGAAATTATTAGGGTTTTTTTTAATAAACAGAAAATATTCTGAAAATTAATTACTAAGTTACTAAACAGTCCAAAGAATAAAAAGAGTAAATATAAAGTAAATAGAGCAGATAAAAACAGTAAATAGATTCATAAACATGTATTTTAATATGTTAATAAATGAATTAATTATTAAATAGATAGTAATAAGAACAGGGCATCATTTCAATCATTTGGATTTTTATGTAATTGCAATTTTTCAACAATAGCACATGTGTGGGAAATTAAACTAACGCGAATTTCATCGTGTATTAATCTCATTAAATTAGAAATTGCATGCACACTCTAATCGGCTTCACCTTGACATTCTTTTCTCGATTATTGATTTGAAACGCCGTCTAATTTGTTTCGTGTTCGGAAAATGCGCATAAGTTATAGCGTTAGTTAGGCACTGGCGAATTAGTGAGCTGTTCCGCAATACGTAGCGAGTGAGAAATGTGTTATAATTTACTATAATACGTCTTTCTGCAATTGGTGGTCGATTAACTACGGTGAAGATAAGATCTCGATAGCGTACGGCAGCGCATAAGAGCACACGTGCGCTCACAAATATATAGCCTTACGGCCATTCTCCACTCATCTAACTTTTAATCATTTCAACTGTACTTTCACGAGACGTATTCAAAAGGTCAGTTTTTATTTGTGTAAATAAAGAGGCGTCTTTCCTTGAAATACCAAATATAGGTTTATTATAGTAGATTACGAGACATGTTGATGCGATTTTGAATAAAGCGGATAGTTTTCAATGAATTCGTGAAATGTCCCCCTATTTATTTCACACCGTTGAATACTCCATTGTTACGATAAGGGCGGGTTTGGGCCAAGCGCCAACAGATGGCTTAAATATTTAATTAAAATGTATATCGGAATTTAAATGTTGTTAGTGTAGCTTGTATATGAGATATTCCAACCAAAATTTCACAATGTGATTTCGGCCCAAATGTCTGTCGGTACCAAATGTCAAGTCTCTATGTCCAATATTTTGAGACTGATATATGACTAGTGCCCCTCTTGATGGACCGATTTCGAGCGCTATCTTTTCAACTCTTGCCATGATCAAATGATGCCTGAATACCAAATTTCAGCTCAATCGGATCAAGACACACAAGCAGACACACAGACACGCAGAGAGACTTCAATCTGGAAATGGTCTTAACTGTCTTAGAGGGGCTCAAAATGGATATCTCCGTCTTCATCTAGAAATTTTTTTTTGCGCGTTTACAATACTTTCCCTCCTGGCCGGTTGGTGGTTTAGGGAGCTAATGGGCCCTTGCTGAGTTGGCCACGAAGACCCATTCTGTTTCAGGGTCGGCCACACTCACGGGTCAACACCCATCCGATGGCCTCCACGCATGGGGTGCGAGCCTGGGTAGGACACTGGGTCAACCAGTCTCCCCTGGGAATCAATCCTCTGGCGCTCCTGGACGGTCTGCGCACCGAGCGGCGCAAGCCAATCGATTGTGCTCTCCGACTAACAATCGGGGGAGTCTGGAAACTGTATTGTTTCCTATAGAGCGGGGGTAGTTGTCTACCTTACGGCGACTGCTCTTGAAATGACCATTGGCCATCCGATCCCGGTTCAGAGTCGGGCAAAGGACGCTTTGGTCCGCGATAGATTCGGAGCACTCCGTTTCACCGCTTCGTAAGGGAGAGGACCGCGCAAGCGACCTCGAACTCGGAACCAATCGAGAGACCGGAGAAATCTGGTCACAATTGGTAGTTAGGGCGCGAGTGCCGCTCGCCAGGTAACATACCTGGCTACTCGCGGTAAGGCGTTGGTCTCTAACGGGTTGTGGCGTAGCTAGACGTCGGATTTGTTATGTCCAAAGTCTTCTACGCTCACTGCACGGTCGATAGAACGATGAATCGTTAAAACGTCCTGCGGTGACGGGTTCGCCCGTTGTGGTTGACATCTCAATATGGCCGGTTGGTGGGCCGGGAAAGTAAAATCAATGTCATAAATACGTCACTTGTACGTACTTCACTTCATAAATATAACACGTGGTTTAGGGGTCCGACACACTGGGCGGGCCTACGTACGCAACGTACGCAACGTACGCAACGCATGATGATATCTGGACCCTTGTATTTGAATGAAAGCAGACACATTTATCCTAGGCAACGTTGCGTGGGATAAGTTTGTCTGCTTCCATGTAAATTGTTGTTGCGTACGATGCGTAGGTACGTTGGACCAGTGTGCCGGACCCCTTATTGTATGATTAAATTTAAAGAAACTCAAGTGGATATCTATGTACATGTTCGTCACCTACAAAAATGCTTCATAACGATGAAAAGAAGCGACCCACGTTGGGCGCCAATAAACAGATGATATGGTAGAGAGCTGTCAAATTCAAGGTCTAATTAGTTTGAATGAAATGTCACAGTGCATTCCTGACTCCTGACAAAGTCGCATTATAATATTATTTATTGTAATCAAGTCTTTCCGTTAGGAAAATCTGTCATGAGTTACCGGCGGACCTGCCCACCATGAAGGAATTTTAATTTCTTCGCTATTAGTCACGAAATTAAGTTAACGGTGAAGTAGTTACGGCTCGCGAGCCACTTGCCATGCAGTCGCGCGGTTGCCACAAAGTGGTGGATTGCCAAACCGCATGCGGTCGACAGTTTTGTTCGAAATCACGATTGGGTACAGAATTACTCTTCCATCGTGATTACGCGAGCATTTCAATCGTCGAATCTAAATCATTTTGAACAAATAAATAAATTAATTATAATTATCCTTTTATTATCACCTCTTTACTAACTAACATTACTTCATGTCTCAATTTTACTTCATGTCTCAAAAGAAAATAAATAAAATAATACAGGTATCACTCCAGAACATACTGTGGTCTAGTGGAGTTGATAACTTCCTACAAATCTGGACTTTATGCTTCGCAAAAGTATCCGTTCACCGGTAGACTTTTATGTCAACATTGTAAAAACCTTAATTATGTTTTTTTTTAAATAAAAAAATCTAGGAAGCGTTGCAATTTTGGAAAGCTTGAAATAAATTTTGCTCCTGTTTTTTATGGTAGGTATTAAATATTGAGAAAAGTGGTGATCCAAAAATGTCGACGATTCTGCAATCTATTGTACGATTCTGCATCTAGACAGATGTATGCCTAAATTTAGACGGTATAAACTACGGCTAAATGTAATATAAAACGATAATTCCTGTAATATAATTAAAAGGAGTTTTAAATAGCATATAAAACTACTTTCTCCCATTAATGGCCGTTAAACCCATTAGCATTTAAAAAACATTACGTAAGTCCTTTGATAATAACAGTACTAAGTGGCTTCTTTCGCCTCTTATTTCCAACGTTTCAGTTGCACAATCGCTTAATTTAAAAATGCAATAAACATAGTTTTAAATTTAAAAAAATAAATAAAATGCCGAGCTTATCGACGCACTTTTATTGGCGCAGGTAATTCAATAGAACTAGTGCAAATACAGACTATCTGTTACCAAATAAAGGGACATGTGTTTTACAGTTGTACGTTGTGAAATAGTAAACATGTATATGGACGTCAATCTAGAATAACATTCTTAAATGTATGTCAGCGCAATGGCTGTTTGCGTAGGTGTTTAATAATCAAGGGGAAAATGCTACGATGAAGGACATCGACGTGAGACACTTCAGATTGACTAATTATTTGTAGAGGGGAGTAAATCGTTGATCGTGGTTAATAGAGGTGAACTTATGGTTAAGATAAATAAGATAAAAAACGAATTTACCCCATCAAGATCGTAGCACCCAACGAATCGGCGATTTTGAAACCTTGGTGACCGTTGAGGAGTCCCCTCGTTGGAAGCCAACCCTCGGTGCAGCGGCTCTGTCGCGGTAAAACTTAGAACGGGCTATCATACGTATACAAAAATTTGTTTCTTTGCTGTTGACCGTTGAGGAGTCCCCTCGTCGGGAGCCAACCCTAGGTACAGCAGCCATGTCATGGTGAAAAAAAGAACGAGCTATCATATTTGAATGCGTATACAAAATTGTGTGCCTGTGCTGTTGACCGTGGAAGAATAGCCACGTCGGAAGCCGATCATGGGTGTAGAGTCAGGTCATGCTCACCATAAAAATGCATTGTCATCGAATCTGAACCGACTTGTAAAATATCTACTTCATAGGATAAGAGGAATTGGTTCTAATTCAGCTTGCAAGATTTGATATAAACAAACTAGCATACTAACAAACATTGCTAGGTAAATAAAAGCTTGTAAAAAACCTTTCCTACACGCTCTTACGCAAGAGATTTCGATGTGTTTCGTCCGTCACACATCCATGTATCGGTATTAGCATACATTGTCATCGAAGTCCGTACACGCCTGGCGAAATTACCACATTACAACGCATGTTCACATTCGACCCGCGCAATCCGATCGACATTTCGTAGGAACTTGCGCCTGCGCGCGCGCGCTCTGTGAAAGTGATTAAGATCTAGCGGTCGAGCAGGGAATCCGCAAGTATTTCCAGTAATAGATATGTAGCCTATGCGAATTGTGAGAATGAGGCGAGTGAGGCAATCGAATACTGAACTAACCGCGACTGTTTATCCTTTACGGTTTATCCTTTACATTAGTGTCATAAGAAGACATGTGTTTCAGTCAAGGGCGTTTTTTTTTAATGATAAACAAATGTAGCCACGTATTGTTAAATAAATAAGGCGGAGTGTCTAACTGCATTGTTAGGTAGGTTTAGCAGCCATCGATAGAGAACAATAATTTTAAACACCACACCCTTCGAGGGAAGGGTCTAAAAAGCTTGTTGAAGCAGAAAACACCAGTCGGTAATATATACTCCAGACTGCGCGTACGGCGATCACCAAAAAATGACGGTTTTTTGTGTACATTTTGTGTAACTTGATTCATATTATTGTCGTAATAAAGTCTCAGATTTTAGAAAAATGCATAAAAATTTGCACGAAAATGTTCTAAAATTATCGCCGGCAGCGCCAAAAGGGGTGGGGCTTCTCTCTTCCCCTCCCCCTCTTTTAATCCTATGGCCAATTTTATTCCTCCTCGTGAAATTTCTGGATTTTTTCTTGACCCTCACACTTGTTAAACAAATCATGTTAATCCTCAATATTTACATAGTTAATGTCTAAATAATAGACAACATTTTACCAAAAAAAAAACTGACTCCATTTTGCAGCCATGTCATAGTAAAACTTAGAACGGGCTATCATAATTGAATGCGTATACAAAATTTCGTGTATGTGCTGTTGACCGTTTGGAGGTCCCTCGTTGGAAGCCAACCCCGAGTGCCGCAGTCGTGTCTTCGTGAAACTTAGAACTGGCTATCGTAATTGTATGCATACACAAAATTTCGTGTCTGTGCTGTTGACGGTTGAGGAGTCCCCTCGTCGGGAGCCAACTCTCGCTGTAGAATCAGGTCGGGCTTACCATAAAAAAATGCATTGTCATCGGAACTCAACCAACATGTAAACTTTTAACTTCATATGCTAATATTTGAAGAGTTCCCTCAGTTCCTCATAAATCCTATCAAAACGCAATATTGATAAAAATGGGACCAATCTGGAAGTATGTATCCTTTCAAAAAAAAAAATCATTTTCCAAATCGATGGAGTTCTGAGGTATCAAACATTTAAAAAAAATACAACCGAATTGATAACGTCCTTCTTCTTTTTTGAAGTCGGGTAATAACAGCAGCTCTTTCAAATATTTGAAAACAATAAATAAGTATAATTGACCATTTAGCTCTTATGACCTAGTTGCTGTATCAGGAGTCGAAAATATCATGATATTAAATAACGGATATATGTATATTTATCGGATATAATTTATCAATATTGGATGCTACGTTATGTTCTTAAGAGTAATAATAAATTATGTATATTATACTATTTATTTTTATTTAATAACTAATGGGATTACATTTTTTTTACAAAATTCCATTAAGAGGTAAAATTGGTGTAATCCATTCTACTCAACAGTAATTAATATAGAGAACATAATATATTTTTATATTATTAAATATGGAGATATTATGTATTATATATTGAAAAAATGGAGAAATACGTATAATAAAGATGGAGATTTTATAATAATAATAGTAAAGAAAGGCGACAGCAGATACTTTTTAATAACTGTGTGGATTTACGTAGTGAATATGCATTTAATTAGGGTGATTCTCACAAATAAGTCAAAGTAAAAGGCTTGCAAACACCCGAATTTGACAACATATTTATCAACGCATAAATATCGGATATTTATCATTGACGTAAATATAAATATCAGTGATACCGTCGTTCTCTGACTTGTATGGAAACTTACCATTCCCATTTGAAAAAAAACAAAACACGCGCCGACGACATGAATAAATAAAAAAGATTCCGTTTTTATTGTACCAATTTAAACATTTTATGGAAAGCAGCACGAAACGCGACGATATATATCAATTTAATTGGAGCAATTGAAAATGTGGTCGGTGATTTCAATGTTATTCAAAGATTACGCGATTGGGATAACGTGATTACATTATAATGCAGGCGTGATCGCCGCTGCCCGCCGCGTCCGCTGCAGCAGAGTGGAAGGACGGCCGAATCGCGTTATTGTAATCTGGTTATGATTCTCTGTCATCAGTCAGTGAATGGGAAAACCAAACCATTTGTTTGCACCTTCCACCATTTTGAATTACTCACGTTTCACTAGTTCATCAGAGCTGCTGTTATCTCGATAAGCTTAGGGGGGAGTCCCCTAATGCCGGAAGGCACCTACCACCGCGACTTGTCGAGATACTATTGGTGTCCGACGCTAGGTGCCGTCCGGCGTTAGGGGACTTCACCCTATGTCCTACTACATATTACATAGCAAGAATAAATACAATACTAGAAAATAAGCTCGTCCATAACGGGGTGATTGCTATGAATGATAGTGTTTTTTTTTGCCGATCCAAAACAGGATATTTGAAGTGAATTGAGTGACAAATCGATGCCACGTGCGCAGGTGACAGTGCAGCCAATCTGTATGTCAACCAATATTTAACCAATATTTCTGTAATCGCATCTGCACCCAAAAGTGTGTATTTTAGGGACCCATTGGCCCTAAAGCAAATAAAAATAAGCAAATACGCCTTCGTCCGGTCTTGTCCGATGCTTGTCGAGGCTACTGATCAGTAAGCAGCCGACTGGCTGACTCTGGCTGCCTCATTGCGCAGAACTTAGCTAGATAGCTCTGCCCATTAGGTGACCTAGCATTTCCAGTCAGGATTTTGGAGTTTTGACGTTATAATCGCTTACTTTATAAGTCGGCAACGTTAACAAAGCCTGCAACGGAACGGGGCAGCGACTTTTTTCGAAATATATGTATTTTATTCAAAAGAACGTGGAGTTTATTTTGGACAATTTGGGACAGTGTAGTAAATTTCGTCTTCTGGTATAAATTTCGTCTCGATTCAAATACGTAAGGAACAAGTTTCCGGTGCCGACTGAAAACATCGCCTTGTTTATTATATAAATGCTATTTCAGAGCAACAGGCTGCATAATTCGAATAAAAAATACAAAATGGTAGTCAATCTCTGCCCTGTTGCTATGGAAGAAATTGTTCGTCTGCTTAACATGGTCGTCGCGACTCTTACATTTTATTATGAAAAATCGAGGTCAGCGTCGCGTCTAGCGTCTGGACGTCCGCCGCCCGACGCCATATTGTCGTCTTCCCGACCCCTTAAAACCTATTTTTACGCAAACGGTTCCATTTTGTGATTTGACGCCTTTAATCGAGAAATTGTGTTTTTGACACAGCATCAAGAGAGAGGGAGCAAGAGAGAGGGATATTGCTCCCAAATCCAAAAAGAGAAAAAGAGAGGGAGAGAGATGGAGAAAGATATAGAGGAGTTACCTCATAGGTAAGGCGAAAAAAGTAAACAAGTATATCATAACAATAATTCCATAATACAATAATAAATAAACACAATAAGAAAGAATTAGGGAATACCTCAATCAGCCAGGTAGAAATCACTGAACATTTTAATAATTATTTTCGTCCCTGGAAGTTCCCTGGAAGCTATACATACTTCGTGTGTTTGAAAACGATGGCAAGATGTTAAATAAGTCTATTTATTAGGTAATTTGATCTTATTAGACAATTTTTTCCTAATGTCTCCGTTCTCAGACATTTTCTTTAGGGTTAAGGTCTGAGGAGTTTCTGGGCTATTCTAGGAGAGGTAGTTTTATTTTGCCTTGGGGATTTTTTATACTGATTTTGAAGTTTGGCAAGAAGCACTATCTAGTATGGTATATACATTCTTTAGATTTACACCACAGTAAATATAGTTCAGTAGGGTGTCTGCAATCCGGATGGATATCAAACGAATCTATGCCGGATTATAGTTTTTTAAAAAATCAGTCACAACACGACGTGAACAATCGACGTGTAAATAGCAGCTTCTATAGTACCGGATCGTCTGGTTTCTTTCGGATAACTTTCCAGTGTTTAATTCGTTCAAGTATTGTTAGCTTGTCTTTTAAGGTCGCGATTCGATCGTTGATACAGAATGACGGGTCTATCGCTACCCGGGTCATCCGGATTATAATATTCACCAAAATATCGGAAGTCTGAATTACAAAGGCCCTACTGTAGGTACGTTTCTGTTACCTCTTTCCCGTGCGTAGGGGCGGGCAGATTATACTATACGTGACGTCACAGGCCTCTTTTTATCTGTGACGCTCTGAAATGCTACCAATATATCTACCGCCCACGGAAAGGTCGTGATTCGATCGTTGATACAGAATGACGAGTCTATCGCGATCCGGGTCGTCCGGATTATAATATTCACCGAACTATCGGGAGTCCGGATTACAGAGGCCCTACTGTAGGTACGTTTCCGTTGCCTCTTTCTCGTGCGTAGGGCGGGCAGATTAAACTAGACGTGACGTCACAGGTCACTTTTTATCTGTGACGCTCTGAAATGCTACCAATATATCTACCGCCCACGGAAATAAGAGTGTGACCCTCGCGAAAGGAGCAGACGCGTAGGATACGCCGTGTGGAATGGGGCGCCAGCCAACGCCACCCCCGCTGTAAGCGCCGCAGCATCCGGGGTGTTTGTTGGCTTCCTCATTGACACACTTACGGGCGCGTGCTTTCGGCCATTTTTCATCCGTGGAAAATGGGTCAGAAAATTGAAATCTACTTATGTAGGGTGACGTGGTCGACAGTGTATCACTTTTTTGGAGACGACCTACTCCGAAATGTACAGACGGAATTTCTGTTTTTTTACACACGACTGCCCAACAAAAAAGGAGTGTTATGTATTCAGGATTCATTTATGTATGCTTTCTATTTCTTTATTTCACCATAACTTCTAAGCGCTCGTACTAATTTAGAAGTATGTGGTAATCTTATAGAATCTTTGTCATCCCGAGTGTCATAGGTTACCTTAACTATCCAAATATCAAGTAAATAGTTGTCTAAATGTCCAAATCAAAAAAAGTCAATAAATTAACATAAATATATCGTGTTTAGTATCAAATGAAAGGTCTGATTGAGTACATTCCGAAAATATATAATATGTCTAAATTGATAAATACATAAACAACAAATATTTCATATAAATCAGTAATAAAAATAATTATTAATACAGTCCACAATAATCCACTTTTTGCAAGTTATTTATTTATTTTATTTAGTTATTTCTTATGAGTAATATTTATTTAACTATTTACTTTTTTTATTAAATATATTATATTAGCGTGTAAAAGAGTTACAGCTAATCTTCCACCTTCCAATTGAGGTGCGTAAACCTAATCAGGTGCAAGTGTACCTATACGTAAAATTTTAGTATAAATAAAATATTCATTATGAAATCATTTTGTGAATGAAGCATCCATTCAGTATTTATTCGTTCTTTCGAGCAACTTAGTAATTTACAAAGCTTAAATTGCTTCTCTTAACTTGCTCGAAACATTCTCAACATTTGTTAATTTGTAAAAAAAGAAGAACACAGAAGATTTAACATTAACCGAGGGAAACTAATACTTACCTTGTCGCATTCGCACTTCCGAATACGGATTGACAATCTAACAATGTTAAAACTAATGTATATAAAACAACGGCCCGTGAGGCCTTATCTCTAAATAGGAACAATCTACGCATACTGGTGAGGGCGCTCACGGGGCATTGTGGCCTGAACAAACACATGTTCAACCTCAAGCTCCGAGATACAAAAATGTGCAGGTTCTGCCAAGGGGCAGAGGAAACTCCCCAGCACCTCATGTGCGTGTGTGGCCCGCTGATGCGTAAAAGATACACCCACTCGGGTGGTCATTACTGGTCATTACCTCCAACCTGAGGAGGTAAAACAATCTGGCGCCAAAAGCCTGCTGCAGTTCTTAAATGACACGAGGCTTAGCGCAGAACTATAGTAGGTGGCGAACACAATAGATCAGCAATGGTCGCAGTGTTACAAGGCTTATAAAGACCTTAGAAAAGCCCCCTTCAACAATTAATAAAAATAAAAAATTAAATGTATAGTTAAAATTAAACACGATTACAGTTAAAATTAAAATATTTAAAAGAAGATACAAGTAATTACTTTAATTAATTTAAATGAGCCCATTTTATTGTCATACAAAACTACTAAGTAATAATATGTAATTATTATTTACATAATATAATAATATGTATTATACATATAATAATATGTATTATACAAAGGCATATCTCTAAATTAATAATAATAATAATAATATCTCAATACTAACTAACATGCGGTATGGGTGGGTGAGTGGAGAGGGTTTACTTCCAGGTGGTGCCTAATGCAGATCTTGAATCTTAATTTATCCGTGAAGTTTGCTGTCAGTGAAAATCTTGTTGCATGAGCTACATATCCTACGGCACTCTAAACTCAGAATAGCTCTGGATTTAGAGTTCCAGACACTAATTATTGATGTCTGGCTTTGGGAGGTGGAAGAGTTCTTTTTGACGAGGACACACTCGCGGTACACGGAAGCTAAACGATTCAACGAGATTGGGACAGTCGAAGCCATTATTAGCACTTCAACGAAGACACTTCAACGAATGGCTTTGCCCAAGAGCAAGATAATATGACCCCGTGTGACTTTTCCTGTTACACAAACCTCAATTGCCCATTCGTGGAGGACGTTTTGAAGTCATAAAACAAAATTCGCAGAGAAAGCAAAGGTTATGCCAGAAAATGTCCATAAGAAATGTTTTGACAACTGGATTATTCATTAGCGTAATTATATTGCATCAAATATGATCTATTTTATAGGTTACAATATAAATTTGGATGATTAAGCCAATAATAATCCATTCCAAGTATTTATTTGACAGAGCAATATATAGTGCTTTCCAGCTATTCCTAATTTAATCACGAGGACGAGATTGATTTAAAATTGAATTAGGATTCATTCCGGTTTAGACGTAGATGGGTGTCGCGCTTCTGTGCACTCGATAGATTATCTCATTTTATTTTATCTCGTATCAGCTGCGCCATCCATTATGTCGTATATTCAGTAAATGCTGTTAATGCAAATTAACACCAGTAAATGCTGCAGCGCAAGCTTATGAGGGGGTTGTTGAAATCGCTATGACCTTTAAACATCAGTGCGTGGGTGCTGCGGAGCCTAGCCATAATGTCTTGACCTTTGGAAGTGTTTTAAGTAGAGATTTATTAAGAAAATGAGTTATTCAGACAATTCGCAAAGCACGAAAGTACGCAGCTCGGAGGTATTAAGCACCTCCCTCTTTTTACATTATTTGATTACATCTGAGTTTTTTTCATGGAAGTTAGTTTTGTGGTGGTGCACACTTGCTTCAAAATTGTCACAACTCAAAACATGTGATTTTCAGTTAATCAATGCAGAACTGTCCCAAAAACTGTCATCGTCATCAAAGTGTATTAAATCTTCATAAACCGGCCGACAGAGGGCGCTTTTGCCACTTTTACTGCGGTGGTTAGCGTACGGTGCAGGAAAGATAAGTACAAAATAGCACACATGGACAAAATGACATACCACGGTTGGTTATTGTAAAAACCGCTTTTTCTGCCGCGCAAATACATTTGACACGATTGCCAGAAATCAAAATAATTTCGCCTTTTTATTTGAGATAGTCGTGAAAAGTGGCTCAACTCAATAGAAGGCTATTTTTATAATGTTAGCAACTAAAAATAGCGCATGTGATAATTGCTTCTGTTTTAGTAAGCATTATTCGAGTAGCGTCAGTTTACCATTTATATGGCTAAATATATATTTTCTAAATAATCAGTTTTGCGTCTCTTAAAAAAAGTTACTTTTTCGAGTCGTGTCACTTTTGAAGCAGGTGTGCGATTTAATACAGTCGTTCCTCACTTAGTTATGTCTATTTTTAGAGATTTTCGTAAAAACAAAATTGCCAAATTATAAGAATAAGAATAAGAATAAATTTATTTTCATAAGTAATTTTCCAAAAACATTATTCACAAAGTCTGCCTAACTAGGCCGAAGCCCGTACCAAGGTAGACTCGACTAGGTCACTTGTACGTTTTATATTGTGCGCACACTTATTAAAGTACTATTAATGAGAAAAAGAAAAAGTAAAAAAAAAATAAATAAAGTAAATCTAGTAACTCTAATAAACACGTAGTATAAATTTTAAGAGTTATTTTAATGATATATAATACCTAATTCAAATTCATGTTGAAAAAAATGTAATAAAGAAATCAAAATATATCCAGTTAAAATATTATTAAAATAATAATAATAATAAAATCAATAAAATGATAATCAGTAAATAGAGAAAAATAGCATAGAGGTAATATTTAAAAAAAATAAAATAAAATAAAAAGCCAGTAATAAGAAGTAGTAATTAAAATAGTCAAGTTGCTAGTCAATAAATAACACAGAAAAAAAAGAAAAAAAAAGATAATAATAATCCTAGAAGCAACAAATAAAAATAGAAGATTTAGTTGTCAGGTTAAATATTGGGCGCTTAATGGAGAATGACGGAGATGAGCACCTCAATCTCATGTCTTCCAAATTTCAACAGTAGCGGAGAAATATGTTTGTTTGTTTTTATTCCATTATTGGTCGTCTTCAAATTAAATTGTAATTCATTAATAATCTTGGGCGCTATGTATGAAAAGTGTCTTTGCGAAAACGTTGTCATTGTTTTAGGACGCAAGTGCTTATGAATAGTGGTGCTCCTCGTTTGTGTTACATGTTTTGTGATTTGGTGTAAATGGGGATTTTGTATATAGTTTATGAGGACTACTTACGCATATATTTGCCTAATATCCTACAATATCATACAAATTGCCAATTCTGATTTAAACGAATGGTAATATTAATTTTGCATCTATGTACATACATTATCAATACAATATTGTAATCATTATAATTAATGCATAGTAATGTGTTGCGCAACAGATAACAACAGACACAAAAAGGTCAAGAGTGTATCGATATTTTATTTCAGAATGGAAATATTTCATTGATTTTCTGTATCTATGAGGGTTTTTTAATAAATATTATTTAATCAAGAGATGATCCCGCCACAGGTATCAGTCAAGGACGCATTCCGTTTTTTCTAAAGTAATTATTTGTTAGCCAATGATTTCGATTCGTTAAACTAAATAAAAATAGATTATGCGATAAAAAATAATTGAAATATGAAATTTTTGAATATTCATAAAATTGCACGAAATATTTTTTCATGGAATAGGCGCAGCGATAAGGAACTATGAAGTCGGCCATGTTAAGCAAGCTAAAATGCCTTTTTCTCAGCGATAAAGGTAAACGCACTATTAAGATAAGGATATGCAGGAAAATATGTCTTAATTCAAAAATATGCGTGCTAATCGGTAAAACGACTCTCGCTCAACCCACAATTTGCATGTGTTGAATTCAGTCACGATCACGCTTTGCTCTTATGTGACGTTCTTCTATTACACGAACATATGTTTTCCGTTTCTTTATTCAACCATAACTTTAAAACGCTTAAACTGATTAAAAAGTGTGTGGTGTTGTTAGAATGGTTATGTCATCCCAAGTGTCATAGGTACCTTAACTGTCCAAATATTAAGTAAGTTATCTGAATGGCAAATGTCCAAATATAAAAAAAATACATAAATATATCGTGTTTAGTGTCAAATGAAAGGTCTGATTGAGTATATTCCGAAAATATACATGTATATATATGCATAAATATATAAACCACAAATAATTCATTAGAAAACCGTAATAAATATAATTATAAATACAATAGTTCACTTTCTGTAACGGCAGTCGTGTTTTTTAATTCTTTTTAATATATTTACTTGTCGCTAAAGTATTTGTAACCTTTACATATATACCGTCATTTTCTATCAATTCCAAGGTAAAAGAACTCTGCGATCCGCCAGAATTATAGAATAAATCTACATCAACTGCAAACAGGAACGCATTTGTACTGCTTCTTAGCAGCTGGCTGAATGGCCGAGTAATAACGTCTACGTCTATTCGCCTATCGTCATCGATATTTTTATTATTCAGTTTTCAAAGTGAACACTTTACAATTATTGTCTTTTTCGCGATGTCACAAAACCGCAAATACAAAACCAAACAAACGCAATCATACATCCATTCATGGCGGGCAAATCACAGCCTTCTAAGTATGTTATAATAGTAGCCGTTAATCAATATGACAAGAGCTGATAATTAAGGCCGAGTTACGCGGTTACTGACCGTGACTGACGGACTATCGGACACGAATGGTTTTCACAGATGGAAAACCTGGTCATACTCATATACTACATCGTCGAAAAGTATATGCTTAATAATGAAAAAACTTCACGCCGACTTGCGAGCTGCGAGGTAAACGGTGAGGTTGCGGGTTGGAGCGGTTGCAAAGATTTTTACCAGTGGAGGTTAAAAAGACCATATCTCAATCACTGCTATTGCCTATACTAGACTATGCTGATGTCTGCTACCTTGACGTCACTGAAGCAATCCTTGACAAATTAAAGCGGTTGCAAAATGTATGCATTAGGTTTATCTTCAATGCGAAAAAAATTGATCACGTCTCTGAGTTATATAGAAGCAGACTTTATTGGCTTCGAATAAGTGAACGTAGAAACATGCATATTCGTAGAATCTATCGCGGACCAAGGCGTCCTTTGCCCGGCTCTGAACCGGGATCGGATGGCCAATGGTCATTTCAAGAGCAGTCGCCGTAAGGTACGCAACCACCCCCGCTCTATAGGAAACAATACAGTTTCCAGACTCCCCCGACTGTTAGTCGGAGTGCACAATCGATTGGCTTGCGCCGCACGGTGCGCAGACCGTCCAGGAGCGCCAGAGGTTTGATTCCTGGGGGAAACTGAGATCGCCCCCCACAGTCCTACCCAGGTTCGCACCCCGTGCGTGGAGGCCGTCGGATGGGTGTTGAACCGTGAGTGTGACCGACCCTGAACACATGGGTCATCGTGGCCAACTCATCATAGGCCCGTTAGCTCCAGTCAGGATAGTAAAATTGCGATTCCCACTCATAATTCTTCTTTTTGGAACCAGCTCCCGCCAGACATCAGAAACGCACCAACGGTTTCTACCTTTAAAGTGTCTCTGAAAAAGCATGCCCCTAAATTCCTTGTTATCCTAGGTCTCATCCCATCCTCTCCTATCCTTCGCTCCTTGCGAATTATTCCAAATCCTAATTTTATTTAAAAAATGGCATTTTTGTTACTAATATATATAACAAGTTTTTCTTCTTTTTTTTGTTATTTTTTTATTCATCTCTTCGCACCCAAATTTTTACACTTCCACAAAGGTTGGCTGTAATAGATTGTATTAGGCAATCAATCCGCGTTTTGTATGTTTTTGTTTAATGTGTAATAAAGAATCTCTATCTATCTATCTATCTATCTAGTGTCAGGTAAAGAAGTTGATTTGGTAGGAAAGGAAGTAACGGAGTTATGAGTACCGCAGGCGAAAATCTTTACACTATTATTCGTTTTATTGCGTTTTTTGCTGGATATTTAGAAATTGCTGTGGATGAATTAAAATACAAAATTATATTTTTGACTCATTAAATCGTTACATAACAATCCGAGCCCGTCGCTCTTTTTACACGACTGCCTAACTAAAAAAGTAATAATGTGTTCAAGGTTTCCTCTATGTATGTTTTCCGTTTCTTTATTCCATTATAACTTCTAAACGCTTGAATGGATTTAGAAGTGCGAATTATGTCATTGTTAGAATCATTGTGTCATCCCGAGTGTCATAGGGTGGGTACCTTAACTGTTTAAATACTAAGTAAGTAGTTGTCTAAATGTTTAAATGTCAAAACATTAACATAACTATATAGTGTTTAGTGACAAATTAATGATCTGATTGAGTACATTCCGGAAATATACATGTATCTATTTGGATAAATACATAAATCGTACCATCGTACAAATATTTTGTAGTGGGGAGGGTTATAACTCTCCCTAATTCCTTTACCACTGAAATAGACATTTTTTTGCATATTACCTTGGCAGCTAAAAAGGCAACTCCCTTCTATCTCATGTTTATCGTAATCTTTGTTTTACTTAGTTTCATGTTTTTATGTTTTTTTTGTTCAATGTTAGCATTAGTTTACTTATGTAAGTCAGTTCTTATGGACTTACACTCTAGATTTAATATTCAAGGGTGATTTGGATTCGTCTGTAATGCTCTTGAATAATATATGAAACAAATAAATAAATAAACAACAAATATTTTATTAAAAAACCGCAATAAAAATAATTATAAATACAATAGGACATTTTCTGTAACGGCAGTCGTGTTTTTTATTCTTTTTAATATATTTACTGTCTCTCTTTTATGTTATCATGCACGTGGTCGCCATACGCCTAGCCTGCTTATCGCCTAAACTGGGAGCTAATGGGCCCTTGCTGAGTTGGCCACGAAGACCCATTCTGTTTCAGGGTCGGTCACACTCACGGGTCAACACCCATCCGATGGCCTCCACGCATTGGGGTGCGGAGCCTGGGTAGGACACTGGGTCAACCAGTCTCCCCTGGGAATCAATCCTCTGGCGCTCCTGGACGGTCTGCGCACCGAGCGGCGCAAGCCAATCGATTGTGCTCTCCGACTAACAATCGGGGGAGTCTGGAAACTGTATTGTTTCCTATAGAGCGGGGGTAGTTGTCTACCTTACGGCGACTGCTCTTGAAATGACCATTGGCCATCCGATCCCGGTTCAGAGTCGGGCAAAGGACGCCTTGGTCCGCGATAGATTCGGTATACTCCGTTTCACCGCTTTGTAAGGGAGAGGACCGCGCAAGCGACCTCGAACTCGGAACCAATCGAGAGACCGGAGAAATCTGGTCACAATTGGTAGTTAGGGCGCGAGTGCCGCCCGCCAGGTAAACATACCTGGCTACTCGCGGTAAGGCGTTGGACTCTAACGGGTTGTGGCGTAGCTAGACGTCGGATTTGTTATGTCCAAAGTCTTCTACGCTCACTGCACGGTCGATAGAACGATGAATCGGTAAAACGTCCTGCGGTGACGGGTTCGCCCGTTGTGGTTGACATATCAATATATCGCCTAAACTCACCCTTCAATGGGTGGTATTCTGTAAGGCAAATATTTTTTAATTTGTTAATATAAAACGGTAGAGGCTTAGCTTTTATTTTTCCTTCCTTTTTTTCTTTTCGAATTATACGCCCAGTGCCTTACGGCCGAAGGCACCTCATTAATTTGAAGAGCGTTTCAATAAAGAAATATGTAGATTTCAGAGAGAAGAAATCCGGGTGACTCAATCGTATGAATTCCTTGCCCGATGGAGCAGTGCGTGGCGTCAGATGGCTATCGGAGGAGCAGGCAAAAGCGAAATACGGTTTCTCTTGTCAAAAGCAATCAGCCACGAGGACGCGAGCCACTCGATACCGCGTCGCCGCTATCGCGATCGCCTGCCGATACAAACAGCCACTTTTATCACGTCAAATTGCCGAGCTGGTGTGCCATTCACCGCAGACACGCTGTAGGCTTGAAAAATGAAGCCGCGAAACGGCGCTTAGAAGCGGTTGATCAACAATAGACTTCACACCATTCGAGAATTAATTGCGGCTTCAAAAGCTATGATTAGACAAGCATCAATTAGGCTACGTGGTGAGAGATTAGCCGGTTTTCAAAATTTCGGGGTTTTAAGTGCTTTATGCAGTTAATTGTAGTAAGTTCATAGGCGTTTTTTTACATTGAAAATGCGGCAGAAGATAAATAAAAAAAATGTTTTGCTAGTTTTATTTTATGCGGTAACCAAGATTATATGTTTTAGGCAATAAAGGGGATTGCCGGAAATTGTTTTAGAATGCGAGAGTCAGACAAGCAGAGTACAATGGATGCATTTATTCGCCCACGCTAATTGCCGTGTTGACCCTGAAGGCATTTTTGAAAGCGACTTCGGTAGTGGTCGACTATCTTTCAGTGGCAATTGACGCACCTACGACATTGTAACGGGGGAATCCGAAAGCGAATGGTACTTTAGGAATACATTGTTTTCGCATGTTTAGATGTAGGTAGGTAATCGAAGTAGCTAGTATTAGGCGAAAGAAGAGGGAGAGAGAAAGCATAAGCGAGAGCAAGAGGGAGAGGGAGAGGGAGAGGGTACGAACGATACAAAGTCTAATTGCTTGTGGGGAATGGAGGATATACTATATATATATATATATATATATATATATATATATATATATATATATATATATATATATATATATATATATATATATATATATATATATATATATATATATATATATATATATATATATATATATATATATATATATATATATATATATAGATATATATATATATATATATATATAGTTACCCTATTTTGATAACATTATACAATCTTTTTTATAAACTCCTCTGCCAGAAATTAAGACTGAAGTTTCTTCTTTCATTTCATTGAGCATATGGAGGTTTTTTTATTTTTATTTCGATTTAATGGCTCGTTGATAACAAACTCAGCCAATTGTATCATATTTTAAATGTTGGTAGCATTCGAAATTTGAATTATTTCGTAATGTCACTTTCATTTGGAAAACGGCTTTGCCGAAGTGATCAATAGTTTAATTTTTTATTTTTTCGCTTAATTCGTCTCAATTGAAGGTATTTTGTGTTGCATAAGGATAAGCCCTATTTATGAGATATATGGATGAATAGTGGTCGTTAGTCGACTGCAAAAGGACCTTTAAACTTACATTGCACCGTCGAAAGTCGTGCACATCCGTAAATATATCTCATTCAAACATAAGCATTTCCCAATACAAGCTGGTATTTCCTTTGCTACTTTTTAAGTAGCTTTTACTAATTTTATTTTAAATAAAAACATCATCCTATAAACGGATTTCTTTACAAACCTTATCAAATATAACAATATTATACTGTTTTCTACAATATTTCTTTACAATTTTTTAATATTATACAATTTTATATAGGTTTACCCTATTTTGATAACATTATACAATCTTTTTTATAAACTCCTCTGCCAGAAATTAAGATTGAAGTTTCTTCTTTCATTTCATTGAGCATATGGAGGTTTTTTAATTTTTATTTCGATTTAATGGCTCGTTGATAACAAACTCAGCCAATTGTATCATATTTTAAATGTTGGTAGCATTCGAAATTTGAATTATTTCGTAATGTCACTTTCATTTGGAAAACGGCTTTGCCGAAGTGATCAATAGTTTAATTTTTTATTTTTTCGCTTAATTCGTCTCAATTGAAGGCATTTTGTGTTGCATAAGGATAAGCCCTATTTATGAGATATATGGATGAATAGTGATCGTTAGTCGACTGCAAAAGGACATTTAAACTTACATTGCACCGTCGAAAGTCGTGCACATCCGTAAGTATATCTCATTCAAACATAAGCATTTCCCAATACAAGCTGGGATTTCCTTCGCTACTTTTTAAGTAGCTTTTACTAATTTTATTTTAAATAAAAACATCATCCTATATATATATATATATATATATATATATATATATATATATATATATATATATATATATATATATATATATATATATATATATATATATATATATATATCCAGAAGGCTTTCTGTCATCCTAATATGAACCATAAAATTTTGGTGCTAAAGCAGGACAAAGGGTTCTATGAAGGAGTGGGTTCTATGAACAATTATATGAAGTTTCAACCTTTAAATAGGCTTAGTCGCGTAAGTAATTGTTAAGCGGAGAAGTTTTAGGTGGTCGAAAATGCTAAAAATACACATGTCTCTTTTTTGTCGAAAATATATTTTCATATTTCGTATTGTATGTATGTGACCGCGTGTTTTATAATAAATCGGTCCATGTCCACCAAATAGTTACGCATAAATCAACAAAGTCATATTCTTAATTTAGTTATACTTAATTTGTATCCACTTCTAAATCATTTGCATATTACGTATGTGGGCATGCATTGTTTTACCATTTAGCAATTAAATTATAGTCCTTAAATACTTTTTTTTACACGGATGGAATCTAATGTTTGGTCACCAATTTTCTGACTATTGATTCTTACTTTTAACTGTCTGTGTGTGTGTTTGTAAAAGTCTGTGTGTGTGTGTGTGTGCATATATTCCTCCACGATAACGCGCTAACGTTTCATCCGATTAGGCATGCAGACATCTTTTGGTCATGGCAAGAGTTAAAAAGTTTGTGGTCGAAATCATTCTACCAAGGGGCGCGCTAATACTTGAATCTCAAAATATTAGACTTAGAGTCAATACACGGTTGCGTCATTGGACCAAAATCACATTGTGAAATTTTTGTTAGAACATATCTATAAAATATACACAAAAAATTCCGGCGTATTTAAGGAAATACTACGGAAATACTAAAAATATACTACAAATATACTACGTTAGCTACCATAATCACTCGATACAATCACTATCGGATGGGGAGAGGGTTCGACAGGGAAGGAAGCGGATGCGGAAGGGGGTTGAAGCACGGGGGGAGGGGGATGGGGGGGGGGGGGGGTTAAGGCTGGCGGGATGTTGTCGGGGGGTAGGGAAAGTTAGCGGGGGAGTGGGGGGAAGGGGTGTTTGGCGCGGGTTTGGGGGCATAAATCAACAAAGTCATATTCTTAGTTTAGTTATGTATCCACTTCTAAATCATTTGCATATTACGTATGTGGACATGCATTGTTTTACCATTTAGCAATTAAATTATAGTCCTTAAATACTTTTTTTTTACACGGATGGAATCTAATGTTTGGTCACCAATTTTCTGACTATTGATTCTTACTTTTAACTGTCTGTGTGTGTGTGTGTTTGTAAAAGTCTCTCTCTCTCTCTCTCTCTCTGTGTGTGTGTGTGTGTGTGTGTATATTCCTCCACGATAACGCGCTAACGTTTTATCCGATTAGATGCAGACATCTTTTGGTTATGGCAAGAGTTGAGAAGTTTGTGGTCGAAATCATTCTACCAAGGGGCGCGCTAGTTATACTTGAATCTGAAAATATTAGACTTAGAGTCAATACACGGTTGCGTCATTGGACCGAAATCACATTGTGAAATTTTTGTTAGAACATATCTATAAAATATACACAAAAAATTCTGGCGTATTTAAGGAAATACTAAAAATATACTACAAATATACTACGTTAGCTATCATAATCACTCGATACAATCAATATCGGATGGGGAGAGGGTTCGACAGGGAAGGAAGCGGATGCGGAAGGGGGTTGAAGCACGGGGGGAGGGGGATTTGGGGGGGGGTTAAGGCTGGTGGGATGTTGTCGGGGGGTAGGGAAAGTTGGCGGGGGAGTGGGAGGAAGGGGTGTTTGGCGCGGGTTTGGGGGGGAGGCCTTGTCTGCTTGCCGGGAAAGTCTTGGAGTGACACAACCGATTATTTTGCAGACAATCGCTACCGATGGATATTTTTCTGTACAGTACGTTAAGACGGTATTTTTGGCTTTTTAAACTTGCTGAAAAACAGTACGTAAACGCGAAAAATTGTATTTATCTGGAGACCTCAAAGTCGTGACTTCAGAAAGGTTGGAGGTCAAGAGGGCAGTGATAGTTCCCGTCTTTTTATCCCTTAGAATTTTTCAGAGAATTATCCATTAGTTCGTATCTAAAATCCTTGCGGTTACCAATATAATATGATCAATGAATCATATTACCAAATTAAGTACCTGCTGTATTGGTAAAAAAGTAATACATAATACTACGATTTGAGAAAACGGGACATTTTTAACATTTTAGCGGAAAGTGGGTTTTTTTTGTGATTTGGGGGACAGCGGAAAAGCCGCTTCAAAAGCGGGACAGTCCCGTCTAAAGCGGGACGCCTGATATATCGTTCTAGTTTGTAACGAATCTGATCATTGTCCCGATATCGGAATTGCTACGCTATAAAAAAATCTAAACGACCTCGTATAGGCCATAGAAAAAGATGCGGAGAAGTGGGTCAGCGTGCTTCTCGATAATGCAGCCCAACGGTACACTGCATTCTTGTCGGCAAATTCTACGGATGTTCAACAGAGATAAATAAAAGATGGATCGATGTTAGTTATCATCCAAAAGTAAAGATTAGAGGGATATCATTTTGATCACATAAATCTTTTGTGTCCACTTTCCTTTTTTTTAACACATCTCGACGCGTGATTGAGTTATAATAATAATGCCTCTCCGCCTATGTTTTCATCATTCTTGCGATTCACAATCTGTGTTTGATTTCGACTTTATAAAAGCCGCAATCATGTGAGATTGAATAATTCCATATTATTATCTCTTCTAACGCTCTATTGTTTAGTTTCAAGCTTGTTTTGCCTGATAAGAATGTCAGGAGGACTTCGAGAGCTGCCCTAATCTATTTCAAGTGGGATTAGCTAATGTAAATTAATTACTCGTAGTAATGACCGTTTAACCTTTAAATAAAGTGTAAATTTCTAAATTAACGCTTACCGAGTGATTTGGGCGCGATTCTTAAACGCGCGTTCTAAAACTGTAACCCGAATTTTGGGGCGCTTACCTGGAAATAATAAAAATAATATATTTAGAACTGATAAATTAAAAAAACAACAATATAAAACATGATTAAAAGTATACGATAATTAGTATGTTCAAAAGGTTTTGAAAATGTTTTATTTGTCTGAAATTTTCAAATGCAAGAAAAAATACACGAATACAAAATCACACGGCCTTCATTGTAAGGGTTCCGGGTTCGATTTCCTGGTTGAGTCACCATTTTCCGCTGAGATAAAATTAGCCGAATTGCATTTAAATTCTGTCGATCGAATGCAATAACAAGACATAAACTTACACACATGTTAAACGCACACATACATACAGTGTGAGTTTTTAATTAGTGACACCATATAATCAGTACGAGTAAATAATCTGCTTTTGACAACCAATTGTTGAATCAAATAATATAATAAAATTATCTTAAAATGACATTTTATTACAAATGCTTGAGAATCAATCAGCTGTTTTGTTTGACCTTGCTTATTTTCGTCATTGCAACGCATGCCGGGTACAGCTAGTACCATATATAATATAATCGATGATTATACGATCGACGGTGTCCAATGCTTTAACTAATTCAAAGAAAATTGGCTAATTCAAAGAAAACGCACATCATACGTTCATCACAGCAACGGCAAAGCAAACCGAATCAGCCTTTTGTTGTGACACGTCGTCATGATTCGAGGAACATCAAAATGCACGGCGTCATGATCGCGACCGGGAATGCACGAAGCGGTCGTCTATCGGGCCGCGCCGATCGGTTATTCTGCACGAGCGTCAGCAAAGCCATGAGCTATCTCTTTCGTCAATTAGCCGCGGTGATTCTCGAATTGTATTCTCGTTTGTGAATGGGAGCTAACGGGATCGTATTCGGACATGTGCAATCGTAGACTCTCCGTCGGATGATTTGTGGCCATTGTGCCGACAGCCGCCGCTGTACATCAGCTGAGTTTATATCTAAATGATATTGCTTCCTTTATGCCATCGAGAAAACGGATGTCGTAAGTATTCAATCACCCAGTTAGCGCTGAATTAGGTCGATTCTTAAAGCAAGTATTCCTACTAATTATAAAATATAGAGTGAATAAAAATATAGATGACTAATGTCTCCTTGAAATTAATTTCACACTATTCATCCTTTCTCTGTCTTTGATCCATTGTAATCACTTAATATGTATAATGTTCCTTCTATGTATTATTTCGATCTAGCTAGATTAATTAAAATCGAGTGCAACTGTGGGTTAGCTTATGTTGGGTAAACAAAGCGACGCCGTTATAATCTGCATACCTGCCGTCTACCCGCAAAACAATAACAGATTATAACTGACAGCCTTCCAGTCTACCCTGGACAATGGCGGTTGCAACATCGACGAAACATAGCAACCAACCAACTTCACGCGGTAGATGAATCCGTTTTTGTCTTATAGATAATCTCAATTAATCTCAAAGAACCGCAATAGTCTTCGATTTCTTAAGAACATAGAAATATCTAAGAGAGTAAAAATTCACCAACTCGAATACTTCACTTGTGGAGTATTCGAAAGATAAAACATTATGCATCACTCCCGAAACATAAAACATTATGCATCAATGTAATTGGGATACCATAATTTTGTAACTTCCACATCATAATTTTGCAATTTAAGGCAAAATAGCCAGAAGAGGACGTCCGGGACGAAGAAGAACATCTTGGCTCCTTGTTTCGAGCGGCGGCCAATTAAGTTGTTACATCCAATATACGGTAGCAATATTCAATTTGAAATCGTTAAATTTTGTCCAAAAAAAAAACAGAGTCGGTTTGCGAATTATCCATGCTTGCGTTTCCAGCGAATGCTTTTACGAGTTATTGTGATTGAGCAACGAACTTAAGTATTAAGATATTTTCTTGATTCCATGCGCGCCGACCGACCTACCTAAAATTCAAGAATTGCAAACTTATTTATTGTTGAAAGAAATTGATGAAAAAATTGTAAACCGACTACACCAGAGGTTCACATTTTTAAGGTTGAGGAGGGAAAAGTAAATCAATCGACCAGTATACTAGCAACTTAAAGCCGATATAGGAAAGTAACGTTCGTTTAACGGCCGTAGCCACGTTAAAACAACGGTTCTTCTCAGATCACCGAAGTTAAGCAGCATCGAGCGTGCTGCTTAACTTCGGTGATAGTTGGATGGGTGACCGCCTGAGTATTGCCAGATATTATAAAATCCGGCCACCTGTAAGATAATTGTCGTTAAACATAAAGGTAGGCTGTTACCGCAAGGGGTACAAAGGCATAAAAAAGAAAAAAAATAAAGTAGGAGTGTAAGACTGTGAGGGCAATGAATATATGTTTTTGTGTCTATCTTTCTCACTTCTTTCGCCCATAGTATTTAGTAGATTCTGGATATTTCTATATTTTTGGTTTGATCTTTTCTTGTATCGGTGTTCCATTTGTTTATTGCTTGGCTATTCTCCCTATCAGTTTCATTCACTCCCTGCACTGCTTCCACATTTTGGCTTTGTCTTGTGCCCATTCTTGTCATTCCTCTTTTGTTTTGTCGAAGTATCATGACCAAGACCAACCCTTTGCCTTAAGACCATTAGCAGAATATTTGGACGTGTACCGGTCTTCCAACTTTCTGTTTGCCTTTTTTGTACCTCCATGCGGCTGCAAGTCGGTATTATACACGATGATTTTTGCGAAAGATGTGACCACAGTAATTCTATATCATGTGGGTTTTAATCTTTTTTGTGGTCGTGTTTTCTTCGAGAAGCTGGATTATTTTTATTGTGGGTTTCTAGTTTGTTCGGGCATTTTGCTTAGTATGTAACTTTCGTAATTCCTAAGTCTCGACCAGTTGGACTTTGCTAAAGCCTTTCGAGATACCTTTACTTTAAACAGTATGGAAATTATCCTTTCTTGTACACTACGGCATTTATTCTAGAGATGGTTGGATACAAATCACTAAGCGTAAGACTGCGTAATATTGGCTGGCGATTTGCTACATATATAAACTGATCACCCCTACAAGAAACGGTCTGTTTGTACCCCCCAATTACTAGAGCGCGAGTTAGAACTAACATCGTTCAACATTGCTTCACGGTGTAGACGCTTCCTACCTAAATCGACTGAGCTAGAATTTGATATTGAGACAGTGAACTTAGCCCAGCTACAAGGTACGGTAATTGCATTTCTTAGCAATCAAAGATATAGGTTAATACATATTATGTAGTATAAAAGTCCCTAAAAAAGTAGTAACTAGTAAGAGAATAAGACATTTTAGATAATAAGTGGATATGTGCATAATATAATGTGGAATATTAACGATTTGGAATTGTCTATAATGCTAAATATATTTTGGTAAATAAATGAATAAATAAAGCTGCTACTTTCAAGGGGTTTATCTGACATCTCGATTTAGTTATTTATTAGACTAGATAGTACCTCCCGAGACAGCCATCACAACTCATTAACCAGCAGCAAGTTATACCTATGATGTTGCCATTTTATGATGGAAATTTTAAACCAAAAATTTGCAAGAAAAATATTTTTACCGTATCTCTGTAATCGTAATCTGCTTATTACCGTATAGCTAATAATTATTAATAACATGATTACTATTGACCTAGATAACTACATTGAAATAATATTACATAATCGGATACTCAAGTAACTTCACCGATTTTAAAAATTACTTGTAACTACGATTTTCAAATAGAAGTATCCAATGTAATTATGGAATATTAAATGTTATTTTTTATATTATTTTAAACGTATTAATTGCTAGATTATATTACTATATTATTAAATAATGCAAAAACTATGTCATGTGTATATACCATCATGGCTTTTAAAATAAAATTGACTAATTGATAGATATTTTATGACAATGTGAAAATATATTTTTCTTCTAATCTTTATCTAACAAGCTATTTTTTCGTCTGCATTCTCAACACGAGTGCTTTTAGTTTTCCATTCTTTTATTTAATTGTAGGCATCTTCGTCTGCATAACTGTATGTCGCAATTGATAGTTCAGAATGATCGACGCACCGCGCCAGCGAAGGTGTTCGCTCTTGGATACCTGCTCTTTGATCTTTAGTTCCGTGTGAACTTGGCTTTGACCGCCTGTTCGCTGGCTCACTCACTAGCACGCTGATGGAAATCCATTGGCGAGGGGTCTGTCGTTTTTAAATATTTATGAGTTGCTTATAACATCACCCGCTTGCTTGACCACTATTCAACAAGATGTCACGAAGCAAGCTACGTTCGGTGAGTCATGGATTATCCAAGTCGGAGAGGCTAGCATAATTATGTCGCTGGCCCAGCGGTTTACAGCAAACTCAGCGATCTTATTCAACAATCGCAATCACTTGGGGTGTTTAAGAGCTGCCTTAAGAAGTATCTCACAGTTTTACTCACTGAGGAATATTACTCGTGTGATAACTAAAATAAATTGTTTTAATGCTTTTCTTTGTAATGTGCTTAATTACATCTGTATTTTACTGCGTGTTTTAAAAAAAATTAGTAACTGAGTTTTCTAACATTTATTTTTATTTCATGTGATATTTACGATTAAAAGATTTTTTAAAACTTTTATTTTATCTTGTAAATGTATATGAATACGAATAATTATACAAAACTTATATTGAATGAATTGCTGATGTAGTCAGCGAAGAACAGCAGGAGATTTGGAGATAAACTAATGAAGGAGGCTAACCGCCATAACAGGATGTTATTGTAGACCCGATCAAAGAATTTGCTGAAATGAAAGTAGGCCACCTACGAGTATACCTGATCACACGTATCGAGAGTTTTTGCCGCGTAATCTGTAAGTACAGACAGATTAATGAACAGGGCGACGAGTGAAGCGACTGGGGCGGAATTCGTGTTAAACCTTTCACTTGTCAGAAAATATCCATTTAACCCTTTGAGTAGCGGCATAATTTTATGGCAGACCGCGGCAATTTATTGGAAGTTCTTGCAATATCGTCGCGTTCGACAAAAAGTACTATAACTATGGAACTACTATAGCAATTATAAAAAGAATAACTGTGCAATATTTGCATTGAAATTTCGTATATAGAATATTGAAATTTCATTTTGTAAAATAATTAGATAATTATGGATTAATATGAGAAAGTCGAAAAAGTGAAAAAAAACTCGGCATTTCTAACTTGTACTTGTCTTACGGAAAAATACGGAACCCTATTTAGAAATTATAAATACTATCGTGATATTTATTACATTCTCTATCAAAGATAATATTTCGTTTTGCTTATTTACATACATATACGTTTTGCTTATTTACATAAAAATATTTAGATATTAGCTCATAAAAACCAATAAATATTTTGATGATTTCTCGAAGAAAAATGATGATGTAGCCAATGGAATTTTACCAGAAATATCCGCGAAATGATGCGCGGAATTATTCTAGCGGCCGGCCGTCTATGTATCTATGATAATAATGAGTTCTTTGGTATGGATTTTAGGATGCGTTCGAATTAAAAAAATAATATTACTGTGCGCTCCGGGAGCAAGCCGCCAATATTGGTCGTTACGTAGTCAACGGTGTTCTGATGTGCAAACAAATTTGGTCGTTACGTAGCTGAAAGGTGAAAGGATAGTCTCGATTAGCTTTGCCATCGCTGACAAGAAAAAATCGGTTTCTTCGTGGCCGATAACTACTTTCGCGCAAGATCACACGCACTCTTATTGGAGTCATTCTCTCCCATCAATGTAATACGGATGGCATTAGTATGAAAGATATCTCGGAATTGAAATGCCTTGTTGTCGGCCGCGCCGTCGATGATTCAAGATTCATCCAGCTGAATCTTGAAAATGAACTACAAAGTTTTATTTTATTTTCTGTATTGTTCCTGGTGTATTGTTTCTTGAAGTTTTCAAACAATGTATTGATTTACGTGTTGTCTGTAAAGTTACTTGGGAAACAATGAAAAAATTAAACAACAGTCCTCTTTTGCCTTTAATGGACATACAATAAGACAGAGTGGTAAATGCATGAAGAACAGTCTAAAAAAATTGGAAATCTAGTTATTTTTTACTAAACCTGGGCAAAAAATCACTTGGTAGATTTTTGTGGAGTTCTTATTTTTAGAACGGAAAGAAAATCAGTTTTTTTTTCTGAAAAACAAGCAACGTATACATTGATACGATATTTTGACAATCGGTATCTGAAATCTTTTTGGGACATAATCATTTTAACACGTTTTAATTTAATATTTCTTTGCATATTTCTATTATTATGATTAAGTAAGGGAAAATTACCAAATAAAACTTTAGTAACATGAAACTTTCAGATATTTATTTAATTGTTCGTTTAATTGTTGTTTATAAATGTTCTTATCCCTGTGGGCAAACTGTATCGAACCATTTTGTAATAAAACATCTGTTCCTCTAACATACAGTTATGTAACAAAGATCTATCTATCTATCTGAATGATTTGTGGATAAAATTATTGTGTAATTATACATTTTATTTGATTATGCTGTTTTATGATTTCATGTTTGTGAAGGAGCCCTTAATGGGCTGATTTCTATTTTAGGTACTAAGTGACCGGTGCGTCTTTCCAATCAAAGAAATCAGTTTAGAAATATAAATTATGGGATGGACAACGATAGACTAGCGGAGCGGCCAAACAAATCAGGTTAATATGGCTTGAAAAAAATCGTATTTACTTTTTAACGACGTGCTGCGTAAACGTTTAATTAATTTAAGGGCCCACGCGAAAATTTGCTCTTTCGAATGAGTGGGCAATTAGCGGCCATGCTCATTCCTCGCATAGCAGTGCTGTACTTTCTTTGTACGCGACTCGCTTTACGCTTATTACGTAATTAGTGCACTTCGGTTGAGGAAAACGTCGTGATTATATTCAGCGTGCGAGCTGCGCCGTGTTTTTGGTCAGATTTAAAATACGCTCCGCACGTTCCCACACAGCATAGTAATATAGCGAGAGGTTAATTGATTTTTTTACGAAATAAATTATGCAGATTACTTCCTCGTTTAATCGTATCGCAGCTTGGAAAAAATATTTACAAATAGGGTATGCAACTGTCTTGATTTAGAAAAGGAAATCATCAAGATCCCAGCGCTTGTCAATTTATACGGTCCTGACTTCTTACCTATAAGCTTGACGTTTTACAAATAAAGACCAAAGGATTTGTAGGAATATACAGGGTGAGTTTTTTACACTTGGAGTGAGTGAATCAGTACGAGCAAATAAGCACCTTTTAATTTAAAAAATGGAAAAAAAATAATAATTTCAAATTTCTTTTGAAAAGCAGTATAAAAAAGATTAAGCGCGTTGCGCCATCTAACGGTAAGTAACATATCGTAAATATTGTTTATTAGCGATATTTTACCTACTGCTATATGGCTCAGAGCGCTTAACGCTTACTAATTTACACATTTACAAATTTCACAAAAAAATAAACTTCCTTTTTTTCTCGAACTGATTTACCCACTTCAAGATTACTGCTAATAAAAAACTCACGGTCTATATAAGTGTGTGTATAATCGTATAGTGACAGTCGGGTTTGACTGCAGTTCGCACTATATACTATAATAGTAGCACAGGGTCAGCAGAGCCATTATGGAAACGAATGCCTCCCCTCATGGAAATCATGAGGTGGGGGGGGGGGGCAACGAGCGGGAAGGGTAATCCAATTTCACATTGCCAGTGCGAAGTTTACATTGCCAAATATTTATCAATAATAATAATTAAACGCTTTATTTGCTTAAACAAAAAGGCGTGCTTATTGCCTAAAAGCAATATCTTACAGCTAACCAAATACGGACTGCTAATCGTTCAAAATCTGCTGCCGTTGTTCTTTATAGCCAAAGCGCTAAATCTGCTATGGCTTGGGGTAGCAATGGTGCTACAGGCTAAAGTTGTCAATTTTTTTCTAAAAGGTATCAAAATAAACCAAGAAATGTAACGACGAAACATTCTCGAAGCTGTGGTTCTTCCTTGGAACCAAGATTTTTTTTAGATATGGTTAATACAAGAAGACTCTGATCCAGCTCATACGGCCTTGAATGTTCAAGGTGCAAAGACAATTTTCCTGATTTCATCAGATCTCAAGATTACCCTACTCGCCCGAACTGAATCTCATGGACTACAGTGTATGGTCAATTTGAAAGGGAAGGGTCTGCACCACACGGCACAAAGCGTAAATGTGTTGAAGATAGCGCGTACATTGGATAAAATAGCTATGGAGGAGTACGGAATATTATAAATAGCATAGAAAACGAATTTACCGCGTGAAATTTGTAGCACCCGACGTTACGGTGACGTTGCAGCCGCTGTTGTCCAGGGCAGACTGGACAACGGCGGCTGCAACTGCAAATTTCACGCGGTAAATTCGTTTTCTATCCTATTTATAATGTCAAACAACCGCGATAGTCTTCGATTTTATAGTACGGAATATTGTTTCAACGTTTGTCGCTGTGCATCACAGCCAAAGGAAGATATTTCAAGGAAACATTTTAATTATTTATATTACATTGTAAGCTATATCCGAATTTATTAAAACGATTCGCAAAAAAGTTCGTCAACGTTATTTTGGGCCATCCTGTACTTACCCAATAATCATTAGGTAGTCATGTTTCGAACTGTAAGACACTTCCTAAAATAAAATGTGAGTTGTTTAAAAAGATGCAAGGTTTGCATTGTTTCTCTAGGTACTTGTGGTCTAATCAGTTAACCGCTTTCACGTTTTGACACAAAGAAAAATTTGCATTTCATCAAATTTAGTAGCATGGACATCGCAATTAATAGAGAATTCCAGCAATTTTTCAGTGCTATATTTTGAGGAGTAGTTTTAAAGTTGTTTTTTGTGCTCGTATTTCCTGAAATATTATTTCCGGTATTTCCAGTTTCAACGATCACTCGCAAATCGTGTGCCGTACAGTGTATATATTTTGTTTTATTTCAATTAGTTTCTGACTTGCATTCTGACGACTGTGGATGATTCAGATGAAGGATCTCGCCACTATTTTTCCTTTTTAACTACCCGTAAAATAATAATAATTTTAGCTACCAAGAATAATGTATTATTAGTGCTCGTGTATGAAACACGAGCACTAATTTTTGATGAAACACAGAAAATTAATAGTGTGTTTAGATCAGTGATTCTCAAAGTGGTCTATGTGGACCCCCAGGGGTCGATTTCAAATTTCAAGGGGTCCATATCAGAGAGAGAAAAAATCACGGTGCACGAGATGTAAATGGGGGGGGGGGGGTCCACCTTAGGGTCCCATGGTATACTGTGCCATAGGCAGGTCATCATAAACATTTAGGCGATCCGTAAATGTCGCATTACTTCTAAAGCAGATTGTGTGTACAGCATAGTAACTTAAACTTGTAACAATAGCAATAAAAAACGTGCGCGTCTCTAGTATCATGGAAGGATATCAATAGTTAACTCAAATTGCATTACTAGTCGATCGAGGAGGCCAGCGCACATGACTTACGAAGGGAGGTGCGAGTGAGATATGGTTAAAAATGCGCTTCGATGGGTATCCATGCGAGCGAGTAGGATAGACGCGTCACATGAATGAGCAAGCGAGGTAGTGCTACATGTGCAGTTATGTGCGGCTTTCTCAAATGCTTCGTACTTCAAGGTCGTGAACGCTTAAAAAAAAATACGTGTGGAACTCGGGGACTGTCGCGGTAAAGCTATTGCATAGCATTTTTAAAAACTTATGCAATTATAATTATTTATTTATTTTATTTATTTATTTTTTTCTGATATCAGATAACTGCGCTCTATCGGAAAACGTTGAAATTATTCCGAATCATTTGCGGCTGCGGTAGCAAATGATTCGGAATAATTTAAACGTCTTCCGATAGAGCGCCGCGCACGAATTTTTTATTCGATAAAGCAAAAAAACCGCAATTCGAAAAAACTCGTAGATAAAAAGATAGATAATTAAATTATCTTTAAAATGGTGCAGATTTCATAATAATACGCCAGATAGTATTTACGTAGTAGTCATTTTTGTGTTCGGTTAGACCTAATTTGAAAAATTAATTACACTATGTAATAAAAACAAAATCTAAAATATTCAAAGCTAAGAATATTAGGAAAATGTTCTTGTTTAACATATATTTTTTTCGAATAGTAAGCAGTACTCGTTTAGACGTAATTATCAGTTTAAAATCATTAATTTTCGTTAAGAAATTTCTTCATTCGGTCGCCGCGCTGGCCGGCCCGCGATAAAATCTATGCAATAGCTTAATAACAACTTAACATTAAGTATACATGTTTTTCAGTTTTTACAACTGTCCACTATACCAAAAACCGTAAAGGGCTCCCTAGTAGATCAAGCATGCGCATCACGTCACGAGCTGGGATGGGATCGTAAACCGCAGGAAAAATGCACATATTTTAAAAAAAATATTTACCACAAATGTCTAATTTTGTACTTTACACCAGGGATTAACATTAATTAGACGTAATTGATTGATGGATGACTTGACTCCCTGGTATAAACTACACAATTAGGCATTTTTGCTAAATATTTAAAAAAAATATTTGCATTTTTCCTGCGGTTTACGATTCCCTCCCAGCCCGCGACGCGATGCTTGTCAAGCACGCTTGATCAGTAATGTGCCAGCTGTCAATGACACATTTAAAGTTAGTAACTTTAGGTCAATTCAATAGTATGCGGGCAGGGGTCTACGGAATACAGTAATTGGTCTACGGGACAAAAAAGTTTGGGTACCTCTGGCTTAGATCCTTGGCGATAGGTGTGAAAAAGGTCCCGATGTCTTAACGTTCTTATGCCAGATTATATTTCGTAGACGATAGTTGTACAGAAAAAAACTCTCTTATTCAATAATATGATGTAATAACTAAGACAGACAAAATGCGGCACTTTCCAGATACGGCAATAAAGCGCAGTAAAGACAGAAACAAAGAGGCGAAGAGAGAGGTGAACGCGCGGATGAAAGGAGCCCGTCGCCGCGTTGCCGCTCCGTGATCTTGAGCGACCAGGTTGTTTACCGCGTTTCACGTCGTGATGCACTTGTTTAATAATGTTATTGCTGGTCGTAAAAAGGAAAGGCAAACAATTTCCTCCTGGGTAGGAAGGTGGATCGACACGGCAACACTCCAACGCCTGCGGGAACTCATTCACTATCGTTCGTTGAACGGAATCTGGTTCATCTATTCGACTGAGAGCGGAGACCGGAATTGTGTTGTGAGAAAGAGAAACTAGTGATTGTCGTGATATATCATGCTGATGATGAATGCCAGTAAACACGGCCCGGTGGCATAGTGGTTAGGTCGCCTCTTACATTGTAAGGTCCCGGGTTCGATTCCCGGCTGGGTCACTATTTTCCGTTGGGATCAAATTAACGGAAGTGCATTTTCAATTCTGTCGATCGAATGCAATAACAAGACACACACTTACAGACATGTTACAACACATACATATAACACGTCATAGTAGGGTTGGTTGTAAGAGATTGTCATATGACAATAAACTCGCCCATTGTGACATTTTCATAATAAAGAGTAGGTATAAACAAACAAACAAACTTATATTTAGGGGTGAAGACGAAACGAAACGATCAACTATTTGCAATTTAAATATCCATCAATTGTAAACCATTTTACATGACCCAACTAAATATATGGTGGCTGTTCATAGCTCACGTGGCGACTAGGAAATAAGTAGAATATACTATAGGTATTTAGACTTAAACAAACAAATATAGTTGTCAACTACAACGAGCGAACCCGTCACCTCAGGAAGTTTTAACGATTGGTCGTTCTATCTCCCGTGAAGTGAGCGCAGAAGACTTGGACAAAACAGTCCACCGTCAAGCTCCGCCACATACCCGTAAGAGGCCAACGCCTTATCCGCGAGATAACCAGATATGTTACCCAGCGGGCTTACACTCACGCCCTTACGTGAGTGTAAGCGACCAGATTACTCCGGTCTCTCGACTGGTTACGAGTTCGAGGTCGCTTGCGCGGTCCTCTCCCTTACGAAGCGGTGAAACGGTGTAATCCGAATCTATCGCGGACCACGGCATCCTTGGTCGGCTGTTCACCAAGGATCGGTAGCCGATGGTCGTTTCAAGAGCAGTCGCCGTAAGGTCCGCAACCACTATAGGTCCGCAACCGCAACCTCTATAGGAAACAGTAATGCTTCCAGACTGCCCCGACTGTTAGTCAGAGTGCACAATCGATTGGCTTACGCCGCACGGTGCGTAAACAAACAGAGCGAAAATGAAACAAGCAATAAACTATAATATAAATACAATATCCTATCCCCCTCCTTTCCTAACCTATCCCCTATTGTGATTGCTTGAAATTAACGAATTTGCGACTTAAACATATTGTACTTAGATAGTGATTTAATTTAATTCAATCCAACCTTGATAATTTATCGTATAAAGACAGTCTGTAAGACACTACTGTAGTAACCAGTTAATCGTCCAGCGAAACATTGTACCAAGATAATCTGTAATAATAAACGAAGCGCTATATGTTTCCCGAAAACAAATTAAATAAATGTCTCACAACAATTCAAATGTCCGCCTTAGAACTGGCTATAGCCTAGTTAGGTGACATTAAAGGTAATCACTGGCAAGAGTTTTTGGAATATCGTGTTATCTGTGTGTTCTTGTTTTTTTTTGTATATGTTTTTTATAACAGCTGCAAATAAATAAATAAATAAATAAATTATGAGTTTTTTGCTACAAAATTGTTGTCCATGACATTTCAATTGTATATGCTGTTTATTTTACTATATTATTACTGTTTATTACAGTATTTTACTATATTATTACTATATTTAATTTTTAAATTGTAGTATTAGATAAGACTTGCCCTCTCGTCTCAAAATAATATACCGATGTTAGTACCACCTCAACACAGGTCCATACCTAGTGAGGTGGTAAACCGATATGTCAAAAAGATGAATTTCCTTTCTAAGCTAGGTATAATATGTACACTTATTATAAAATGTTTTGTGTTAGGATAAGGATTTTCTTTATGTAAATTGTAACTTGAATTATGGAAATAAAAAATAAATAATAAAATAAACTGTGAATTACCAAATAAATTAAATTAGCATTCAATTAAATTCTAGAGAAATTTTCATCGACTAAATGTTAATATACTGTTTCTATATAGAAGGGTTCCCAATACTAGCATTTTTTTCACAATGTGAACTTTAGTATTTTACAATGGACCACGGTAACATACTTTGGCATTTGTTCAATAAAACAATAATCAATTCCCCAGATTTTACAATTTCCATCCGCAGCTGTTTCATGCGCCAAGGCCGCACAAACAAAGCCTCATTAATCGTATCAAAGTGGTATATTTCAATATTAAGCAGACCCGCAGATTATCATAGCATTTAGACACGTCTTGGGTTCACATCCATTTAAAAAGGTGGTCGTGAGATATCCTTCAATTAAAGTGTAGATTTAATGGTCGCTATTGTGGTTGTTAACGAAAAATCGCAAGCATCTTCGCTTTCTTTATGGAATTCAATGATAATACATGAAGTGTTTTGCAGATTTACCAAGGGTCCGATAATTGAATACCAGAAATAATAAAATGCCAAAAACAAAATAAGGTGATAAACGCATTTGAAACCTTTATTTTCATTTATTTCAAGCAAATAACAGAAATACATAACAATGGTTAACTATTGTAATGATGCGAAGTAAACGGCATCTCAAATTCACATGACCATGCTCAGCGCATACCCAACTAGGCCGAATATAGCCTGTATCTGGGCATGCGACGTAATTTCTGACTCTAGGGTGGAGTAGCATAACTGATGTATACGTATAACCTGACTTAGGCTACCTCATTATATGCAAGTATTAATATCTAACTCCTCGGTATTTAAAAGTTGAATAATTATTGTCAACATAAAATATGTCAAAAAAATGTTTTGTATATGTACATACAAATATACATACCATGTAGGTATGTATATTTGTTACAAACTAATACATATTACAAATATTACCAACTAATACATATTAATTTTTTTCAAATGTTTTATATTAGCTTATATTACATTAAATTTGCTATGTTATATTCAATCATATTAAGTAGTATACTAGTACATGTATACATGTATATTATTATTTACTAGATAGTTTTCAGAAATTCGTTCTCTGTCCTTGAACGACCGTCGTCAAGAAGCCATTTTCTTATAGAATAAAATGGTACTAATTATTTTTTTATGTCGGTTACTTGACGGAATATTTTAGGTGCTATTTAAAATAATTGTAAAATATACGTATCACATTTATATCGAAGTATATATATATATATATATATATATATATATATATATATATATATATATATATATATATATATATATATATATATATATATATATATATATATATATATATATATATATAATATATATATATATATATATATATATATATATATATATATATATATATATATATATATATATATATATATATATATATATATATATATATATATATATATATATATATATATATATATATATATATATATATATATATATATATATATATATATATATATATATATATATATATATATATATATATATATATATATATATATATATATATATATATATATATATATATATATATATATATATATATATATATATATATATATATATATATATATATATATATATATATATATATATATATATATATATATATATATATATATATATATATATATATATATATATATATATATATATATATATATATATATATATATATATATATATTAATAATAATAATGCTTTATTTAAGAGAAAGTAGTACAAAAATTATGTCTTAAAAACTACCCAACTAGGTTAATGCCCGTACTGGGGTAGATTCTTTTCTTTTAAATTAAGATGCGCACGTAATTTTATACTGCAATTATAGAACTATGGTAATAGTTTACTTGTTTATATAATATTTAACATTATACATATAATATTCTCATTTATATATAAATATATACATTTACCTAGTTGTATTATTTACATACTATTATTATTTACATTACGACAATCTGTGTATGTGTATGTAAATGTAAAATGTAAAACAAGAAAAAAAATGTAATTATAAAACGAACAAATAAATGACTACTTGGGGTACTGGATGAAGATAGAAGCCTCAGATCTTTGGCTATACTATTAAGCTCGGGCAGAAAAGACGACTATAGTCGTTATAACTGCCCGGGTGGTGGATTGATTGGTTTCTGTATCCACCCACCCCGTTGGAGCAAGAAATCTAAAAAAAACATGTATGTGTCAGTGTAGCTTGACAACGTTTATATGTATGTGTCAGTGTAGCTTGAGTATATGTGTGTTGTTATTGCATTCGATCGGTGAAATTAAAAATGCAATCCCATAATTTTCCCCTAATAAGAAATGGTGACCCAGCCGGTGATCGAACCCAGATCCATACAATGTAAGATCAGGCGACCTAACCACTATGCCACCATTATTGTAACACAGGCACCAGAAATCGTGTCTGGGAAGTAAGACTAAATAAAACAAACTAGGTAATCTAAATCTCCTCTGATGATAATGACGTAGCATTTGTAGGGTAAAAAACAGAAATCTGAGTGATTTTACATTATTATCCGCGCGTCACGAAACGACATTTACATAGCGGAACGTTAATCACTATATAGAGTAGCTCTACTAAATGACATTTAGCAACATTAGGCTTGATTTGTAGACATCAAATAATGAGTTTAAATGCATTAGCCATTTATAGAACAGAAGTTTTCTTTTACTTTCCCGGCCAATCAACAGACGAGAAGGGAAAGTATTGAGAACGCGCAAAAAAAAATATTTGAGATGAAGACGGAAATATACATTTTGAGCCCCCTGAGATGATTAAGACCATTTCCAGAAGAAATTCTGTATGTGTGTCTGGCTTTGTGTGTGTGTGTGTGTTTGTATGTATGTATTTTGATTATAATATCTCTAATAGAAGATAAACTAATAGTGTTTAAATTCCGGCATCCATTTAAATTTAATATTAACACCATCTGTTGGCGCTCGTCCCGTTCCCGCCCTTAGCCGAGAAACGAGCCGCGCCACCCTAGGCGTCGCAATGGAACCTAATCGGGTTCGTCTGTCGAAACTAATAGCAATTTATTTGGGCATCTATAATACCATTGATAATTATTGTTTTTTTATAATGGACTGACTGATGAAATTGGAGACTATCGCGGTTATTTGACATGATAAATAAGATAAAAACGAATTTACCGCGTGGATTTTGTAGCACCCGACGTTTCGGCGACGTTGCAGCCGCCGTTGTCCATTGTAGACTGAACCTACCCTGGACAACGGCGGCTGTAACGTCGCCGAAACGTCGGGTGCTACAAAATTTACGCGGTAAATTCGTTTTTTATCTTATTTATAATGGACTGACTGATTTTCAAAAACCCTTTATTTAACCAATGATAACAGTTACAACATTTAATTATTAGTGCCATCTATCGCATTTTTATATAAACTTATTACATAACAGAAAGAATACGGATAGGTTAGAATGCCTATTTGAAAAAAAAACAGGTCTATTTGAATTCGTGTGTTATTATATTATTGGTTTATTTAGAGATAGGATACCGTATAGGAATGTTTAGAACGCCATTTATTAGGCTGCTGAATAAAAGAGAAGATTAATCACTGTTTGGAGTTATCTAAACGTTGTGCTTCATAGTAAAAGCCTAACTGCCAAAACGTAGTATGGCATTGAGGTATAGTACAATAGGTACGCAAACAATACTCTAATAATACATGGTTATCGCAGATATTTTTACATTATTACTAATTAGAGTATAATATTGTATGCGTACTCCGCATGCCTAATTAATAATTGCGTATGCGCCGTTTATCTCATGATTTACAAAAGTATCATTACAAAAATTAATATCCTTAAAAATTATCAAAACAAAAAATTTAAAATTTTGAAATATATAATCAATACTATAACCAAGCTACATATAGGCAACAACCCGATCAAAATCAGTCCAGCGGTTTCGAGTTATTAACGCACACACAGACAGACAAATATACATACAGACAGACTTTGCATTTTATAATACGCGACATTCTCACCAGATGTTAGCATTTACCTGTCTCTACGTCCGCGTTATCCGATTATATTATTGCCTTACCGGCTTTTCTTCTTTATTATCCTCTGTTACTTCCTCGTTGATTGTTGTGTCGCCCGTTCACCGCAGGGCCGTATTTACGCACATGCTACCATAGCGGTAGCCTATGGGCCCGCACCAAAACGGGGTCCATACCACTTTTTTTTTTTAAATGTAGAAGTCATTAGTCAGGAGAGGTGGATGTATCATCTCCTTCTAGAAAATAAAGTGCAAAAATTGTTTTCCTAATATCGAGGTAGCTCTAAGAGATTACCCCACTTAAGATGACAGCAGTCGAGAAAGGTCATTTGAAGAATTGAAGAATCAAAAACTGGCCCGAACCTCCATGTTAGAAGGCAGGCTCAACGCTTTGGCTTCACTCAGCATTGAATGTCGTATTGTAAGATATCTAAGTTATGAAAATGTTATAAGTATATTGTCCAAATTACTTTTATTTCATTTCAGACCAACAATCAATTACATAATAAGGTATTTATTAAACACGCACACAGAATAGATTTATTTAAATTTTGCTCTAATAGATACATACCTATTTATTTATTTATTTTAAATATTTTATTTATCCCTTATTTTACAAAATTTATTTTATTATGATATATATTTTAGAGCCCTGGAAATTTACCAAAGAGTGCAGCTTCGATGGGATTTTATCACTTAACGAAGCAGAGCTTGTCTTGATGTGATATTTTGTGCGATGTTCATCTGTCGGGTTCATATAGAGTAGGGATTGATATCGGAGGAAAAACATCAATGTTACCATCGATACCAACATCGTAATGGAACCATCGATGATCGAAAAATATCGTTTTCAAATCATCGATATTCTGATCATCTAAACATCGATATTTCTTTTAAAAAACATCGTTTGTTGGACTCATTTTCCTGACAATCCCTATGAGTTTTCTTCTGACAAAATCAATAATATAGATATTACAGTGATATTATGTATAATTCAACATAGGTGTTAAAAATAAAACAATTAAAAAAGTAATTCAATCTTATTTAAAAATAGGAAATGGCAATGTTTATTCAATTCATTCCCGAAATTCATCGTTAATTTAACCGTCGCACCTTTTTTTAGTCGATTTTGTTTAAAAATACTAACAATATCGTTCTATATGAATTCTTTCTTACTGCCTTATAATTAATGTTGTTAGACATGTAGTATATATTTTTATAGTTTATATGGGGGCCAGCCGAAACGGCTACGTGCAGATTTTGGCAACCAATGCCGCCCCAGTGGTTAAATAGTTAATAAATATCAACTTCCATAAAATATTAATATTCATATATGAAGCAAAAGAAAACGTAATGTATAGTTAAGAAATAACATAACATCGATAAGGCACCATCAATGTAAACAAACATCGAACATCGATCTCAAACCATCGATGTTTTCGATATATCGGACATCGATGTCCATCCCTAATATATGTAGAGGGTTGCTGCAATATTGGGCAAATTGAATGCGCCTCTTTTTTAAGATGACGACGGAAACATGTAATACATTTTGAGCTATGTCAATGAATCATGTTGAATACCGGCTTAATTCCTATCTTCTTTCAAAAATAATTATATTTCTTTAATTTTTATTATCTTGTTAACCTACATTAACTTCTAAATACTTCTAGATTTCTACAACTAGGGTTGTCGACTACAGCGGGCGAGCCCGTCACCTCAGGAAGTTTTAACGATTAGTCGTTCTATCTCCCTGGAGTGAGCGCAGAAGACTTGGACAAAACAGTCCACCGTCTAGCTCCGCCACAAACCCGAAAGAGGCCAACGCCTTAACCGCAAGATAGCCAGGAGTGTTACCCGGCAGGCTTAACTCACGCCCTTACTTCCAATTGTGACCAGATTACTCCAGTCTCTCGATTGGTTACGAGTTCGAGGTCGCTTGCGCTGTCTTCTCCATTACGAAGCGGTGAAACGGTGAAACCCAGGATCGGATAGGCGATGGTCGTTTCAAGAGCAGTCGTCGAAGGTCCGCGACCACACCCGCTCTATAGGAAACAGTACTGCTTCCAGACTCCCCCGACTGTTAGTCGGAGTGTACAGTCGATTAGCTTACGCCACACGGTGCGCAGACCGTCGAGGAGCGCCAGAAGGTTGATTCCCAGGGGAAACTAACCAAAAGGCCAGAGTCCTACCCAGGCTCGCACTTCATGCGTGGAGGCCGCCGGATGGGTGTTGACCCGTAAGTGTGACCAACCCTGAACAGAATGGGTCTTCGTGGCCAACTCAGCAAGGGCCCATTAACTCCCCAACGATCTCTATAGTTGAAAAATAAAATTTAGAAAAATGTTTTTATCTACAAAATTGCCCTAAAACACATTTTTTCAGGTTAATTACCAAAAAAAAAACCCGATAGAATTCGCACCACAGGTTCAGCCTAGGGGACTACAGATGATTACAGAAGAACCAACCCTCCCCCTATCCCCTCCCCCCTTCCCCCTTTCGTTGGGTTGTTGACTGGATAGAAGCATAAGAACTTTGTAATATCTATCATTTTATATAAGCAGTTATTTTTATTATTATTTATCTGTAGCTTCTATGTATTTATTATTATAATATACATATATTATATTATAAATTATATATTTTTTTTTATGTATGTATGTATATTTGGATGTATGTATATGTATATTTATGTGTATATGTTTATGTATGTGAGCTGTATTGATACTTTTATTTAATATTACACGGTTGGCTGTAAGAAATCGTGAAACGATAAGCCCGCCGTTTGTACTAAGTTAAAATAGACTTTAAGTTTTCTTTACCCATGTATTTTTTTTTTTGTTAGTACAATAAAGGTATTTTTCATTTCATTTCATTTCATTTTCATCCTTATTACGGCCCTGCTTCACCGAAGCCAACGCAGGAAATTGGAGGGCATTTCTTTTACCAACATACAATTCGTACACGCTTTCTTATCGCTTACCGAATTTCGACAATAATTGCGATAAAATGCAGTCGTGGAGTCGATTGTTTGCCTTTTCCTGTTTCTTTAGGTTATTAACAATAGAAAAGGATGCCTTATCGTAGTTCCATAATGATGATGAATAGAGGATGGTCCTTTACATTCAACTAAGGCGATTGTTTGTATTTCTAAAAAAACTAACACGCAGACAAGCACAGACACATGAAGTTGTTGAAAGTAAAATCACTGATTATTTGTTTTTTGGATAGTACATCTATCAATTGATAACTATTATAATTTTATTACGTAAAGAAAACAGCGTAATGAACTGCCATCGTAGCCACAATACACAAAAAAACTTTTACAATATGAATACAAACACCAATAAATGTTTTCATTTTAATCCTGCTTATTAATAGTATAAGTTATAACTATTCATTATTTTCTATAAATATTTGGTTGGTTTAGAACACTGTAGTTTACATGGACGTACAGTATTCCTCCACTATAGCGACAAACGCTTAATCCGATTGAGCTGAAATTTGGTATGCAGTCATCATTTGGTCATGGCAAGAGTTGAACAGAGTTGAGAGGCTGTGGTTGAAATTGGTCAAATATTAGACTTAGAGAACTGAAATTTGGCACACCTTTGGCACGGCCTTGTTAGGTCGAAATCACATGCGCTCATAGATATCTTCTTATAATATATAAAAATGAATCGCCGTGCGTTAGTCTAGCAAGTTCTCGAAAATGACTCTACCGAATTAAATTATATTTTTTTTGTTTTGTTTGCCTTGATTCAGGGGTGGTTTACAAAAAAAAATATTTAGGAAAAATTAAAAGAAACAACTGAAAACCGAAAAATTCGAAATTGGTCATTTGTCAGTCAAAATGGAAAATGGGCCACTTTCAATAGATGGCGTTAGCGGCGATCCTATTGTTTGACAGCTGCGCCATCCATAACTGTAGTTCATTCCGTGCGATTGTGTAAAATTTCAAAAAGTCGAAAAGTCGAAAACGTCGAAAAAGTCAAAAAAGTTTAAAAAGTCGAAAAACGCAAAAAAGTCGATTAAGCAAGAAAAGTCGAAAGCCGAAAAAGTCGTTAGGTGGTACGAAGTTCATCGGGTCATCTAGTAATTTATAAAATATATATTTAGATAAAATCAGTCCTTGGTCACTTGCCGGGAAAGTCTTGGGCTGACACAGCCGATTTTTTCAAACGGTCTATGTCTGATTTGGTGCAATTTTTAAGTTTACCAGCAATCTGTAACCGCTTTAGCTTACTCGTTTTTCGTTTTCTTCGTGACACGATATTTGCAGTGCAATTTAGAGCGCGTCCGACAATTTCACGAGTAGCGCATAAAGCGGCGAGTGACATCGGATATCAATCGACTTTTTTGTACGGTGGCAATCAATTATTAACGGCACCAATAAAATGACGTCGCGTTGATACGAGAGAGCGGCTGCGACCACAATTCGGTCACAGAGTCGAGCCCACTACAATCGATAGCTCTCAATAATTCGGCGGAAAGCCGTAAGTAAACTGTACCGGATAAATATCAATAAAGTATGCGGTGAATGGAATTTTGGGGTTATTAACACGAATTTGTGCTATATATAGATGTGAGGCAATGGGGAAATCATATTGTATTAGTCGGTGGAATACTACAGCGTGATTACTATTAAAAAAAAACAGAAAAATGTGGCGTATTCCTTAGGTAGCGGGACATACGTGAATACGCAGTACACCTGCGAAGTAACATTATATTGACGTCAGGCTTGCATAAAAAGTCGAAATTTGAAGGGAATGTCGTCTATATGATGTCAAAAAACAGATGCGACCGTATGCGTCTGCTTCGGGAAAGCCCAGAGTATGTTAAAGTAAATTTTCATTAAATGTTATTTTATCTTTCAACGAAATCCCATTTTAGGTTATTACATTTGACTTTTTTAATCTCAATTTTATATTCCCTTCCTAAAAAACTCTTCATCTTAAGCACCTAAAAATCCTGATTTTAATCTCGGAAATAGATAGAAATTACTAGGGGCGAGGTCTGGTGAATATGGAGGATATTGAAGTATTTTAAAACCAGCATCTTGAATGGAAGCAATTGCAACTGCGAACTTCGCGGGTTTTCCTCGTCGTTTTTCGCGTATTTCATGCATATACAGTCCCTTAAAAGTGCTCCATGATCGAGGTATACAATCATTACTATCCCTTGGCTGTCCCAGAAAAGAGAGCCATGATATTACCGGTGCGGATGGATCGAAATGCATTGAATCTCTTAGGGGTTGGAGATGACAGTCTATTCCAAGCATGGATTTTTGTTTTGTTTCGGGATCGTAACGATGAAGCTATGTTTCATCATCCATGGCATCATGTTGTATCAATACTCCAAAGCTTTGCGAAATTCTCAGTCTGTTTAGTTTTAGCACGTCGGTGAGCTTATTGTGTACCCGACGCGCATACATATATCTTTTTCATCTCTAAGCGGTTATGTAAAATGCTATGCGCACTGCCTATCGAAATCTTGACTTCTTCAGGATTAAGACGCACCATAATACGAAGATATGTTAAAACAAATTTTTTCAACATTTTAAATTATTCCTCAATCAGTGCCGCCTTAGCGCGGTCCTGAGCGAGGGTCATCTTTAAGGGATATTTTTCCACGGCTACTCACGGCTAAACGCACACCAACGTTTAACCGTAGACTATGGTGGAGCATTCATCCATAATGTTCTCTCGTAAGGCTTGAATTACTTGTTCCGTAATAACTTATTTTAAGCCCAAATAATTAGCTACCAAGCGAACTTCAATTTTCTCAATGTTCGCTGACATGGCGAACACGCAGCAATCAAGCAGCAATGAGTCCTATTTGCTAAAAAAAAAGTATATATATTTATTTATGTATTTATGTATATATATATATATATATATATATATATATATATATATATATATATATATATATATATATATATATATATATATATATATATATATATATATATATATATATATATATATATATATATATATATATATATATATATATATATATATATATATATATATATATATATATATATATATATATATATATATATATATATATATATATATATATATATATATATATATATATATATATATATATATATATATATATATATATATATATATATATATATATATATATATATATATATATATATATATATATATATATATATATATATATATATATATATATATATATTCTTTAATCTAACAGCTGTCTCAAGGAGTATGTAGCGCCTTTCGTATTTAGGATTAGCAATGTTGGCGCTTCGAGAGCCAGCAGACAGAAGCTTAGACTTACAACAGAACAGAAGCAGATAACGTGTCTCTGAGTATATATAGTGACATGAATACCCATTATCGGAACGGTTCCATTGTGTGTCATTGTATTATTACAGTTAATAAAATTGAGAACCAGCCCTTTAGTGTTGATAGAAACGGAGCCAGTCATTCGTTGAGCGCAGCGATCTACTTTCACCATTGTCATACCGGAGTTTTCTTTTTGAGCTTTATCTCCAGCTCGTATCTCTCGCCTTGCTCTCTTAACTATGACACGTGCCGATTTTTGCGCGGTAAACAATTTATAAACGACTTTACCGTGGCCTCTTTCACTTGGTTTCTATCTGGCTGATTGCATCGATCACTCAATTTTCCATCTACCGTGAATTCAGTCAATTTGTACATGAAAAATAACTTGACCTTGCAAAAGGTCGTGTAATTCTATTTTTAAATATATTGTTAGGAGGACCGAGTAGTGCCAGTAGTAAGAGACAAACATTGTAGCTTTAAAGTCAGCGAAAGTTTGCACCTTTTTCGGTTTTATCTTAATTACTCCTAAATTATACGACTTAAAGAAAAGGTTTTTCCTTTTAAAATTTGCTACAATATAAGCCTAAAGCGAGCAGTTTCCGAGATAAAACTCCTCGAAAATTGGTAATGTTTTCTACACAGTGAAAACAAATAAAACACACTAAAAACAAATTCTCTGGAAATACGAGAAGCCATTTGGTGAACTGAGGTATAGCGCGTTAATAAGACTGACAATCAAAATCATTCCAAAACGTGCATTTTATTATTTTTTCTATTTATTACATTTTTATTTTCTATTTGGGGGGGGGGGGGGGAGACGAGACACGATAAGAGCTAACGATAGAAAGACAATACGTTCTTAATCCTTATTAACAAAACTAGCATTATTAATAGAGCGGTTTTCTGAAACGACAAATTAACTGAATAACCAAATTAACCGTCTCTTCCCATCGCTGCGCCGGTGGAGCAGCAGTTGTAGTTAACATAATTTAACGAGCAATTAAAAGACGACTCCTAACTAAGGAGTCAGTTTATTTTGGCAGCTTGCTTATTCATGTAATATGTATGTATAAAATTCGTAACATTCTTTATAATTTAAATTTTAATTTTAAAGTTTATCGTATGTTATAGCACTCGTTTTGCCGCCACTTATTATCACATCAATATGTCGTATCGGTCGACTGGAAGATAATGGGCCTGATTGCGTTTCTTCGCGAATCGCGATCGCGATGTAAAATTTAAAATTAAGTAGTTCGTGCAAACGAGACAGAGCAATACGTTAGAGCGGAATATGAAATGAACGATCGTCGATTTTCCCGCACCAAAACTACCTGTCAAACTTGTAGCCATCCGAATAAGTTTGAACACATTTCGTGTGCTCTTAGATTCAGCCCCCTTTGTTTTCGGTGGGTAGTTTTCATGCGGAAAAGTGACAACCTTTCATTTCATATCCCGCTTTAACGTATTGCCTTGTCTCGTTCGCATATACTAATTTCCGATTTTAGTTCACGACGAAACGCAATAAATCCCATTGTTTACATAGCAATAAGTCCGCCATTGTACGAGACCGGTATTCATTCACACAGCATTTACCTCAAACTCCAAGGAACAGCACTCTACATGACTTCAGTAGCACGTGGGACTTCCGAAAAGGAAATGTTTACATCTTTTACGACTTATTAGATAACATCGATTGGACAGTACTATACAATCTGACCAGTATAAACGAGAGTGTCGAGTGCTTTTACGCTTTAATTTACGAGTGTCTGTTCAAAAGTGTCCCAATTAAAAAGGCTACAGCTGACACGAGCAGATACACATATCCGGTCTGGTTTACATCTGATATCATCAGAGATCTTAAATCAAAGTCCTGTTACCCTAAACTTTGTAAAAAGTACAACCAGCGAATTTACTACAATGAGGTTAGCTCCCTCAGAGCAATCCTCAAACGAAAAATTCAAGAAGCCCATATAAATTATATCAACAATTCAAATGTCAATATTGAGAGACAGCACAAATTTCTGGTCCTATATCAGAAATCAGCGTAATAGTCAGGCTTTTCTGCAGACTATAACGTACGAAGGCACTTCTTACGACGGTGGCGATATGGCAAAAGCTTTCGCCAAATATTTTTCGTCCGTATATATAGATAAACCCCCCACCTTGGAAGTGTCCCAAGCCGAGGCCGGTATATCGGCTAAGAGTTGGAACGATAGCGTCGACATCCAGGAACTCAGTGTCGCGGATGTCGCTTGTGCCTTAAAAAAATTAAAGCCGAAACGGTCTGTTGGTCCGGACGGTATTCCTCCATACATATTAAAGGCATGTCAATCTATTTTGGTTGAACCCTTACGACACATTTTCAATTTAAGTATCTCTAGTGGGATCTATCCGTCAAGATGGAAAATTAGCCGCGTCATCCCAATACATAAGTCGGGGGCGAAATCTGACGTGGAGAACTACAGACCAGTGGCTATCCTTTCATCTGCGGCCAAATTGTTTGAGACTATTATCGACAAATATCTGCATAGGCAGGTAAGTGGAAACTTATCAGACGCTCAGCATGGTTTTCGGCCAGGACGTTCCACCACTACAAACCTCTCAGTGTTCACTGAATACGTAGCGGAACAATTTGACTCCCAGAGAGGTTGTCAGGTGGACGTAGCCTATTTTGACTTTCGAAAAGCATTCGACCGAGTCGACAATGACATATTGCTCAGAGAACTGGCAACAGTGGGGTGCTCACATAAACTCCTGCAGTAATTCGCCAGTTACCTGAGAGACCGCCAGCAATTCGTTAAATATGGGACATCAACATCAGATTTGTACTTTACACACTCTGGGGTGAGCCAGGGATCAAATCTGGGCCCATTACTGTTTAATTTGCTCGTGAATACATTGCCAGACGTAGTTACAAAAACCAACTGCCTGATTTTCGCGGATGACCTAAAATTATTCGCAAGAACGGGCAGTAATGAATCCTGTACATTACTGCAGGATGACATAGGCGCCGTGTATCTTTGGAGCATAAACCACAAGCTATACTTCAATACCGGCAAATGTTCTATCATGACGTACTCGCGAGGTGACGCCCCTCTTGTACATAGTTATGACATTGATAGCAAGGCACTATCACGAGTAAATCACACAAGGGACCTTGGAGTGACCTTTGACTCGCGGTTGACATACAGACAGCACATCTACACCCTAGTTGATATTGCTTACAAATTGATAGGTTTTGTAATGAGGAGCATGAGGCAGTTCAACAACATATTTGTCATGCGCCTCCTATTCAATTCCCTAATTCGGAGCAGATTAGAAGTCAACGCGGCAATATGGAGTCCTTACGAAAATAGCTACATATGCAGGTTGGAGAGTATACAGAAACGCTTTCTGAGGTTCCTGTACTTTAAACAGCATGGATATTATCCCTTTCTATATCCTACGGCATTTATTCTGGGGATGGTTGGGGACAACTCACTAAGCGTAAGAAGAGATTGGCTGTCAATCTGCCACATATATAAACTGCTTAGGGGGTTCGTTGATAATCAGACCATCCTTAAAAGAATCGGTCTATTCGTACCCGCCAATCGTATTACCGTGCTAGGACTCATGTACTGTTCGCGTTACCGTGAGCTAGAACTAACGTCGTTCAACACTGCTTCACAGTGCGGACGCTTCGTACCCTAAATGCACTATGTTCGACTGAGCCAGAATTGGATATTTGGACGGTGAACTTAGCACAACTGCAAAGTATGGTAATGGCATTTCTTAGCAATCAAGTAATTAGATAAATATATATGTAGTATTAAAATTGTTAAAAAGGAGTAACTAGTATAATAAGAAAGGTTAGATAAACATTAGATATACATATGTAAGTATAATCGTTTAATATTACGCTCTAACAGATGTCTCCGTCTCGTTTGCTATAGTCTAGAATAATAATTTATATATTAGAATAATAATGATAGTAATAGTAATGGAGTAGAGTAATAATAATATTATTAACAGTAGAATTATAATAATAGTCTGTAGTAGAATAATAATTATAATCTAGAATAATAGCCTAGAAAAATAATTAACGATTTGGAATCATCTGTAAGGTTATTATGTTTTGGGAAATAAATAATTAAAAAAAAATAGTTTTTATTATGCAATAAAGAGATTTTTTATTTAATTCAATTTATTTACATTGGATTTAATCATTTGTTTTGTGGATTTGTGGATTTAATCATTTGTTTAACCTGTCGGCGACTATGAAAACCATGGAAAATGCGGCATATACTCAATATAGTCGTACTTACACTCAAATTATTATTTTGATTTCCTGAAATATTTATTAATTTTGAGGCTATACGATAAAACAAAATAAAAGTCATTCATATCATTATGACCGCGGGAATAAAATATCATAAATAAGGGAGACCAGTAAACATTTTTTAAAAGTTTTCCTTAATTTTGCCGAATAATTCTAATAGTATTTAGGAGTTTTAGAAAAAAGGACTTTAATCAAAGTACACTTTAGACCTTTATCTACCAATCCATACATAAATTAAGCTTAAATAATTCGCTATATTGTTGCAAAAGTAAGACTACGACGTGATGTTTTCGGGTCTATTTGGTACCGACCCTTAAGAAGGTGCCAGCCTAGAAACCACATTGCATAATCAAAATACAAAGTATAAACAGATATTAGATATTTATTATGTGACCGTACCGGCTCGCTACTCCAAACGAAAAGATCTGAGGAGCACTTGATCCTGCAGACTCCAAATTGTGTCGCATCTGCTGTGAACGCACACGCTACTCTATGATCAATCTGACGCTGCCGGAGCGGTGTCCAATCCATTATCATCGCCGTCTGACCGGAAACAGTTATTATTTCGCTTTTTTTCTGTCGCTCGCTCTCGTTTAGGACAGGAAGCTGACCGTTTGGAGACGGACCCGCTACTTCGATTTCTAATTTCGGCAACCGCTAAGCCAATGCCAATTGAAGCGAATTGGAAAAACACGGCCTAACACGCCCCCGTCAACCGCAGTTAGGAAATCCCGTGATCTTGACCTTTTCTATCTATAATTAATGCGGTAGGTTAAGTAATAACTAAATCACTCCCGGATGCATTTATTTCTCGCCTAACGTACGTAAAATAATATGATTAGACTCGCGCTCAGAGGGTTTTGCACATTATTACCCTTTAACTGGACGAAAAGATATGTGCCATTTTAAAAAATACAGTATTGAGCAAGCACATACAAAATTAAATGTTTATATACGAACTGGTCCCGGTCTAGTTAGGCGACACTGCCACTGACATATGCGATTTATTATATTACTGGTATTGACTCAATGTTAAATATATTTTTGAGCATACTGCATAAGTTCTGAAATTGTATACTTAAGAAACATATTGGCATTACTACCGAAAAAAAGACTGCCGTCGTGATTTATTTGCAATGTTGTCGCTGTTTTACGATCTAAGAGACCTTTGTGTTGGAATGGGGATTATATGGGAATAACAGCAATGTTTTAATGATTATATTATAATATAGCAAAGCGTTTGCAATAAATAAAATATCATCATATCACAAATAAAGTTTTATTTAGGTGTACAGTAAATTATTAGTCTATGGACCTGTAACTTGGTTTAAATTCTTACCCCTTCTGTAAAAAATATATCCTTTAAAAAACAACGAAAATAATATTTGTTTATTTTTTTATTTAATTATTAGGAAACTTACAGCTATTACAGGAGAAATATCTGAATTTTATTTATAGACTACAATGCCTACTATTAACATTATGAATGTATAAATGTAATAAAAATATAGCAAAGAGCAGAACTTAATTGAAGAAAAAAATACAAAAATGTCAGCGTGTAAAATATTACACGAAAACATGTTTGTGAAAATTTCACTCACAATCTAGGCATAATTGCTTCGCATGTTCCTTCTCCTTTGCATCGGGCAGGAACGATATGTGTTTTCTGTGATGTTTGTGTAATGAACTAGGGGCGTACATTTTAGCAAAAAATCTGGCGTCTTGAACAACATCACATAGTAATAGTCGTGCGGTCCCACAGGCCGCACAACTTTAAATCGATATTTTCACCTATGTATATCCCGTCACCACGGCGAAAGTGCAACTAAACTCAAACCTTTTGAGCCCCACCTATTGAGGGAAAAATTAATAGTTAAAAAAAAAAACACTAAAAACACGCTTTTGGGCTATGATACGATATTCACATACACACGGCTATGATAAGATATTCCATCATGGAATGCCAGTGCCTATCTTCCGGCTTCATCATCAGACCTTGAAACCTAATCGTGGTCAAAGTTCATTCCAAGACTTTTCTAACAAGTCCAAACACAGCTATGATACGATGTTCCATCATGAAGTTCCAGTTCATATCTTCCGACTCCATCATCAGATCAGTTCGACAGTACCATATTATTGTATTGTCATCAGAACTACATACAGCTGCCAATGACGCTACGATCCTTGGAAGATGGTTAAATCAGTTACCTTAGATTCCATTACATAGTTTCATACAGATCGACCTAATAAAAGCGTGTTAAAAAGGGGAACACTGCAATTTTGTTTTTCACAGAACCTGCTCGGTCTGTGAAACCGTACGACGGCGGTTAAAGGTTAAGACCATATCGATTGCTTAAAACTGTCAGAGATAATCGCTGGACTTACAGATAGACAACGGACTCACAATTAGAATTTCGATTGTACGCTTTGGTACGAAACCCTAAAAGCATGTGATCTCTTTAAAAACAAAGATTATTAGGAAGCTATAGCTTTTTATATGATCATTACTTTAACACCCACCCACGTATAGTCATTTAAATGTCTAAAATCACTTAGATATCTAGACCACTTTCTGGCGTCAATAATAATTATATTAAATAGACCAGTAGATAAGTGAACGTATTTATGCTCTTAAAGTAATAATAATAATAATAATAATAAAACTCTTTATTCTTAAGAAAAGGCGAGCTTATTGCCAGCAGGCAATATTTTAGAGCTAACCTATACTATTGTAAGAACATTATTTGCGAGTAGACTACATAACTTAACCTATATAAAGAGTATGACAAATATAATAGAGGAGGATAGAAAGAAGTATATACTTTACTCTTTATGGGCACAGATTTGCCACATCAAAATAATCTAACACCTATAAGGACGCTAAAGTTTTAAAAGGAGGGGAATGGGAGGGGAAAGGGAATTTATCTGGAGGATTTCAAATGCTCTCTGAGTCTGTTTTTAAAAGTTGTTATGCTTGGCGCGGTTCTCACATTTTTCGGCAAAGCATTCCAAAGACGGGCTCCATGCACGGTGAAAGAGAATGAGAAGAAGTCACTGCTGTGACTAGGGATAGAGAGTAGCAGGTTGTTTTTTGATCTCAGAGGGCGTTCATGAGCCGATAGTGCAGTAAATCTGCCGATAAGATAATTGGGAGCGACGCCATCCAAGATCTTGAAAAGCATACAGAGAACTCGCATGTCTCTTTTCTCCCGGGTCGACAGCCAGTGAAGCTTCTCTCTGTACTCCGTGATGTGGTCAAATTTTCTGAGGCCATGGATATACCGAATGCAAACATTTTGGAGACGCTCAACTTTGGTGGATAACTTCTCTGTGAGGTCGAGAAATGCGACATCTCCATAATCCAGAAGGGGGAGGAGAGCAGACTGACAAATCGTAGTCTTGCTCTCCTCCGGGAGGATATTTTTCAGCCTATTCAGCGAATGAAATCGGCCGAAGAGTTTGCGTCGCATTTCTCGAATATGTGGCCGCCATGAGAGGTTGTCGTCCATATGGACACCGAGGTTTTTAACCTCGAAACTGAAAGGGACCTCATCCGCACCGATGCAGATCTTCAGAACTTCATTTATGTTAATCCTCGAGGTAAAGTAACTGCTACCGATGATAATAGCCTGCGTTTTGGAAGGATTTAAGAGCTATCACGATCTTCCAAAAGAAACTTCATATTGTCTATTTTTATAGCGTGATTCGTAGTTATTTGTTTATTTTTTAGTGTCACGCGTAATGATTTATCTACGTATCCACGTATAAAATAATAAAACGAATGACATTACAAATCTTCTCTAATCGCGATCAATCGCACGCTATTATTGTAGCCCCTATTATAAACAAACGGCCTCTCTCAGTCTTCTTCAATGGTTTTCGCCTTTATGGATTCCGCTCGCATCATAACGCAAAACTGTAATTACTGCTATTGCGCGTGCCTAGTAATGTCCGTTTTTACTGCTCACAGCGGTCAACTGATTGGCTGTGCCAGGAATGGAGAAAAATAGAAACTGTTGCCTCTTGCAGACGGCGAAATCTGCATGCGTGTATGGTAAATGATTAAATAAATTCCTGTTTGACATGATTTAACCGCCCTACCTATACGAACGTACGTGATACGTCCGCTATATTATCGCCCGAACGCAACAAGCCGTATCACGTACGTTCGAGTACAAAAACCAAAAAAAATAAAAAATAACGAAACCCACAAAGCGTACGTGATACGTCAAATTGTTCCTACGATGCACAGGCATTACACTTTTCTGGCACGCCTGTCTTAGTACTGGCCTATGCGTTAGGCGGCGTTGACAAAGTGATAAAGAAGCTGCAGCGTGCTTTCTTTTTTGGTACTACTCTAAGAACGAATAATTTGTGATGTTGCAGTAATGTGTATCTCGTGATATACTTTAAAAAATAAATTGTAGAAATAATCGAAGACAAAAATAACGACACGACTTTATTTTCAAGTTTGATCTCAACCTTTACAGTCAAATCAATTCGAAAAAAATCATATCACCATTGATTGCTTACTGATAAATATACACAGATAAGCGACGTCAAGTGGATTCTTCAATACGCACTGCACGCCCACCGACTTATCGCGGAACACCCACCCCCTTTCCCTTCGCTTGACCCACTATTTGTTATCCGATAGATAACACCGTATGGTATTATGTAACGTCACCCAATAACACGAAAACCGACGGAATAGTGCCCTATAGCCCTAAATTATTAAGGCGTATGGCAATAAAGATCTAGTTAGGATTGTGATATGAATACAATTTCTAAAGCCATACAGTCTACTATCTCGTGTAGAATATCTTATAAAAAAGACATGTCGCAAGGATCAGTCTATCAAAAAGTGGCTCTACCTTGTAGAAATCCGCTCGAATTTCTAATGTCTCAATTAGAATGTGCTGACGCATTTTTAAATAGCCCAAAAACCGTTCTGGACGCTCTCGACCTTATCAATCTAGACACTGTACATAGGTGAGAGACGTACACGTATAAGATTCCGCAGAGGCTTAGAGAGCTTTAATTTAACCCTTCGAGTAGTGGCATAATTTCATGGCAGAACGCTGTTGGAATTTCTTGCAATATCGCCGCGCTAGACAAAAAGTACTATAACTATTAAACTACTATAGCAATCATAAAACAATGATCGCATTTAAATTTCGTATATAGAATATTGAGTTCTCATTTTGTAAAACAATTACATAATTATGAATAAATATGAGAAAGTCGAAAATGTGAAAAAAAACTCGGCATTTCTAACTTGTACTAGTCTTACGGAAAAATATGGAACCCTATTTAGAAGTTGTAAATACTATCGTGATTTTTATTAGATTCTCTATCAAATGTAAAATTTCGTTTTGCATATTTACATACAAACATATTTAGATACATAAATATTATACATAGATACATAAATATTTACATATATAAATATTAGGTAATAAAAACCATTAAACATTTTGATGTTATCTCAAAAAAAAAATTATGATATTTGACAATGGAATTTTACTAGAAATATCCGCGAAATAACGCGCGAAATTATTTTAGCGTCCGTTTATGTATCTATGGTAATAATGGGATATTTGGTATGGATTTTAGGATGCGTTCGAATTAGAAAATAATATTACTGTGCGCTCCGGGAGCAAGCCGCGAATATTGGTTGTTACTTAGTCAACGGTGTTCTGGTGTGCAACCAAATTTGGTCGTAATTATTATTAGGTCCACAATTCATTCTATTGTGGACCTTGACTTATTTATCTATGATTATTTTATTATAACAAATCTTTTAATAACAACCGATACTTTGTTTCAAAATGGCAACCTTGTCAAAATTTTAAAAAATCATAACTCCGGTAATGCTGCTTCTATAAAAATAAATATACGTTTTTTGGAATTCTGAAGACATTGCCTATAACTCTTGCTTAAGTCGCTTTTCGACATCTTCAGCGGGCTTTGTATTACAAATGCTATAATCTGAAAATGGAATTATGAATATGCACTTCATAATTCCATTATTACCTACTAATTATAAAATAGGAAAAACAAAAGTGCCTTAGAATCCTAAGAATAATGCATTTAACTTTGTTGTAAGTAATTTCCTTAAATCCTTAGTGGCTCACATTGTTTAATGATTCAAATTTTATAGTGATGTGTAGAAAATTAGGAATTTAAAAATAAAATTTGAAAATCGCGAATAATATAGCCGATTAAAACCCATTAAAACGAAGAGAAGAGAAGAAAAAAGGAGCGTTATAAATCGAATTAAAATAAATTATCGCATTTATTACACAGCCAATACCTAGAACAGCGACGCATTGTATGTCGCTTCATCAAAACGAAATTTGGGAAAGTATACGATACCGTGTACAGTCCGCTCCAAAGAATCAGGAGCTGGCGAAGAGGCGGATTACGCCGCCCCCGATCACAGTAAATATATGAGCTAAAGCAGTATGGAAACTAAGCCCATTTGTTGAAATAAATACCTACGCTCCGCTCCATTGGAGCGCTAGGGTTGTCAATCTTTATTTTGTGTAAAAATGAAAAGTTATTTTTAATTATTAATAAAATAATTTATTTGGCGGTACAGTTTCGATGACAATGCATTTTTATGGCATGATCATGACCTGATTTTACAGCCACGATCGGCTCCTGACGAGGATACTCTTCCATTGTCAACAGCACAGACACACAATTTTGTGTACGCATTCAATTATGATAGCAACTTCCAAGTTTCAACATTACATGGCTGATGTACCCTGGGTTGGCTCCCAACGAGGGAACTCCTCAACGTCAACAGCAGAGACCCAACATTTTGTATACGCATTCAAATATGATAGCCCCTTCCGTGTTCCACCATGACATGGCTGATGGTCCCTGGATTGGCTCCCGATGAGGAAACTCCTCAACAGTCAACAGCAAAGACCCAACATATTGTATACGCATTCAATTGTGATAGCCCCACCATGACATGGCTGATGAACCATGGCTTGGCTCGCGACGAGGGAACTCCTAAACGGTCAACAGCAGAGACCCAAAATTTTGTATACGCATTCAGAGACGACTGACAGTACTGCGACAAGTGCTTAGATTATTGCTGAAGCGTGCGTCTGTGCGTTCTTTTCGATCGTTTGTTCGTAGTTTCCATACTGCTTTACCTCATATATTTACTGTGCCCCGACCGTCGCTCCACCCCCCGCGCTCTTCCAGTACTATTACTCTACCAGTACTAGTACTAGTACCACTAACTCTATGAGATGGTCAGCTCAACAAGAATTTTTGTACATTAATTTTATTTAGTAATTAGACTAATTTAGATCTCTAACATTACAAACAATTATCAATTATTTTATGGTAAGAGCGTGATGAAAAATCATAAATGACTTCACTAGGAAAAATTACAATTTTAAAAATGCACTTAATGTTCTATGTAATCTTTCATGGGCCATAGCGCCCATAGGAAGCCAGCGACGCGTGCCCTGCGTGCTCACAAGTTTTCTTGGCAAAAAGTGGCAGCATGCGTTTTGACGCACACGGTTTCACGGTTTGACGCACGCTTGATGCGTTATGGCGGCTGACTGCCTTTTATACCTAGGGCACAGTATACTGTGCCTAGGGGTAGGACTGCCTAACAAAGAGTCGGATAGATTGACTAACAACCCTGACATTTGTAATAAAAACCCGGGAAACTGAAAAATCCAATTTGATTGTATGAGAACAAGCAATTTACATAATAAAGTAGATTGTATTAGGCACTTTTAGAAGTAAGCCATAAAAAAGATTTCTTTAATCTATATACGAACACATATAATAGAGGATGCTATGGTATACGAGTATCTGTCTGTCTCTCCGAGCTTCATAGCCTTCGACACCGTTTGACCGATCACCATGAAAGTTGTCACCTTTATGTATTTGTCATGGAGAAGATTTTTATGCGCGTTGTATCCGCGTTGTTGTGACTCGCTACTATAGGTGGCGCTGCAGCGCACAACTTCTAAACCGTTGAACCGATAGCCATTAAAAATGGGTACACATCAGCGCGGATAATATTTTCGTGCTATCCACCTTGTTGTAACTCGCCAACAGAAAAAGCTGCAGCACATTAAGTTCTATACCGTTCAACCGGTCGCCATGAAAATTGGTAGTTATAGTTATTTGAGCAAGGATAGTATTTTCTCGCTATCCACTTTGTTTGTAACTCGCCACTAGATGGCGCTGCCGCACATCAACTTTTTATACCACTTAACGTATCGCCATGACAATTTTAGAAATGCGAAAGTGGAAGTAAGAAAGACCAATGAAATGATGTATTTTTTTTAAAAGAGATAGCTGAAGGAACGTTGAGTAACATAGGCTACTTGGGGGGGATAAAATTATATTTTTAAAGATACAATGCATGCATTTTGTAGCACCCGACGTTTCGGCGACGTTGCAGCCGCCGTTGTCTAGGGTAGACTGAAAGATCTGTCAGTCTACCCTAGACAACGGCGGCTGCAACGTTGCCGAAACGTCGGGTGCTACAAAATTCACGCGGTAAATTCGCTTTTTATCAAATTTATAATGTCAAATAACCGCGATAGCCTCCGATTTCATAAACCCAATGCATTTGTCAAAACAATATATAACAATATAGGAGTTACTTGTATAACATTATTACTATTATTATTAGGTTTATTATTATAATTATTGCTATGTTTTAAAGACGCGTTACGTAATATATGGACGGCTCCCCACCTAAGAAAAACTAGAAATATTTGAAACTAGTTGGGTTAGTTAAAAGAACGCAGCGGGTGCATTCCGACAAGCGGCGACATTCAAATGCTGCAAAAATGTTGCTAATTTAATAATTTAATAATTTTACGACTATGATCAAAAAACCGGATTCAGGCTGTAGTTCGTTCGTTGCTTTTTCGCAGGTGTAAATCATATTTTAATAAAGGTATTAGAAACCCAATGGTGGGAACTGAAAACAGAATCTCACGATGCAAGAGCTCTACGGTTATTTAACCCAGTCCCCACAGCTTCAAATAGGTCTCTGGTCGTAACCAAACGGGTAGAGATAAAAAAAATACCCAAAAATTTACCATAAGATCCCTTTGTCAGTTCCTAAGGTTCTAGTTTTCAGTACCATTATGAATCGCAGCCATTTCGAAAATATACCCCTTTTGCAGATTTCGGTTTATGTTTCGAAAATCGACTTTATAGAAACTAAATTTATTATCACCGGCAGCAATTTCTCATGGTCCTGATAGGTGATACACTGTGCTTCTGCAAACATTGCCTTAACTTTGGGAAATTATTGCTCAGGTGATATTTTATGAAAAAATGTAGAATATTTTTTTTTTTCGTAAATAAAGAGATTTTAAATTACGTAATATTATTCTATGTGAAAACATAGTTGAAAATAATCATTTTTTTTTGTTTGGGCTTTTGTTACTGAGGAAAAGCACTGTTAAACCATGAGATATTCAGCATTTTCTTGGAATCTAATAGTCCAGTAACCTTTCCTGCATATCCTGTGAAACAGTGTGAGTTGGTCGATAGTCACTTGTCTGTTGCCAGCAGTTATAGTAAGAATAGTATTGGAAAGAGGCACAACTCTGGTTTTGTGCTCGAATTTAATGTTTTGGAAGTTTTCCCCTACAATCATCCCACCCACCCATCCTACCTTTCCCATCCCACCCGACTTTCCTCCACCCATCCCACCTTTCACCCTCCTCCCCCTCCTCCTCATTAAAAAAAGATTACTTCACTGACTCATGTCAGACAGGTTATTAATGACAGTATATAATGAAACATGAAAATTAGCATCAAATTTTCAAGTTTGGAGTTTTTGCCAAACTTTGAAAAGCTGAATTTCGGAAAATATTAGGGCTTCGAGCCCATTTTCTCTCAAATTGTAGCAAATTTAATCTAGTTTAAAAATGAATAATTTGGCATTTCTTTAAAACGTGCTCATTCATGTTCAAAATGGAAAAAAAACGAAAAAGGAGCAAAAATTTTGCAATTTTTGAGAAATTCAAGTGTTTTGGAGGGCTGCTGGGGTCGAAAACTTGGATTTTGCATCTCAGAAACATTCCATATAAGAAAATAAAACGAAACTAACAACCCCCTTTTCAAGGTAGGTCCCCTATAACCATAGCAAGGTTACTGGATTATAACGTCTTAGCAAAAAAAATACAACTCAGTTTTCGTATAGAATAATGTATACTGTAATTAAAATTCTCCTAATATCTAAAAAACTTTATTATTCAGAAAAACTTTCAGTCAAAAAAAAATACTATAAAATTCTTAATTCTGCTGCAACTCTAACATAAGTAAATAATAGCTTATCAGAATAAGTTATCGCTCCCAATGAGTTAATTTCTGAGAGCAGTAACTATTCACGGGACGATTTGCAATAAAAAAGTGAACGAACGTCAGACCTCAGCAGTAATGATTTAATCACACAATATTCATTGTCATGATAAAATCTTACACAATGGAAAGAAGACAGAAAGTAAGAGATTACGAGCGTTGTTACTCGTGGTTAGCAAGCGAAAGTTCAATTGAATCAATTAGAACGACTGCAGAAACTACTTTAGAAGTGTTATAGATCGATAGGATGATTTTCTATCCGTGCGTGCACCTTCGATGAAATACAAAACAGACAAAATAAGTGAATTGTAAAACACTACGAAGACAAATAAGAAATAACAATATGGACGTCCCGTGGTGGAATTGTGAAGCAATAGGCACTGGTATTCTGGCATCTCTGCACTATTTTCTCAGTCTTATAAAGGCATGGCCCTTAATACAGTTACCATAGTCTAGTATAGAGGACGAGTTCTTCCGCGAGTCGAATGCAAGCATCTGCGCTGAGACAGTCACTGAGTGTAAAGGGACTTGACTCGAAAAAAGGGCCATCCAAACTTCTTGTTCACATAAGGTTCAAAGCACAAATTGCTATCTAAGATAATTTTTCACTTAATTCATTCTCCACTAAAGCACTCACGTGACACTCGAAATAAAAGTGAGCAAGCCCACCAACGAGTGAATACTAGATTTGGTAAATACTCGATTAGAAATCCCAGTACGCATAGCCAGAGCTGCCTCCGCCTTCGGCAAACTAAACCAACGTGTCTGGAAATCGCATGATCTGAAACTGCAAACAAAGCTGGCCGTCTACAAAGCGATTGTCCTACCCATATTGTTATATGCATCCGAAACGTGGTGCCTCTACAGGAAAGATATTAAAAAATTAGACGTCTTCCACATGAGGTGCCTCCGAAACATCCTGAGGATAACATGGGAAGACCGTGTGTCAAACACAGAAGTGTTACGACGGACGAAAATGCAGGGCATGGAAGCTATGTTCATGAAAGCTCAGCTGAGGTGGTGTGGGCATGTAGTGCGTATGAAAGACGACCGCCTCCCGAAAGCCGTGTTTTATGCCCAACTCTCAAAAGGCGCACGCAAAGTCGGCGGACAGCACCTACGCTACAAAGATGTATTAAAAAGGCATCTAACCGCCAGTGGTATTCCACCTGAGAGCTGGGAGAGGGCTGCTCACAAACGCAGCGAGTGGCGCTCACGGTGACTCGACTCAAACCGCCAACAGCGCAAAACTCGTCCGAAGCCCACGTACACATACACTTACAACAACTGCGGGGAACTCTACTGTAGTTGTTGTAATCGGACCTTCAAAAACAAACTGGGATTCACGAGTCACTTCCGCGCGCATCTTCGAAGAAGTCCTGTCAATCAAGAGGTCGCCGTCGTCGGATCACGATGAGGAGGACATCATCACTAGATTTGGACAGAGGCATTATTCGTTTCTGGCACTGCGTCTGTATGATTCCTTTTGTTTTTCCTTGGCTTAGGCTAAAGTGCAGAGCTCAATCAGCAGATTGACACTGAAAAAATTCATTGACTAGTGGCTCATGACCAAAAGTATTTGCTATATTCGATATTTCGATATTTGCTAAAATATCGATATTTGCTATATTTGAAACTTGATAATAAATGCATTTATTTGATTATATTTAAAACAAATCAATATTATTATACTTAATTTCGCGAGTTATTTCGCAGATATATCTGGTAAAATTCCATTGTCAAACATCATAATTTTTTTTTTCGAGAAATCATCATTTTTTTTTATAAGCTAATATCTAAATATCTTTGTATGTAAATAAGTAAAACCAAATATTACCTTTGATAGATAATCTAATAAAGATCACGATAGTATTTACAATTTCTAAATAAGGTTCCTTTTTCCGTAAGACAAGTACAAGTTAAAAATGCCGAGTTTTTTTCACTTTTTCGACTTTCTCATATTTATTAATAATTATCTAATTGTTTCACAAAATGAGATTTCAATATTCTATGTAGGAAATTTCAATGCGATCATTGCACAGTTATTCTTTTTATGATTGCTAGAGTAGTTCCATAGTTATAGTAGGTACTTTTTGTCGAGCGCGGCGATATTGCAAGAAATTCCAATAATTTGATGCGGTCAGCCCATGAAATTATGGCGCTACTCGAAAGGTTAATATTATAATATATTATATTATTATTTAAATTTAATAATAATTTAACATAAGTTAAGATTAATAGCTAATATAAAGCAAATATATTTAAAGGGCAATTCAGAATACACTTGAAATTAAAAAAAGACGAAAAATTTACGATCTATCGAGGAATTCGCGTGCGAACACAAGAGCCCATACTACACATTAAAATCAAAACATTGTAGTTCTATGCTAGACACCGCGCTAAAGGAGCGTCCGAATGTTGATTCCTAGGGGATACTGACCCTGCAGGCCAGCGTCCTACCCTGGATCTCCCTTCTGCGTGGAGGCCGCCGGAAGTGTGTTGACCCGTGCATTTGACCGACCCTATACAACTGGGTCTTAGTGGCCTAACTGCAACAGGGCCCAATGGCTCCCCATATATAGGTATAGTATATCATGACATTTAGGTTAAGTATGTCATGGGTGGTTTATATGTAAATTAGGACAAATAAATTGTAAATGACCTCTGCTACAATATGTACATTACGAGTTTATAAAAAACGGATAGGTTATGCACCGTGAAGTCACACTCGCGAATCGCGCGCCGCACATATTATATCAGATATATTTTTTGCGATATGGGCTGCCAAAATTATTTTTGCTCTTTAATGGGTATCAAAAGGGTTCTTACGCTAATCCATAGTGTTATTTGATACTAAGAGGGATAAAAATGAAAAGAATATGCTTTCTTCCTTTGCGAGATTGTCAGATAAATATTCCAACTCCTTAAGAGGCCGTGTACGAAATCGATGTGGGCCGTGATACCTCTATAATCAATGGTATAATATAACTATAGGTAGATAGGATTTTCTGAGCCAAAGAGATACGTCCACCCTTTAGAAGCGCTCGGCGGGGACTAACTGACTTGAGGCGTGAATCGTATCATAGGCGAGTATCATAACGCGAGAATTAGATTGTTTAGAAAGACTTTATTGCCAATTTTAATTAATGTTTTGCATTTTTTTTTGAGGAAATGGATTGATATTGAACTAAAGTTTATTTCTGTTGTTTTTATTTTATGAACGAGAGGTTTAAAAGGCCAAAATCAAAAGCAATTCTTCGCCCATTTTCTAAAAAATTTGACAAAGTTAAATATTTTTTTATCAACAATTTTATATGAAAGTAGTAAAAAGTGATTCACTTATTATATAGAGTACTTTCACAACAATACATTGTAATTTTTTCATACCGTTTAGATTTCAAAACGATTCGTAAATATGTTATATTCTAAACCTCTTACAGCAAAAAATCACAAACAGTCGCCGGTTTAAGGTCAATTAATCAAAATTCTATAATAATTTTTAAAAAAGTAGCTCACTCATTAGACAATAATATAAATGATCTTTTATGTTGTGCAATAAAACTTATAGAAATACAGTATTTTAACCTTAAATTCACGTCTGCAAAATTACGTAAATTAACGAAATGCGCAAAATATCGTGTACGGCCTATTAAAAAGAAATCATAAAATGCAGGTTTCAATTTTTCACAAATTATCTATTATTGTGCCAAAACTCATCTACATATTATATCACCGCGCAGCGCCGTCCAAACTCCGGTAGGAATATTGTCATAATAAAAAACTTGCGACATAGCAACAAGTGTTCACCTCGGCGGGTAAAAATTAAACGATTCCATCGTGGTCAATCGATATATTAAATCAACATTTTATTTCATAGTTTTTTACTGTGCTCCACTTTTACTGACTCACACGAATATTTATCGTGACAGGAGTTATCACTCATATGAATATGTATGTATACATAAATAGTTGTGTTCCGTTACTTAACGTTTGATGAATATTTTATTTATATTTACATATTATAGAGATGCGGTTTATATGTGTAGTGGAAAAAAGGGATATAACAGAAGAAATTTGCATTTTATATTTACATTTATATAAACGGGTGTTACCGTATCTTAATTTTGTTGCAATAAGAATGCGCCTAATGGACAATTAATTAGCTAATTGAAAATCAATTAACTTAGCGGCGTCGAAGCATGTACAATATTTTAATTAGTCCTTAATTACAAATCGATAATAGAACAAAACGGAACTGCCGAAGATTTAAAACATATCACCTTAGTGTGCAACAAGCTGTTGCACGTGGCTCCGCTCGCGTAAAAATCTTTTTTTTGTTATAACTCGAGAACTACTAAAATATATAATTAATTTATATATCAATATATAGCCTACATATAATATTTTGTCGCCCATAAGTAATTTCTATGTATCTATAATAGAATTCTCAAATTTAGCAGTTCTATAGAAGCTGTTTAAAAATGGACTTTAAATGAATCGGATTAATTATGTATACTTCTAATACTACTCGAAGTATATTATTGATATAATTAGCAATCGAAAGACTTACGTAAATACTACATATAGCCTATACATTTTTTCTAAATATCTACGATGGAATACTTAGCATTATAGCATTTTGAATACACTCACGCATTTGACCTTATGTGAATCCGTTTTTTTTAATATATCAGGAACTACTAAACAAAACACGAAACATATACCAATTTAAACATATACCAGCAATTTGCAGCATATACCAATCGATTCCCAGACATCGATTCCCATATATAATTGATGAAAATGGTCATCAATTTTGAAATATTTAACTTAAAGCTTTTGGTTTTAGCGTTTTGCAAAAACCAAAAGAGGTCACATTAAGTCTTCAATCCTGGTTGAAGAGTCGATGTGACCTCTTTACTATTATGTCTCTAAAAGTTGACAACCGATTGTGATTTAGAATAAATAGCCTTTAATAGATCAGAGTATAGTATACTAACCCTCATATATCTTGTATTATGTGTAATATTTTATACCATCATTTTAATATTAATATTGAAAGTAGTTTAGTTATCAAGTAACGTCAGTATTACCATTGATTTTATAGTGTAATAGATAACGCCATTCCATACTGCAAAATGGAAGTCGCAATTTAATACAAAAAACGGCAGGTAGATGGCCATCGTAGTTTTCAAACTCGATTTAATGCGCTTCCATCTTCAATAAACCAATATTTGGCCGATAGATGGCGTTCAAACATATTATCGGACGCGTCCGTAAGCCGCGGCTTACGAACGTGTGCCTAGTCGTCCGCGACTGACGTCCTATAATGTGCACCGCTCAATAGAAATTCATTACACAGATCGCGTGCATAAGCCACAGGCATAAGCCGCGGCTGACGGACGCGTCCAATAATGTGTTTGCCCCTTTGTTTGCCCCTAAGCGTGTGCCGTTAGAGTATTAATAATAAAATAAATAAAATAGAGCGCGAGCGCGCGAGTGTGAACAGTAGACACGGCTGGACACGGGTGTGAACAATGCATCGACCGCCCGGCTAAGGCCCGCAGTCGTTCGCGAGCGCTTGTGAAGTGATATAGTTGGGAATTTGTAGAGCATTTTTATTGTTTTTAAGAAGAAAGATGGTTAAATGTGCAATCGATCATTGTAAAAATGATACTAGAAAACACACAAAACACAAATCTAGTGTCACATATCATCGATAAGCAATTTTGAATTACTTTTCAACCAAATAAAAGTTATCCATTACGGGGGTGAAGCGAGGAGCGCGACGTAAGCGGATGAGGAACACACTGCCCCACCCTTCGTCTTGCTCGACCGCAATCGGTCGCAATTGGTGTTCACTAATCGAGAATCGAGATATTTTAAAAGCGAAATCGATAATCGATAATATTTTTTTATAAAAATTGACAAATCACTTTTTTTAATTATAGGTAGTAATGGTAAAAAAATCTTATGTTAATATAAGTATAGAGTATATATGGAATATGATAAATAATCCATAATAAGGCCAATAAGGGATTCCTTTTTGACCACTCACATAGGTTTATCCAATTGCTTCAGATGGAGCGTAGATGTTTTTAGGGCGTACCTTTATATGCTGATATTATGCATGTATGAGTGTCTGAACGTAGAGAACGAACGTCTTGACGGGTTTTGACGTAAGTATGAGGTGTCGTTGGATTCGAAGTGATACGGTGGTGCGAATACGTTATATTAAAAACCGACCAAAAAATAATTTTAATAATATTATTATTATTAACTTAGAAACTTACCTTACTTTTAGGTTTCCAAAAGACAAAACAAATATGATGAAGTAGATTGATGCTGTAAAGAAGACCAATTGGGAACCAAACTTTTGGAGTAGAATCTGTTCAGTACATTTTCCGGATTCAAACATGTATGAAACCAAAAATGGAATCCGTAGATTAACAAACGACGCTGTGCCTTCGCTTTTTCTACAACAATCTCCATTTTCCGGTCAACAGTCGGAGGTTGCAGGGCTTTCCAATTCAGGACTGGTACACGACACTCCAAGGAAACGAAAGTTAAAAACAGAAATTATCCGTTTAAAAGACATTGCAAAACGCCGACGTATGCGGGGCAAGGCACTACACGCTGCTAATCGGCGTTTGAAAAAGAAAGTTGACAATTTATCTAAGGTATTAAAAGAACTGAAGCAAAAAAGACTGATCAACCAAGAACAAGTGGATATTCTGGAAGTGTGCCGGCTTTCTACAGCAGCTCTTTTGAAAAGGATGACTCATAAAGGGAGAGAATATCCACCTGAACTGCGTACATTTGCGCTAACCCTCCATTTCTATTCTCCAAAGGCCTACTCTTACGTACGTAGTACCTTTAACACATGTCTACCACATACAAGCAGCATAAGAAAATGGTACCAATGCATAAACGCCACGCCAGGTTTCACTGCAGAAGCTTTTAAAGCACTTGATCAAAAGGTCAGGTCTTCTGACAAGAAAATTCTATGCAATTTGGTAATAGACGAGATGTCGATTCGACAATTAAAGGAATTTGACGGTAATGCAGTCCAAGGATATGTAGATTTTGGTGCTGGGTTTGATGTTACCGGAGTTTCAATGCACCATGCAAACAAGCTCTGGTGTTCCTTTTAGTTGCCATTAACGAGCAGTGGAAAATTCCAGTAGGATATTTTCTGGTAATCGGCGTAACAGGTGAGCAAAGAGCCAATCTAGTAAGGATATGCCTTTCTAATTGCCACGATGTAGGCGTGGTAGTTGTATCTATGACATTTGATGGTTGCCCAGCAAATATAGCCATGGCTCAAGAGCTTGGCTGTTCGTTTAACTACCAACGTCAACTAAAAACCTATTTCGAACATCCTGCAACAAAAGAACCAGTTTTTGTATTTTTTGACCCATGTCACATGGTGAAACTGGTCAGAAATACATTACAAAGTAAAAAGGTTCTTAGAGATAATAACGGCGGCCTAATCAAATGGCAATATTTTGAAGAATTAAACACGCTCCAACTAAATGAAAATTTTCACTAGGGAAATAAATTATCGACACAACACATCAACTTTCAAAATCAAATAATGAAAGTAAAGCTAGCAATACAGCTGTTAAGTGCCAGTGTTGCGAACGCTATTGAATTTTGCGACAAAAAATTACGTATACTTAATTTTGCTCACTCACAACCAACAGTGAATTTCATCAACACAATGAACAATCTGACTGACATTCTTAATTCAAGAAAGTTTCCTGGCATTGACTTTAAAGCACCAATCAATGAGAAAAACGAAACGAAGTATCTAACGTTCATGGATAATGCAAAAACTTATTTGGAACATCTAGTTTTGATGGACAATGAAACACCGATCATGAATACCAGAAATAAAGTAGGTTTCCTTGGATTGTGCGTGTGCATAGACAGCATGAAAGGATTGTACAACGAGCTCGTTAAACAAGAAAAAACATTGGATTTTTTACCAATGTACAAGTTAAGCCAAGACCACTTAGAGATATTTTTTTCAGTAGTACGGTCCCACGGCGGGTTCAACAATAATCCATCGGCCCTGCAATTTATGGCAACTTACAAAAAGCTCTTGGTTCACATGGAGTTAAAAGAGAATTTCAGGGGAAACTGTGCTCCTCTGGAACACATAACTTTGTTAACGTGTTCGTCGTCAACTGAGCATATTAACTTGACAACGAAGGGTTATAGATCAGGATCACAAGTGGATATGGTCGACGAACAATTCATGAGCAATTTGAAGGAGGAAGATCTGAGTTTACCTGCCGGTTTCCATTCAGTATTTTCACAACATGTTGTGGCATACGTTGCCGGGTATGTTGTTAGATATTTACTATCTAGACTAAATTGCACTGATTGCTTGGGAGCATTAGTCGCAAACACACCTAAACAAGCTCATTTATTTATTGTGTTTAAAGACAGAAGTGGACTTATCTATCCATCAAATGATGTAATCCGAATTTGTAATGCCGCAGAATCAGTAGTAAGGGTTAATTTTGACAAAAGTAATAAATCCGATCGCGATCCTATAAATATGGTTAAAAAAACGTTAAAATTATTCATCGGATCCGATATTTTCACGATCCTTCATGCCCATTTATTTGAGCAGGAACCGTGCAGTAATCATTTGCTTCATCTGCTAAGGGCCGTTATCCAAAAATATGTCGATATACGGATAAAATATTTAGTTTGTAAGTCAAATGTAAAACAAACCAAGAGGCAACTATACAACAAGCTCACTCTTTTAAAAGGGCAATAACGGATACTTAAGGGTTTGGATCCTCCAAGCGGGCGATCTGAATACAGTCTAGTCGAATACTAGCTGACTGCGCTTAGACCAGATTCTATGATTCTACCTACGTCTGAGGTTTTAGTTATTATTGCTCAATGGAAGCTGTAATTTTTGAGAACAGAATTGTATTTCTGTTATCAAAATTACATCTTCCTGTACCTTTGTATTTTCCACTAAAATAAACCTTAGGCATACATCCAATCATATAAAACTACATTGCTTGTCCTATTTTATCGTGAACACTGAAGATCGAGTAGATATAATTTGTTGATTTGAATAATTTTCGACAAAAAAATAATGGCGGCCTTATAAGAGCCTTAATTAGAATATTATTTTGTAGATATTCTAAAATGTGATTAAAATAAACACGTTTAAAACATCATGAACTATTTTTTTTATTTCTTACCTTTATGGCATATTGGGGTCAAATGGTTACAAACCAATAAACATTTTTATAAATGTATATACATTTCTTATGTTTTAAAAAATAATTTTAAGCTTCTCTTTACTACACTAGATTTTTGTCGCCGCCACTGACAGGGAGTGTTTTTATTCATCTATGAGATGGCAAAATACAGCATCGCCGCACAGCACTCATATCTTCTCTTTCCTGCGCAAGAAATTATGGGAGGCGGAGCGACGTTGGTTGACATCCTTACGAGAAGACGACGTAATTGAGCGTGTATGTCAGTAAACTGTTACAATGTCAACAATTACAATGTACAACAATTTACAATGTCGAGTCGAGTGAGTGCTATCCGTAATCGACTAGTCGATTGGCGAGCGCGTGGTCACTCCCTATTTCTCGCATCTCCATCAATATACGGTATAAACATCTATAGCACACCTGTCTACTTTCGGCTCGCGACCCGTTTGAAGCGCGCGCTAATTGTTGGAAAGGCGTAGCCTGAAATAGCACGCCATCTATTATTTTCTTCATTGAACATGTGATTTGTAGCGTAGAAGGAAATGCAATAGATAGCGCTAATAATTGAATACTAATTTCGTTGAAACTGCTTGAATTATTGGGTTTTTAGAATCAATCGATCCTTTATAATTAAAACTTAATTATCAATGTTAATATAGATATCCAAATAAATTCCTATACTTTTCGACGTCAGCACTACCAGTGCCATCTGCGTAGTGACGGCGAGAAATATGCTGCCATTTTCTTGTATGAGATGGTGCTATCTATTACACTATAAAATCAATGGTATTACTAAAAACCAAGGCAGTATATTTCGTATGCCCAGATACAGGCTGTTTGAACTAGTTGGGCATTCGTTTAGAATGGTCGTATGGGTTGTGTTCATTTCTTTATTACTTATACGATCACACTTTTATCTGATAACCCTAATAATGTATACAAATAAATAAATAAATAGAGGTATATATAAAAAGAAATTCGATCGAAATCAGCCCAGTGGTTCGCGAGTGATCGTCAGTCATACGGACAGAAGGGCAGACATAACTTGCATTTTATAATATGTAGTAAAGATCACGATACAACCATTTTAAAGACGCTCGTAAAGATCGGCTCCGTAGCGTATAAATAGGCCCCGGATCGTGAAACCACTTCAAAATTTGTGTTTCAGCCTACAAAGGTCAGGCGAAATGTCAGCAAGGTGATCTGGCAAAAAGTAACCACTTTCCATCCTGAATCTGATTGGAAAGGCGCGGGCGGCGCGGCGACACAGATTAATCAGAGAATCGTGTCTCTTTGCCACAGATACGACATCAGATCGATATGCTTCTCCTATATAAGAACCAGAGCCGGCTCTACCTTACAGGCAAATTAAGCGGCCGTTTAAGGCTTTTCACTCTCTTCTCAGTCATAGGAACTCTATCCCTCTTTCTCTCTCTCTAGAAGTGTCTCAAGATTTGAGTATAAGATCCCATGGACCAAAATGTTACCATATATTGATGATATTTCAAAGTAGACATTTTATGGTGGGGAAAAGGGATATTGGCACATGTAGCTAGTACTGCCTAAAGCGCAAATAAACCCTTTTCGAAAAATGTCCAACCTATGATCGGCAAAAGTACACTTATTAATATAATTGAAATACACTAGCTTCAACGAAGGAGTTCCATGATATACGTTTTACACAATATTATTTTCCAGCCCCGCAAAACCTGTCCCAATAAATTACAATCCTCCCCTCAAAGATTATAACTAAAACTACGATTTTAATATTACATTATTTCAATTACCCTTTCAGAGGGTTTAATATTTCTCTTCGGTGTCTCCCATATCTCGGGCACAGCAACACTTCAGTAGCGCAAACACTGCTTCTAGAACAGACGAATGTTTCACACTCTACTAAATTAAACCTTTTTCTTAAAACGTTCTCGATGTCAATCGCCGAGCGCAAAAACGCGAAACAATACTCGTATATAGTGAGTGTTGTGTGGACGGTGGAATTTTAAAATTTGTGAGACCATTCTCGACCCTCCTCCCCCCTCCCCCAGGTATAATTTGCGTAGTCACAGTAGCAGTTTTCCGCATAGCCGCGGAACAACAACGGATGACAACCGAGAACCAGTTTAGTCTGGACAACGGCGGCTACAACACGCCAAAACGTCGGGTGCTATACATTTCACGCGGTAAATTCGTTTTTGTCTTATCTTTAATGAAAATAGCAGATTGGCCTTATTATACTATAAAGCATGCTTTTATTAGATTGAATGAATGTACAAATTTTGCTTAATATAAATATATGTACATGCGTGTTGTCTCCGTGACTAAAACCTCCATTTTGGAAGTTTCTCACTGGAATTCAAGTGGATGATATTTTAAAACGTGACACATCTGGTGTATAAGTTTTCGCTTGCTTATAATCTGCGGAGGTGGCGTTGCGGCTCGACGACTTTCTAAACGAAATATCAGACGTTCATTTGCCTAAAATGCTACGGAGCATGAGCGGTAAATCTCGCGGAGAATGTTCGCCGGCTGATCGATGGACATCACGTGCTGCTTTGAAATGATACGACGGAGCCGACTAGCAAGACAACGCTATCAGTACGCTTGCACATTATCCGTTCCGGTTGTGAACAATAAACAGGGAACACCTCGGAGACTATAAACTACCGTATGTTTCAAGGTTGATATAAGAAAGGTAGTGAAGGTAGTGATAGTAGATGTAAGAAAGCCACGTATTGTCAATTTTTCGATTAGAAGTATCGTCATTGCACGTAATGTTATAACAGTAACACCCCTGCACTGGATCTCAACGTATTGTAGTGTGGAAACACCAGTATTAGCTCATCAGTTAGTTCAGAAAATACTGTTGTATCGTACGTGCTTCTTATACGAGTACATCGAAACGCCTCGCATAGTCCAGACAGTACATACTTACATAATGCTCGACAGTGATGCCTAATATAATCGATTAATATATAGCCTATGACACTCACAAATAACGTGGCTTTCTATTGGTAAAAGAATTTTCAAAATCGGTTCAGTAGATCCAGAGATTACTTCCTACAACGTCACACACTTTACCTCTTTATAATATTAGTATAGGTAGACGACACGGTCGCGGTTCCATACCTATGTCGTATTATCTCTTAACTATTTATGTAGTAAAAAGGAAAAGTCTTTTGTTTTAAACACTTGAGACGATAAATTTACTTATTTTGATAAGAATTCATAATTGTTTGATAATATGACCAATAAACATGACCTAACGATTTAAATTATTTTTTTAATATGAAAAAGTACTTTTTGTGACTTAAATATAAAAGTTAGACTGACTGACCGCTGACTTTTTTGTAGGCATTATCAAGCTCTACAACTTTTCTCTAGAACTTAATTATATATCTCTCATCGTTAAGGCAGCGTTCGTTAGAAACGTTTTCGTTCGACCGTTTTTTTTGACTTACTTTGGAAATCCGACTACCACGAAAAAGTCTTTTAATTTTTCGGATTAATATATAGCCTATGACACTCACAAATAACGTGGCTTTCTATTGTTAAAAGAATTTTCAAAATCGGTTCAGTAGATCCAGAGATTACTTCCTACAACGTCACAAACTTTACCTATTTATAATATTAGTATAGATAGTATTGATAAGGACTCGGCTACATTCTAGCAAGACAACTGACGGCTTTTAGCGTTTTGGCAGTAAGACTGCTCCAGGCGTGCGTACGCAAATTCGGCAATGACGTTTTGCATGCCGGCAATGGTTTTACACTATTATGCATCATCCATTATCAAGCATGTTGTAGCGTCTTTATGAAACCGTGTCCTTGTTTAGCCGTTATTGCTGTTAGGGAGATCATTATTTAATTTTAAGGATCCCATGTACATATTTTTACCGGTACATGGAGGCCATACGAGCAAACTATACTATGCTCCAAGATGATGAATTCTGCAATAAATACGGATTTTCTGAAATGTCAATGAGAACCATGCAATGTCAGACGAAGAACATTCGCTCGACGACGCGAGGTCAGAAGGACAACAGTCACTATTAGTCACTATTAGACTCTCAAGATTATTTCCATATATCGTAAATATACTATTTTTATGTCGGATTTAAGTAAGCGTATAATATATTTGGGTGTGTCGCCCTGTTCTGTTTGCAATTAGCAGCGATAAAATAATAATTATAATATTCAGTCTTATCAGACATATTATATTTTTGTTCTCAAAGAGAACATGTCAAAAAATTATAACCAAGCCAACCTGAATATCATGGCAAATATTTGACTACGCGAAAGGTAAATAAATATACTTTTTATCGTAATAAGTCAGTGGTGAGTTCAACGCACTAAGAAAAGTGTGGAAATTCAGATTGTTTGATAATGTGGGTATGGCTTGTTGATATCGCTCGGAAAAAGTGTTTAACACGGTTTTTTTTTCATTTTTACAAAGTTATTCCCTTGAACTACCTAATCTAACCATCAACTATCTTACTCTCTATCTTAGTCAAGGGAGAATTCTGACCATACCGTTTACCTCGGCTGCTATTTATTTATTTTATTTAAGAATTAATTACTATAAAACATTGTTTTTGCATATAAAAATAACAGGAACCGAATGGCAAAACCTTTACCTTTTGCTTATTTGATTCTGTCACCCAACTGGGACTAGCCCATTCTAGGATGGACAGGAATTTTATATTTAATATTAATATTTAAATTTTATACATTTTAATATTTAAATGATAACTGGGACATGAGATTAAAATACTCATCGAAAAAGCTATAGCTGCTTTCTTTAGGCTCAAAAAGGTATATACGGGAGAAAATTAGCCTATATCTGGAGATCCATTTTATTAGATGATACATATTGGGTCTATAACGACGGGACACTAACAGACATTTTTCTGAGAAAACTTGACACTTTTGATATGTGTTTTTTTGACTAACTTCCCTTTAGTTATGCTAGGCACATGATAATATCATCACAATAAAACAATATTAATATAAGTGAAAATGAAAGATCGCTGATGTTGCCTTGAGGACTATATTATCTGCAAACCTTAGATGCGAGATATGTCCCTCGTTAATGTTGATGGCGTATTTTTTCCATTCTAGCGTTATAAAGACGTCTTCTAGGGCATTGGTGAACCAATGGAATACCGTGGGATGCTTCGATTAGGTCGTCCAGCATTTTACAGAGTTCCTCCAGCGTATTTTCCATGATCACTATATAATCTACAAACCTTAAATGCCGAGGTATGTCCCTCGTTAATGTTGAAGGGGTATTCTTTCCACTTTAACATGTTGAAGATATCTTCTAGGGCATTGATGAACAGATGGAATACGGAGGGATGTTTCGTTGAGGTCGTTCAGATTTTTCTGGATTTCCTCCAGCGTCTTTGCCATGGTGACTATATCATCTGCAAACCTTATATGTGAGAATGTCCCTCGTTAATGTTGATGCCGTATTCTTTCCACTGTAACATTTTGAAGACGTCTTCTAGGGCATTGGTGAACAGATGGAATAACGTAGGATGCTTTGTTGAGGTCGTTTAGCATTTTCTGGAGTTCCTCCAGCGTATTTAGGGGAGACCGGGGACAGTTGGATCACTTTTTACTTTTAGGTGATTATTGCCTAAAGTATTAAACTCTAGATAGATGTATCAATATGATTGAATAGACAATTTATTCAGCTATCTAATTCAATAATCAATTTTAATTAAAGTCAAATACTTCAACGACTGTAGACCAGAAAAGAGACCATGGTAGATTGTATCAATTGTCCCACACCCGGGGACAAATGATACATAATTTCAGCCGATGAAAAAACATACATTTTGTTCCATGAAAGACTATTTTTTAACGGTAATAGATAGATAATTTTATGCTTTTTAACTCAGATATGAAAAGAAATAGAATATTTAGGTGCGAATATCTGAAAAATTAATTATATAAATCATCCTCTAAAATTTTATATATAAGTCCTATAACATTATAATGAAAACAAAGTGACGAATCTTAAAGAAACAAGTATAATTCAAGTTTTCTTTTTGTAAATTAAGCAAGCAAATCCAAAATAGTTAATGAAAACTAAAAGTAAGAAATTGTATGAAAATAAGTTTGTATCAACCGTCCCCATGTTTCAACTGTCCCCATCAGTTTTTAACTACTATTTTCCTAATAATAAACATTAAAAGTCACTTTGGTATTTACGAATAAAACTAGTAAAACTGTTCGGGATCATTTTTATTAGATATAATGTACATATATATTTAACATTTCTATTTTAATCGAGATCATAACAAACATTCTTTTTTAGTTCAGTCAACATTATACACCTACATGTATGTATTCTAACAAGAATAAAAAATTAATTCATCAAATATTTTGGTTTAAAACACTCCTCATTTCGGGGCTACCAATAAACTTAATAATTACTTTATAAATCATAGCCATAAAGCCACGTACTGACGATGCGAAGCAAACGCTGTGAAAGGCGCATGGCAAGATACATCTAAAATGTCAACAAATTGTTAAACAAGATTAAACGAAAACTTAAAACTTAGGCGTTAGTAATTTCCTTTTTTTTATCGAGATCAAAATTAACATTCTTAATCTTGGTCAGTCAACGTTACAAACCTCGAGCTAAAAGTTTTCTATGAAATCCACATTCAAATGACGATAGTTTTTCCTCTTCTTTATAAAATGATTTTGAAATTATTATAGAAATTAAATGTAATAAATAAATTTAAAATATTTTTAAAATACCATTAAAAATTAATAAATTTATTATTATTATTTTTTTTAAAACTTTTTAATTGGAAATTAAATGGAAATTAAGGGAATTAAAAGGCTTAAATGGCTTAGAATGGTCCTTGGTGGCCCAGCTTCGCAATCCACTAGCGATGATCAGACCCTGGGGAGAGCTCGGTCACGTAAGCCTAATGAACTAGAAGTTCCTACCTTGGATGCTGTTGCACTTCCTGGATACAGTCCCGCTGCTGCCGTCTCCTCGTACTAAGGCTCGTAACGAGGGTTTGTAGGACCCTTACGTCTGTATCTGTACTCACTTAATACGTGTAGATAAAACACACAAATGGACACCCGTTCACTTTGAATTTTCACACAAGTCTACCATAGTGACTTCGAAACTTTTTACTCATTTAACCGCAGGTGCCTGGTCTTTCCCGTTTGCTAATGACTTGTCAAATTAGCATCATACCTTTTCCTACGTTCCTTATTAAATCGTCCGTTTTTAAGATATTTCGCGTTTGGTACCTGCTTTTACAAATTTGGTTGATCCTTTTTATTTAAGTGCCCTTTTATTTGTTCAGGTGTATATTATCTTTTGTTTGAAATTCCCAATTTACAATAATAAATTTATGAGTCCGTTGGTCATTTCTTCACCGGACATTAGGCGATTTTATTTTTGGTTCTTGCCGAAATACGTATTATTGAGATATTAATTATGATATGTGAAAAAGGAGATGGCTATCATATTAACGATAACAACAGATCATAGAGGGGCGCTGTACCATATAAATCAAAATTATGTCGTCATGAAGACTAATTAGTCATGACAATCATAAAACTGACAATACTGGATAATGAATCGTCAACGGGGACAGTTGATACACGGGGTCAATTGATACGTATCAATTGTCCCCTTCAATATTGTATCAATCGTCCCCGGCGACACTTTTTTCCAAAAAAACAATTTATTCTGAACTACATAGCACATATCCAGACAAAATAATACACAAAAGAATCTCAAGACCCAAAGGTACATGATAGGTAAGGCAAAAGTGAACATCATTACATCCATCATGAAAAATAAGTTGATTGAAATGTTACGTAAAACTTACATTTGGGGTCGTGAAATTTTGTCGGCTCCCTGTAGGCGTTTGCACAATCCGACGTCGGCGACTAACTAGAGGTTATACGGGGCCCTATAGAGGTATAATCTGTTGGCACTCACACATTGATAGCTATCATAGGAACTGAGAAAACGGCTTTGTTTTAACTGTCCCCTGTATCATTTGTCCCCGGTCTACCCTACCATGATGACTATATCAACTGCAAACCTTAGATGAGCGATATGTCCCTCGTTAATGTTGTTGCAGTATTCTTTCCATTTTAACATTCTGAAGACGTCTTCTAGGGCATTGGTGAACAGATGGAATACCGTGGGATGCTTCGTTGAGGTCGTTCAGAATTTTCTGGAGTTCCTCCAGCGTATTTGTCATGATTAATATATCATCTGCAAACCTTAGATGCGAGATATATCCCTCGTTAATGTTGGAACCATATTATTTCTACTTTAACATTTTGAAGAGGTCTGCTAGGGCATTGGTGAACGGATGGAATAACGTAGGATGCGTCATTGAGAGGCCGTTCAGCATTTTCTGGAGTTCCTCCAGTGTATTTGCCACGATGACTATATCATCTGCAACCTTAGATATGAGATATGACCCTTACTAATACTGATGCCGTATCTTTTCCAGTTTAACATTCTGAAGACTTATTCTAGGGCACTGGTGAACAGATTGATCACTGGCTATGAAGAGAGAAATAGTATCGTCCTAACTGCTATACTCTTCAAAGCACGACCGGCCTTCAGGGCAAGATGCACGGCATGCGACGTCATTATCTCATCAATAAAATGCTCGATAAAGAATAATAAAAAATCCGTTTGCCGTTAGATGGGATCGCGAATTTGTGCTGCCGGCGGAATGCCGTAAATTGACGCGCCGCGGCGGGCAGTCCGCGGTGCCACCGGACCGGACAGGAATGGCTGCTGCGGAAGGCACGACAAACCGCATTCTTCTGACGTAACCGGAAAGCTCCGCCTTTCAAATTGAACAATTATTCATAATATTATACCGCCGAGCAAGGAAGATGATTAGAGATTGGCGAGAAGCCGTTTTGACAGCTCTTTCTTTGGCATTTTTAACCGACTTCAAAAAAAAGGGAATATTATCAATTCGGTTGTATCTTTTTTTTCAAAGTTTGTTACCTCAAAACTCTTCCATTAATTAATTGATTTGGAAAATTCTTTTTTTTTTTGAAAGGACATCTGTAAGTATGGTCCCATTTTTATCAAAATCCTGTTCTAATGATCGGATCCATGAGGAATTGAGGGAACTCCTCAAATTTATCATATGAAGTTAAAAATTTACATGTTGGTTCAATTTCGATGACAATGCATTTTTTTTGGGTAAGCATGACCTGATTCTATACCTTGGGCTGGCTCCCGACGAACGGACTTCTCAATGGACAACAGCATAGTCACGACATTTTGTATAATCATTATAATAGCCCGTTCTAAGTTTCACCATGACATGGCTGCTGCGCTGCATCCAGGGTTGGCTCCCGACGAGGGGACCCTTAATGGTCAACAGAACAGACACGAAATTTTGCATACACATTCAATTACGATAGCCCGTTCTAAGTTCCACGAGGACAGGACTGCGGCACCCAGGGTTGGCTTCCAACGAGGGAACTCCTCAACGGTCAACAGCACAGACACAAAATGTTGTATACGTATTCAATTATGATAGCCCGTTGTAAGTTTCACCATGACATGGCTGTTAAGGTTTTTTTTGTTAAAATTTTGTCTATCATACCCACTACAGATTTTCATGTAGAGGTTAGATTATATTAAAAGCTGGTTGATACACTCTGTAATATACTTTCCCAAATTTCGTCCTGATGTAGATACAATGAGCCGCTGTTCTACATAGTTATAAGTCATAATTTTCAATCTTAACCAACCAACGGTTATTCGCCGGATCGGCTGCGTGTCTAGCAAACCGGACAGTGCATCAACGGCCCAGTTCCGCCCAAGGTGCTCCCCCAAATCCGCAATCTTCTGATCCCAACCGCCTCCGTCTGACAGCTAAAGTCCCTCTACGAGGAGAGACTTTAGCTGTTGGGCAGCAAGCTACGCGGAACCACAAAAAAACAGATTTTTTGCTGTCTAGGTACACGCCAACATCAACAGAGTTCACGACTCCAATATAGTAAGAGTGTTTGATCTTTTGCGTATTTCTAGTAAGTTGATAACACTGTTATCTTGATAACCTCCTTAGATTTTTCCTATTTGAGAAAAACAAATATCTAGGTTGCTTCAGCATTGACTCGCAAATCCCACGCCAGTAATATCCCCCTAAAAACCGTTTTGCATACGAGTCCACGCATAAAAATGCTAAATACGTGAGGGATACTAACTTCGTTCTAATAATTACATTGAATTGTGTTGTTAACGTTCACAAATAATGAAAGACTCGCTGGCTTTTGAGGCATAAAATCTTTCACGATCGCGATAAGTGTAGAGTCGTAAATAGCTAGCGCGGAACGACAAATTCGTAAACGACATTGACGTACCTCAATAAAAAGAGGGCCATGCATGCGAACGCGCTTAGCGTGAGAGACACATTGAATAACAGACACATTGAATAAGAGTAACGGAAACGAACTTAAAGCCCTGTTCAAATTGGAGAACTCCCAAAATAAGAAGAATCACATACTATCCACTCTTTCATTAAATTACCAAACCAAACTAAACAAATATCCTGATAGTAAGCTCAGTTATTATATGAAGTTCTATAAACAAAGAGTTACATCAATTTGTGTGTAAATACGTTAAAAAAATCTAAAAGGTTAAAAACAATTTTGTTTAATACATAATTAAAAATGATTAAAAAAAAGATTACACTTAGAAAAATATTGGATTGATTCTCACATTACCATTTTGTTATTACAGTTTTATACAGAATAACGATGTTTCAATCGTAATTTTGTTGAATTACAAAGAATTTTGTTGAAACTCTATTACTCGATTATATGTATCAACACTCGATTATAGTACGGGAATAACAGTATATTGTAGTTTCATGTGTCTGAAAATATACTACTACACACTGTCATGTCAGAAGCGAGATCCCAAGGTCGCGACGTAATAAAATAATATTATGTTTTAACATTACGGCACGATAATAATCGTAATGAAATAATAAGAAAAATAACAAAAAAAATATAATTTAAAAAAATAACAAGAATAAAGTTTGGAACCAAAAGTAATTGCTGAAAAAAAGAATAAAAAGAAGATGATTCGAAATCACAAATAAATAAGCTTCATTACGAATCAAATCACAATCACAAATAAATAAATATCTCGCTGAAATAGTCGTAAGACTCCATGTCGCCGGTCCTCATGAATAACATCAAATAATCGGCGATCAGGAGGCAATATACAGCGTATCGTCATAATACCTGCGTTTTGTACCGTCATATTCAGACGCAGGAAAGGATACATGATAAACGCAACGCACGCAGTCAAGGGCACGCCGACACAGTATTCAGCATTGATAACAAACTGTCCAAAGCAAATTTATCAATAAGCTGAAAATCATTACCGACACTCCAGTGATATGCTGAATGAACAGACGCGATCTCTGCGAAAATTGACGTTAAGGTTACAAAGATCACGGTTCCGCTCAATTATCTGACGCGCACCGATAATCCCGATATTATGTATATTATAAATATACATTATATTATTATAATCTATGAAACATCGTCGCAAGAAATTGAGGAAATATTTTATAGATACTCACCGATGCACCAGTATAAAAAGTAGAACCACAGTAAAAACTTACCTGAAACGAAAAAGAAAAAATATTATGTAAAAAATTCTTACGATGTTTGACGTGTAAAATTATTTAATTAAAATGCATGCATGCATATATACATAATATGTGTACCTATAACGATAATAACTCAATTGGAAGAGGGAAAAACCGCTTCATACCAAAAGGGCATAAAGGCGCTATTTTTAAATTAAAATTAAAATATTCTAAGATTTGTAATTCAAATTGTAATGCACATTCTATGGTCTCTCCAATTTACCAATATAATAACCGCTGTGCTAATCAAAATTGCTCAAAATGTAGATAGTTCGTTATAAAAAATATAACGATGCCGCCGAGGATAACCGTTACGAAATTTTATAGATTATAAAATTACGATGTTACTAAAGAACCCAAAGGTCAAATAAATCGTGAAAAGGTGGAGATAAGGTGTTAAATTTATTGGTGGTATTGATAAATTATGTTTTCTTTACGTTTAAAGGTAGACAGACGTAAAGAGCTCTCTAGACGATCAAGCATGCTTGTCAAGCATCGCATCGAGGGCTGGGAGGGGATCGTAAAACGCAGGTATTAAGCAAATTCATTATTTAAATATTTACCAAACATGCCTAATTTTATAGTTTTATACCAGGGAGTCACGTAATTCATCATTCAATTGCGTCTAATTAACGTGAGCTTCTGCTATAAATTACAAAATTAGGCATTTTTGGTGAATATTTAAAAAATATATTTGCATAATTCCTGCGGTTTACGATCCCCTCCCAGCCCGCGATGCGATGCTTGACAACCATGCTCGATCGTCTAGAGAGCCCCTCACATTCGCCGTTAAAGAAAAGAAGAAAAAATGGATATATTAAGCTGGCGATTACTGGTCTTGTGGCTTTTTATATATTAAGCTGGCGATTACTGGTCTTGTGGCTTTTTATATATTAAGCTGGCGATTACTGGTCTTGTGGCTTTTTATATATTAAGCTGGCGATTACTAGTCTTGTGGCTTTTTATATATTAAGCTGGCAATTACTGGTCTTGTGGCTTTTTATATATTAAGCTGGCGATTACTAGTCCCGTGAATCAGTTTATGGTATTCTATAACCGAGAAAACTAGAGGTAATGGAACAGCAGTAGAGGATAACACAGGCTAACATGGAGACGATCACCAAAGTTTGGGTGATTGCTAAAGGGAGTATTTTCACAACCTTCGATAAACTCGTATTTCTTTATACAGTCATTTACTTGTTTAATTCTTCGACGGTAATGACTTTAGGTTTTTGATCTACTTTATTTCTGATTTCTAAATTGACCGCTTCTACTAATTATGTCCGCTTCTACATTAAGTGATTGTAATGGGTCCTTATGTGATTGCCGTTTTATTTCACACTGGTCACTTTGAACTTTTTGGTGTTATCCCTACATATTCTTGTGGTTTGACACAACCCTCAAATATGTACTGTCAAACTGAAAATAATGATAGAGAAGCTCGCGTGTAATAAGCGAGCCTGGTCAAACGCCACTTTATTTTCGAAAATGGATATCTTTTTCGAAAAAAAACAAATATACAGTGAAACTCGTCATTCATTGCTTACCATCTAAGACAATTTTACAGCAGAGACATTAACCAAATGCTATTTAAATATCTAGAACGCATAGATATATCGGTAAACTAATATATTTCTTTGAGGCACTCCTCTTAGAATGCCGATTGCAATAAATTTATCCTTGATCGAGAGTGAAGTGCAATCATGATCCGTTAAGACAAGGCTGCAGTGTTCACAGCTGACTCGTTGACATTTCGCGGCTTGGAAACAGGAATGCGTCGGACGTAGCGATCGAAATGGTCATGGTACTTTTTTCAACGTCTGCCCATTGCGACGCAGGGACAATATCGTATCTTTATGGTCTTGCGGCCTTTCGGGAGGTTGGGACTTGACTTTTCCTTAACTTTAACGAAGGACGTTAGACGAGAAAAGAATGCAGGTTTTTAAACTTAACCCGTTGAGTATGAGTCAACCAAATCTGGTCGCGAAACAATTATCCGTTGAGTACGAGTCGACCAAATCTGGTCGCGCGTTTTTTTCACTTCTTTGACGTTCTCATATTTATTCATAATTATCTAATTATTTTATAAAATGATATTTCAATATTCTATATTCGAAATTTCAATGCAATCATTGTGCAGTTGTTCTTTTTATGATTGGTGTAGTAGTTTCGTAGTTATAGTACTTTAAGGTCGATGTCGCCGAAAACCCTGCAAAAGAGACAGATGCATCCATGAAAATACCCATTTACTCCAAGGGTTAACAACCTCATTTACTCTATAAAAGAAATGTGATAATTTTAATCTAGTTCTAATGTTACCGTTCTACAAAGGATATTTAGGACCAAACTTTTTGCATGAAAAAAATATTGAGCCTTACTATTGTTTCTGCAGTTTTGCAATTTTAATGGGAGTAGATTAATGCCTCAGCTGCAAATCTCTCGTGACCAGAAATCAGTGTATGCTTTGAAAGGGTCTTTCACTGCCTCTGGAGTTATTTTTTTTTTCGTAAAAAAATCCCAACTAGATGGGGAGAAGTAGGTGCGTCTTTAGTCTTAACTCCTATAACGTTGGGACTGTTTTCTGTGGTGTGGGTCCTGCGTTGTAGTGCAGAAGCAGCGACAAAGACCGATTGACCAGGCTCCGTTGTTCTCCATCATTTTTTGAAGTTTTTGACGGTACATATTTGTGTGAACTGTTATAACACACCTCTAGAAGCAATAATGGCGTAAACCGGTACACGAGCTCATATAATAAAATGTCGTCAATTTTCAACATTCTACGCAGAGAAAAAATATGTACATGGGCTCTTTAAACAACGCTTTCCATGACTGCAATAATGGCCAAACAAGGACATGATTTTATAATAACGCTACTTCGTGCTTGATGCATAATAGTTTATGCATGCTATGAAGCATAATAGTTTAAGATTATTGCCGGCATGACAAACGCCGTTGCTGAATTTGCGTTCTGGCAGTGATATATCTGGACCAGTCCGCTGCTAAGTCGCCAAAAGCCGTCAGTTGTCTTTCTAGAATGTAGCCGTGTTCGTGTGGTAGTTCAGCATCTCTTGATTGGTTTGACATTGTATTTGTGGTACTCAGAATTGCGAGTATAGTAAAAGACAAGCGTAAACGTTTGGTGAGAAAGGAAAGGCTTTTTATTGTGTATTTTTACACAGAAAGCGACAGTAGACACGCGTCATTGCACCTGGTTTGTTATCGTGTCAACTTTCCACGTGAATTCAAATCTATAGACACAGGTCACTGATCCTAACAATATAAATTCGTCTTGCTGGTTATTTTTTTACCGACAGTTAATGCAATTCCGCTAAATCCTCGAATGATATAATCAGGTCACGAGAAATTACTTTGAAAAATGTCACCCTATTACATCACATCGCTTTCGCAACAGTCGATCACCAATTTACGCAATAGCAGTGTAGACATTCTAGAACAATACTAACATTGGGGTGAGCTGAGTAAACTAGTGTTGAAGCAGCTACAATCGACTGGGTTTTCAATGGATAAATATATCACGCAAAAGCGGAACTGATAGGAAGAATGAAATCAGGTTGTGACAAAACGAAAAAAATCGACGCACGGAAGGCGCATCGAATAGTATGGCGAATTTAACAGAAATTTGTAGCTTGAATGGTCTGATGTACTAGGCACTTGTGTCAACCGTAGTCAAAGGCGTTTGAAAGATTTCTTTTATTTTGTGTGTATACATGTATTTATATAATACAAATCAACATTACAAATCATCATAATCGATTTCGTTAAAGAGCGACTTATCTCTTCTATTAAAGACAGGGTCAGAAATTCTCCTGTGAGTTATACCCAAGCAAACTAAACCCTAGCTGAGCTAAACCTCCTCCACAAAAGCCCATTCACTCTGACCCAGGATCGACTACGGAAAAAAATTTCGGTAGAGAAATCCTATAAAATCCTAATCCCCACCAGGGAAGAATGGAAAAATCCGCAGTGGCTTCAAAGCCACAACGCAGACGCCTGGTTCACCGATGGCTCAGGAACAAATGGACGTTTTGGGGCAGGCGTGTACGGACCCAAAACCAACCACAGAATCAGCATCCTCCTTGGACAATACGCTACGGTTTTCCAAGCCGAGGTATTTGCCATATTGGAATGCATAAAACTACAAAGTCGACTTGAGGTAAAAAACAGACAAATCCTCATCTGCTCTGACAGCAGAGCAGCACTGGACGCTCTGGCTAAAGCCACCACAGAATCTTCTGTGGTCTGGGACTGCATGCAGGAGCTCAACAAATTGGGAAAATCCAACAAAATCACCCTAATATGGATACCGGGTCACCAAGGCATACCCGGAAACGAAGAGGCCGACAGACTGGCAAAACTGGGCACACCGGACTGCCCAGTGGAGCCAGCTGTAGGGGTCCCCTTCGCTACAGGTAAGAAAATCATCAGGGACTGCTTGGAGCAGGAACATCGGGCTTCCTGGAAACAGAGTCAGGGATGTCGCCAGGCAAAAGCCATGATGGAGCAACCACTACAGAAGAAAACCAAGGCCCTACTTGACATGAGCAAGAAGAACCTTAGAACCACTATCGGTCTCCTCACCGGACACACGACCCTTAGAGCTCATCTATTCAACCTTGGTTTGACTGAGAGCAAGGATTGCCGAATATGCGGCGAGGAACCTGAAGACAGCATACACATTGTTGGTCGCTGTCCAGGGCTCGCCGCCAAAAGACACAGTTTACTGGGACGAGCCTTTCTCGAACCCAGCGATCTGCCCAACTTGAAGGTCAGTGACCTGCTTGGACTGGTAAGAAGTACCGGGCTACTAGCTGACCACTGACCTAATCACACAGTGGGTAGTTACAAAAGACCTTACAGATCTAGGTGACATCAAGGGCTGGTAACAAGCCCCCCACTCCATCTACTACTACTACTACTATACCCAAGCATGTCTAGGGTATATGCAATAGGACATAAAACTGCTTGAAATATAGAAACCGTAAAAAATATTTTAGATTTTTCTCTAACATATTATGTAGAATATTTGTATGGAATCCAGATACCAGTATTCGTTTCCAAGTGACTTTTAACAACCGAGTGTGCATAACAAAAATGTTACTGAAGCATGGATTGTTGTACCACAAACCCAAGAAGTTTAAATGAGGAATCGGATAGTAGGGCGATGTTGACTACAACGGACGAACCCGTCACCCCAGGCTGGTATAACGATATATGATCGTTCTTTCAGCGTGGGATGAGCGTAGAAGACATAAAGACTATACAAACCTACTCTCTATCTATGCCAACATGTCCATCAGAGACCAACGCCTTACGGCGAGGAAAGGGGAAAGGTACCCAGCGGGCAGCCTCGCCCCCTGACTACCAGTTTTGGAAGGATATCTCCGTCTGGAATTAATCATCAGGATACCTCCAACCTCCCGACTGGTCAAAGGTCCGAAGTCACTTGCGCGACCTCTACCTGCCGTATGTTCAGCGGTGATTCGGTTTGAATCTATCGCGGACCAAAGGCATCTTCTGCCCGGCTCTGAATTCAGGATCAGGTAGCCAAATGGTCATTTCAAGAGTGGTCGACGACAGGTCAACATGCACCCCCGCTAGTTAGGAGACTCTCCAGAGTTCTCCAGACTGCTTCAGCAATTAGTCAGTGTGCACAACCAATTGGCGTCGCAAAACGGTGCACAAACCGTCCAGTAGCGCCAGGATGCAATCCCACCAGGTAAAACCGATACACCAGCCGTGAGGCCTGATACGCGAGAGTTTTACCCGCGGTAGCCTTCCACACGAGGAGGCTTTTGAATAGGAGCTGAATCGTGAGTTGGACCGATCCGAGAACAAATTGGATCTTATGGACCAAACTGCACGAAACTGTTAGCTACCTGAGGAATCATGTAAGTAGTTGGCGTATGTGCTCCCTAAAGTTAAACTGAGGATTTAAAGAAACTCCCAGATCTTGATTTCAGTAACTCTAGGTAAGATACACCCAGAAAAGGAGTAATCATACAAGAGGTAAACAGACGTCCTTGTGTATGTCATCGCTGAACGTTTATTAAAATTAAAATACAGAGCTCGATCTTGGCTCCATGCGCATATGACCAGGTCGGCGATCGTCTTATTTTCACCGGAATAAGAAAAGAAACCAACAAATACCCAACAGGTATATCGGAATTGAAGTCGCGTCGTAGAACCACGAATAGAATAAAAATATTTGCCTTGCTTTTAGGGTCACGTAAGCTAGCCCAGTCGTAAAAAACGGGGGCACAGAAGATAAAGGTTCGGTTGACGAAATGTTGTCGACAGCCGAGTGTCTGGAAAGGGAATTACGGTCGCTGTTGTGCAACAAATATGGCGGAGACATCGTGAAAGCGATCACGATCGTTGAGAAATTTCCAGCCATACTGCTCTTAGAATATAACTTCGGCAGTTCATTTAATTAAACTTGTAACCTCTCTCAATTCTCTCGTTCTCGACGAGAAACCGATAGAGGTTTATTTTCACTTTCTGCTATGACTTCGTTATGGTATGATTGATCCCGCAGGGAGCGTGTGTCATTTATTCAGAACAGTTCATGACATTAAATGAGTGATATTATACAACCCTGACGCAGTTCGCGCAGAATTCTAAGGTCTTCTTAAAAATAGACGGACGCTCTGCTCTGACGCAATGTTATAAAGATATTTCGCTAACAAAAGCGACCAATTAGAAATTTGTTCACAATATAAGCTGAGTGATTGCTAACATTTTGCAAGCAGTACATCGAATCTGGTATCGTGACTATGCGTATACTCGTATATTATATACTCGTATATACTCGTATATATTGTATACTCGCATATACCAAAACTGCATTTATACAAGAGAAAATATCGCGACTAATTAAACGAACCCGAATATTCATTCGCACAATACGCGGAAGGCAGAGGACTTCAAAGTGCGACGAAAATTCATAATATAAAAGTGAAATTGATAATATAAAATTGTTAACCTTAACATAACCATAAAAAATGCACAATTAGCTAGTATTTAGATAATCATAATTGCGTAAAAAGAGTTACATAGTCAAACCTAATCATAAAAATTAAGAATTAGTAAAAAATAAAACAAAAGATGAAAATTCTAAATGACTTTAATAATTGAAATTTGAAACAAAATGATGTCGCCACATAAAAAAACTTCAGGTTGCTGACGAAACAACGCTGACGAAAAACTTCGGGTTAAGGGTAGTAATAATGGTACCAATAATATATAGTTGTGTCCTGAAAATCAGGTTAAGAGATATCCTTATTTGTAGCGTTTGTAGTTTTATATATGTGGTGATCAACTTTAACCCATATTCGTCACATAAGCTTGTAACCTTGTCTTTTTTCAGTTTCGATTTGTAATTTTGTGTTTTTTGTCTTTTATTTGTATTGACAGCTGAAAATAAACAATGTATTATTATTATTAGTATTGTTATTATTACTAAACCAGATGTGATTGACAAATTAATTTACTCTGACAAAAAAGTCAAACGATATACACAGAAAAGAATCCATATGTAGATAAAACAGTGTGATTTTGCCGGCACCGCCCACGGATCGCGGATTCAGCAGAATGCCCAAATCGCCAGAGGTCATTACCCCGTACGCACGAAATCGGATTACCTTGGCTAATTTCCTCTTTTCACAATATCCATTCACATGCAGAAAGCGAATTCGCTAGGCCTGGATATCCTAAACGAGGGATGATCAAAAAGTGATTAAAATAATTAAAAAACGGTTGTGTCAAGCCAAGACTTTCCCGGCAAGTAGGCAAGGACTGATTTCATCTGAATATTAATATCATAAATAAAATCGATGAGCGCCCTTTCTCGGCCGGCAGACGAACCCGGTTAGGTCCCGTTGCAATCGCCTAGGTCGGCGCGGTTCGTTTCTCGGCTAAGGGCTGGATTGGGCCAAGCGCCAATAGATGGCGTTGATATTTGATTACAAAGTACAGATAAATTCAGTACTTTGGCAAGCTATATTTCTGTTGTTGTTTAATGGGCGGCTAAATGGGCGGTTTAATGGGCGGCTTTTAATGTTTAATTGTTGTTTAACGGGAGCTAATGGGCCCATGATGAGGTGGCCACGATGACCCATGTGTTCAGGGTCGGTTACACTAACGGGTCAACACCCATCCGATGGCCTCCACGCATGGGGTGCGAACCTGGGTAGGACACTGGGTCAACCAGTCTCCCCTGGGAATCAAACCTCTGGCGCTCCTGGACGGTCTGCGCACCGAGCGGCGCAAGCCAATCGACTGTGCTCTCCGACTAACAGTCGGGGGAGTCTGGGAACTGTATTGTTTCCTATAGAGCGGGGGTGGTTGCCTACCTTACGGCGACTGCTCTCGAAATGACCATTGGCCATCCGATCCCGGTTCAGAGTCGGGCAAAGGACGCCTTGGTCCGCGATAGATTCGGCGTACACCGTTTCACCGCTTCGTAAGGGAGAGGACCGCGCAAGCGACCTCGAACTCGGAACCAATCGAGAGACCGGAGAAATCTGGTCACAATTGGAAGCAAGGGCGCGAGTGTCGGCCCGCCAGGTAACATTACTGGCTATCTCGCGGTAAAGGCGTTGGCTTCTTGCGGGTTGTGACGTAGCTGGACGTTGGATTGTTCTGTCCAAAGTCTTCTACGTTCACTGCAGGGCGACAGAACGAAAAAATCGTTAAAACGTCCTGTGGTGACGGGTTCGCCCGTTGTAGTTGACACCGCAAGTTGTTGTTGTTTAATATACATAAATATGGCTTTAATTCATTTTGTATGACATAGCAAAATTATATACCTAACAATGAAATAGATTAAAAATAAATGTACCTAAAGAAGAATACATCGATACTCGTCTACTTACAATTCAGTTACGAGGAAAAACGATCAATGTCAACTTTTTAAAATTCATTTTAATAAATAATATTAGTAGTAGCGATTCTAACAGTGTAGATTATATATGAGATATTCGAACCGAAACTCCTTTCTTATATCCTAGTTGTCGTTCAAATTGTAGCCCAGGTAAATCATATTATCAGTCTTCTTTAAACGAATTCTGTAAGCTATAACTGTAGGTTTGTTTGCGGGTACTTTACTGACTTTCATGTACTTGGTCTTTATGGTTTTCAACTTCAACCCATATTCGTCACATACGCTTGTAACATTGTCAATGAAGAGCTGGAGATTGTTCACGCTCATGGCAATTAATACAGCAACATCTGCATATCTTATATATATATATATATATATATATATATATATATATATATATATATATATATATATATATATATATATATATATATATATATATATATATATATATATATATATATATATATATATATATATATATATATATATATATATATATATATATATATATATATATATATATATATATATATATATATATATATATATATATATATATATATATATATATATATATATATATATATATATATATATATATATATATATATATATATATATATATATATATATATATATATATATATATATATATATATATATATATATATATATATATATATAAATATATATATATATATATATATATATATATATATATATATATATATATATATATATATATATATATATATATATATATATATATATATATATATATATATATATATATATATATATATATATATATATATATATATATATCTATCTATCTATCTATCTATATATATATATATATATATATATATATATATATATATATATATATATATATATATATATATATATATATATATATATATATATATATATATATATATATATATATATATATATATATATATATATATATATATATATATATATATAGCTGATGTTTATTTTAACTTGAGCCCTCTTTCGGATTTATCTATGTGTCTTCCTTAAAGATTGAAAAACAGAGGTGAAATTATGCAATTCCTTATTTCCACCTCTTCAGTAATATTCTGACCAACCTTAATGTTCGCTCTTTGGTGCCAGTATATATAATTAATGATACCCAAGTCTTTGCTATCTATTTCCAATTGTTGAATAATTTCGACCGCCTGGTTATGTCTGACTTTATCGCAAGCCTTCCAAAACTCGATGAAACACATGTGGCCAATATTTCTACATCTACATATGTATCCGAACCTGGGTCCTAAATAGCGCTTCTCTGGTTCCCAAATTGCGTATCACTGACTTGTTCTTCTATTTTATTATAAATTCTGGAGTGTATGAATTTCAGGAAGAGGTCCAATGCGTGAGACCTATAAATAGATAGTTCGGTATTCACTGAATATGTCGGCATTTACCTTGTTCGTTACAAACGTTGACTATATTAAGTCAATAGGAGTATTGCCGGTCATGTAAAATTTATTTAAGAGGAAAAAGAGGGATTTTTTGTAATTTCTTTCGAGCAGCTTTAATACTTCTGTAGGTATTACATCGCGTCCTGCTGGTTCTGTGATTCAGCTGAAGGGCCATGTCCCAGGTCGTGACGTCCTTCGCTGGGAAATTGCCCTTTAGCGGGGCTTGACGTGAGCCGGGCACATTGTGTGACGTCGCAGGGCTGCCTGCGCGGCAGGCACCTATTGAGGCGCCTTATGATAATAAGCTATGCAGGCGTATATGCAATCTACTGTCGCGAATCACTGCTGTGCTGATCTAATAATCTAGCAGGCTACGCGGGTACGAATTCCGGACTTCTGGCGGCTTGTTGTGCAGCGAGCGAGCTCACGGATGTGCTCGTGCGGCGAGGTATCGGCCCTTCGGTACATAACGCGCGAGGCGCTTCACGTATTCCTCCACGGACTCTGTTTCGCAAGAGTGGCGTTCCAGAGTCTCGTTTCGGACGTACCATGGACTCCCGACACTTTCCTCCCCGACGTTCAGCACCCGTTGGATATTTCTCCGCTGCATTGCTTGCTGATTTTCTCAATTTCGCAAATTTTATAGCTTTCTCTACTTCATCTAAGGTTATTGCAGGCCCGGTTTCTCTGCGAGGGCATAATTATAGTAAAACATGTAAAAAGTTATTTATGACTTGGTAGTAAAAACGACACATTCTTAGCGGATAACACATTAAAACAATTCTTTTTTAATTAACCGAATTTGCGTTCGTCGACCCACGTGTAAATAAATAAATTTATCTGGCTACCCATAAAATAAACGCACTGTCATCGCGCTTTCATTTCTATCTCTCTTCCGCGGCACAAGTACGCGATTTTAAAAAGTATTCTGGAGATAGTGCTTTAGTACTTTGAAAACAAGTTTTGCACCGTATTATGTCTAAACGTGTTATGTAGATAGCTAAACACTTTTTTTTGAGTAGTGTGAAGATGTCATGTAAAATATGATTAGCACAATTTTATAAATGGGCGAAGATGAGCGGAATAATTATAATAATTATAAATTCTGAATAATTTTATAAATGGGCGAAGATGAGCGGATAATTATAATAATTATAAATTCTGAATAAATTTTTTTTATCGCCCCGAAAGTTTATAACTCACTATGTGAAACCACGAAAAACGTGAAAAATTATGTAACTTTTAAAGGTAAAGTAAAAAACTGGCTTCTAGATATTGGGCGTTCAAAAACTAAAGACCTTATTAATACTGTAGGGTGAATATTTAAAAAAATATGTATTTGTAAAATTGTGCAATATTACATATCATTTTCTTAAACATATATACTAGAATGTAGTGTTTATTCATATATTTGTATATATTATTACTTATTTTCCACTTAAATTTATTGTATATAATGTAAAGTTTACTTTATTTTTAGCCCTTAATTGCATACATATATATTTATTTTTTTCTACTTTAAATTTTACTTTAATTTGTGTAAACAACACATTTGTTAGATTTAGAAATATTTAAAATTGATCACCTTCGTCAGTTCGCGAGTTACAAAAATACAGTTGGTATAACACAGCACAGCCAGAGACAGACCTTCTAGGTCTAGTTGGTTGTGCGATTTCGCCTCATTCGGATATGCTAGCATATTTATATCCATAGAGCTATGTTTTTCGCTATTATAATGTTTGTTCTTAATTATTCCTCATGTACAACAGTATGCATGTCCTTGTATTTTTTTGTTCTTGTACGTTATAAATAAATAAATAAATAAATAAATAAATAAATAAATAAATTATTGGCGGACGTCATCTTTTATCATCGATAAACCCAACCACTTGGCCATCCTTAGAAATAGAGGGCAACGTCATAGGTTGTTAAAAATGTAGGTATACTTATTGACGAGCGTCTTTCTTGGCAAGCACAAACCATTGAAACTAGTAAACATCTATTTCACGGCGTAACAGAAATTTGTCTGCTTTGTTTGTTAGAAAAACTTGATTGTACACAAAATAGAGTATACCATGGTAGGCCTATAATTGCTAAGTGGCAATATGTTACAACCATACGTTCAAGGTTATTGTCACGCAATGTCAATGTTGTTTATGTTTGTGATGGGGTTGTTTGTGATGGAGATGTTTGTGGTGGGGATTTATACGTTAAGTAAATGTCTGATAGTAGATTTTTTAACCCCGACCAGGATTCCAGGTACTCAGATGCAAAGGCACACATTTCCATATTCGAACCGCCCGCCTGCGCTGTATTTGGACGTGAAAGTTGATGAATGCTGACGTATAACTAGAGCTGTCAACTAAAACGGGTACGGGTACAACTAACCCGTCACCTCAGGCAGTTTTAACGATAGTAGATCGTTCTGTCTCCCGTGATGTGAGCGCAGAAGACTTAGGACGAAAAACAATCCACTGTAAAGTTACGCCACTTACCCGTCAGAGGCCAACGCCGGACGGCGAGGCACCGGGAAAGGTAACCAGCGGGCGGCCTCGCCCCTTGACTACCAGTTTGGAAGGATATCACCGTCTCGAATTAACCTTCAAGATACAGGATCGGGTTACGGGATCGAGGTCGTCTGCGCGATCCCCTCCCTTATGAAGCGGTGATACGGTGACTACCGAATCTATCGCGGACCACGGCATCCTTTGCCCGGCTTATTCACCCGGGATCGGGTGGCCGAATGGTTGTTTCAAGAGCAGTTGCGATAAGGTTCACAACCACCCCCGCTCTATAGGAAACATTACTGTTCCCAGACTCCCCCGGCTGTTAGTCAGAATGCACAATCGATTGGCTGACGTCGCACGGTGCGCAAACCGTCCAGGAGCGCCCGAAGGTTGACTCTTAAAGGAGACTGGCCGGCAGGCCAGCATCCTACTCTGGCTCTCCCTTCTGCGTGGATGCCACCGGATGGGTGTGGACCCGTGATATATGACCGACCCTGAACACATGGGTGTTCGTGGCCAAACTGCAACAGAGCCCATTAGCTCCCCATTAGTATTGCGCCCATTAGAATGATGACGTATAGCTAGTAATAGATTTTTCGATGGGTTTTAATAGATAATAGATTTATCAATGAGTCCTTATCAATATTACTATATATAGCCAAATTAATTGCTTTTAGTTTCACCAGACAACGCATCAGCTTCACCTGCATGTCGCCGGCGCAGAAGGGTTGCCAAAACGTACTATTGCATTGAGCAATCTAATACCATATATAATCAATGATGTAATGTTATATAATTAGTTTTGTGTATGTGTTATTTAATGCAATAAAGATTATATTCGTTCATTTATGTCATGATTTACTAAGAACATGATTTACGAATATTCCCAAGCCAGGTTAAGCTGTGTTCTTCTTCATAAATGCTGCTCCAGTTGTTCGAACTAATTAGAAGGTTCGAACTAATTAGAAGTCACTGAGTCACGATATACCTACTCAATTAGTTCCGGCTTCGCGCGATTGTGTTGATAGAAATCCGTTGAACTTGAGTTATAAAGAGAGCGCGGTGGGCGGTGGAATCAATTGAGTGGGTGAGTATTTGCTTTGAGCATTCAATCGAGTTACCGCCTTGTTGACGATCTCGTTTGCCTGTCTTAATGCAGCACTTAGCACACTCTAATAAACTAACCATATTTTAAATGCAAGCTCGTTTAATTTTAATCGTGCAACCTTGGAATTCATCTTTATGTTCCATGGCATGCTGTAAGCAAACTTGAATAAATAGCTGTTCCAAACGTAGACAGGGGAGTTATGTACAGAATTCTTTCTTTGGCTATTTGTAAGGCCTGCAATGTCTTCCGCTGGGCGCCTTTAGCGGTACTCCTCGTGAGCAGGCTCATTGACCCGGCTTTCTGTGTGTAATATCGCAGGGCTGCGCGCCCTGTGGCGGGTTTTGTATTGAGGCGCTTGATGGAACAGGCGCCTTATGGTGATCGGCTGAGGCAAATGACTGTTGTGTTGCGATACCCTAACTGATAATCTAACGGACTGCGCAAGTACAGCTTCCGGACGTGTACAGCGGAGCGAGTTGACGGAAGCGCTCGTGCGGCGAGGTGTCGGCCCTTCGATGCGCGCGAGGCGCTTCGCGTATTCGTATACAAGACGAATAATTCGTCTATTTGGTTGAAAACGCCGAGAAAACCAGCGTCACCAAGGCCCCAGCCCACCATCGCACAACGGCCTCAGCGGCTTGCGCCAAAATCGGTGCAGAACCAGGAGGCACCTCTTTCGTGGAGGCAAAGGCAAAACGGCCAACGAAGCAGCCTAAAAATCAAGAGGAAATGGTGGTCGCTGCGGCTGCGACCCCCCCCCCCCCCGCCTCTCCGCGCCCAGCCTGCTGAAGCTGAAGCAAGAACGACTTATCCGCCACCCCGCACCGAGCCTCAAGTGCGTCCCCTCGTGATCGGGAAGATGCATGAAAAGGAGTTCCTGACGCTGACGGTGGGCGACCTGCTGGCTATCATAAAGAAACTGGTAGCCAGCAAATCGAAAGCAGCAGAAATTTAAAGACCCAGCTAACAATGGTAGACCTTCCTCGTACTACGAAAGGAAGCGCCGAATAGCGCAGCAGCGCTCTGAATCCTGCCGCAGGGTGCTCAGCCCTACGACGCCAACCCAGAAAGCCGTCCAATAGGCCCGGTTCACGTGATGCTCCAAGAAACGGCAGAATGCCGAGTGGAAGAAGTCACGGGCCTTATAACAGGGCCCGTCGAGCAAAATACGACATACTATTTAGTTCTAAGCCGTTCTATACGCCATTTCTGCGATAATCGTTTTGTGGATCCATTCAGTGCCATTCGGAATTTTCCATCGATTAAAACTAATTAGAAGATATTAATTAGCCAAAGACCAAATATTATAAATGTTAATGCTGTCGAAATTTTAGTTGTAAACTAGTTCAACAACATAGGATTTTTAAATTATTATAAATGATCAGAGTGCTGCAATATTTTGATGTGTTGTGCGAGTAGAACAGTTTAGCACGTATACATTTTTGAAATGTTTTCGATTCCGAGAATGCTAAAGAACTTCGATTGCACGTGAATAATAAAGAAGAACTAATAAAAGTAAAAAAAATATGCGTCTATGTGACTCAGACGCGATCAAGACAACCTGCATGCAATTTACAGAAATGTAAAAGCTGTGTACCAAAAATGTTAATTCGAAACGTTTTTTGCTTAGGTGTGAATTATCTTATGTAGGTGTTTCTTGTATGTATCTCATGTATTATATGTAAGTGTTATAATAATTATGTTTATAAGTAGTCGCCCAAGTGTGAATTATGTTAATGTAAGACTAAACAGTCTAATAAAATCGCTTTTATCCGAGTAGGAAATTTTCCATTTAAAATATTAAACTTCCTCAGCCTGAATTAATATTTTACTTCCAGCCGTATGCATAGTCGATACTTAAGTACACCTTAAGGGTACCCTCACTCGAGTGATACTCAAGTACCACCCTCAAATTGCTATTCATAGTCGGTACTTAAGAGCTCCCTTCAGTGAATAAGCACTCAAGAGACCGTGAAGCAATGGGAATCATTTCTACTCCGAATCTGCTTTATTTCTATTACAAGGTTTAGAGGATTTTGATTGTGCCCTATGTTTGACAAAATCTCACGCGTTAGCTGTCTGACTGTCGTTTGCTCGCCGGTCGCCGTTTCAACGGGATTGATAAAAGCTTACATTGTCAGTGGTGATTGTTGCAATACCTTCGCGTAACGACGCAGTACTTTCACCATGGAATAATCATCTTTAATCTTTACCCTTTGAGGGCCACAAGCTTTGCAGTAGATTGATACTTTTTATAAAACTTTTAAAGGGCGATGTAGCATATATGTTAGGTTTCGTAAAAATTGTTTCTATACATTTTGCATAAATTTATGGTACATAAGTGTCCTTGTGGTCCTTCAAGATGCAAAGTTACAACTTTTTCTAAAATTTCATTATTTACTATGTAACTCAGAGATAGAAATTCTTTATTGCACATTTAAAAAAAACTTACATCAGGCGGACTTATTGCCAAAAAAACAATATCTTACGGCCAACCTTCGTGGAAGTGTAAGAATTTAGGTGCCAGTAGAGTAAAGTAAACAAAATAAACTTATACATTATTATAATTACAACATTATTACAACAAAAATAACCAAATAACAAAAAAGCCATTATTTAAACAAAATTATTAGGTTTTGGAGAATATTCGCAAAGAGCCGAGGATAGGAGTTGATGGAATGGGACGTGGGAGTTACTAGGGATTTAAAGACATAAAATGCTTTTCTAGAGACACTTGAAATATGTATTTTGAGCCGCCGAGACGATTAGGACAATTTGCAGATAGAAGTCTGTCTGTGTGTCGGCGTGTATTCCGCTTAATCCGATCGAGCTGAAATTTGGCACGCATCATTGGACATGGTAGGGGTTGAAAAGGTTGTGGTTGAAATCGGTCTACTATATCTCGAAATATTGGACTTACAGACTTTAAATTTGGTACACATATGCCTTGTTGGTATGAAATCACATAAAATTTTCGCTGGTCAGTATATTTGCGTAAACGATTGAATCGAACGTGTTTAATGCGTTGCATTCTCACTATCCGCTTTCATCTTCCATAAGTCATTGGCTACTTGCCGGGAAAGTTTTGTGGTAACCCAATCGATTTTTTTAAAGAGTATTGCGGTATTTTTTATGTTCTTTATCTTTGTGCAATGTGTGTCTTATATTTGAATCTCAATAGCGTCGCCTTAATCCATCCATTTTATAATGACTTACTCAAGAGGAGCGAAGCTTTTAATAAGCGCAAACCCGGCCCCGTCTGTTTCGTCACTTAAAACCGCTGCGCTGCCGCCGTGGAATGTGATGAGTTTCGCGGCGGGTAAGCAAGACCACGAAGTGCGGAGGTGCCATCATGCCATCATGCCATCATGCCAGCCGCATCACGACGCTCGTGTGTCACGACTCGGCATCAGCTCAATCGTGTCCTCTCTAATGGATTACCAAAATGAGACAGGCGGCAGACGCGGCCTGATGCAGGATGCGCGAGCGAAGCCTCGTGTAGAACCGGCCTATCTTGGATTCGCCCCATGTAAAACACAAAACACACGCCCCATGACTCACATTTGCATCAATACTACTAATTAGTTTTAATTTATATACAGATAAATTGCTCAATGTATTAGATTGCTCCATGCCATAGTACGTTTATGCAACCATTCTGCGCCGGCGACATGCAGGTTGCGCTAATAGCATTGTCTGGCGAAACTAAATGCGATTATGTAGCCTTCTATAATAACACTGATAATTAATGTTTTTTTCTATAAAGAACTGGATGATTATAAAAACCTATTATTTAACCAGTGATTGATCAGTGCCATAGTATGTTTTGGCAACCCTTCTACGCCGGCGACATGCATGTGGCACTGATAGCATTATCTGACGAAACTAATACTAATTTATTTGGCCATCTATAATAATAATGACAATATAAAGGACTGATTGATTATAAAAACCCAACAAGTAAATCAATGATAACAATAATAACATTAATTATTAGAGCTATCTATCGCATTTTTATATAGGCTAATTACATCAAAGAAACAATACGGAGAGATAAGAATGCCATCTATTTAAACACTAAGGCGCCTAATTTATTATATATTGAACATGTATACCTGTATAACCTGTATAACCTGTATAACCTGTATACCAAGTTAAAATTGACATCTTTATGTAAATGATATTAAAATAATAAATTCGTTGTTTATTATACCATTATTTTATTTTGAGATAGGATAGTGTATAGGCGTGTTTAGAACGGCATCTACTGGGCTACTGAACATAAGAGAAGATTATGGTACGGCCGGACCGCGGATTTGGTCCGCTATCTGTCCGTTTGTAGAGTAGTCCGGCGACCATAATAATTATTATTTGTGTACGCAGCGGTCCGGAGCGGATATAGTCCGGTCCATACCAAATCCGTGCGTGTGGACGGCCGGCACGTCGGATCTGGTCCGCTCCGTACAAAATCAGTGCTTGGGACCGTCGGGGCTGGCCGCCCATTCATTGGCTAGTCGCGTTCGAAACGCCTCGAAGTCGCGTTCGAAAAGCTCATTTTTTATACTGTCCGGTCCGGTCGTCTGTTGCAAGAACGGATTTGGTCCGCGGATTCGGTCCGCCGTACCAAATCCGAGCATCTGTACGGCTATTAGTCAATATTTAGAAGTATGAGTGCCATACACGTTGCGTTTTATAGTTAAATCCTGGTTGCCAAAACGTAGTACGGCGTTGAAAAATCTAATAACCTACATAATTGATGATAATGGTCTAAAAGCCATTTCAATTAAAGTTTCATTTTATAAAACACCTACATACTACAAGAATTACGTGGGGAAGAACAGTAAAAAGTTTATAAAATGCTTTTACTAGTCTCACATTTTCAGCAATTAAAAACATTTATTGCCAAATCTGGGGATGCTGTGCGGACATCAATAACATCTTTATACTACAGAAACGTGCTGTAAGAGCTATATATAAACTTGGTCCTCGGGTTTCACTTAGAGAAAAAATCAAAGAGATAAATATTCTTACTGTTGCATTACGAAAATCTGTTGTATGTCCACAAGAATATTGATAAGTTTAAAAAAAGCGACACTCATAATGTTAATACTAGACATAAGCATAACCTTGTTGTACGTGCTACTCGTCTCCACAAAATAAGCAATTCTTTTTTGGGACAATGTATACGCTTCTATAACAAACTTCCTCATACTATTAGAGAACTATCTGTAAATAAGTTTAAAGCTACCATCAAAGCAAAATTGTATAAAAAAACATACTATACAATATCTGATTATGTAAATGACAAAACGGCTTGGGAGTAAGGCTTGGACGCATCATAAGAACATAAATTAAAAATAATATTTAATTGTATCTATATGAATACAGAACATTTTGATTTTAATTTTGATTTCACATTTTAGGTATCTTAATTATTTTTGTTTAAATTTTTAAAAAAAGTTTGCTCTCTAAAAAAATTTTTGTTTACGTGCATTCTTATCAAACCTATCGATTTTATTACCTGTGAGAAAGTCGTCGTAATGATTATAATGTGTCAATTAACCAGGCCAAACGGAAGTCGTCGAAATGACAACAAATAACTTAGTCACCGTTTCTAAAATGCAATAATGGCCAATTATTGCTAAAACACAATGCTAACATTCTTAGTTTGCAATAAAAGCGACTACTAATTATCATGATTTAGGTATGTCCTTAAGTAATAATTGTAGTCTTTTTTACGCAGGTGTTTAAGAGATAATCGCCCGAATGTCCTCGTGTGATAACGATTGAATTTCATTTTTAGGTATGAAAAGCAAGACTTGTCGTCTTTTTAACGATGGGACAATCATTTGCATCGCTAATGATGCTATTAGACAGCTTGTGTATGTTTGCAATCGACAGATTTGTAAGAAGAATATTGACAAAAGTGATTACATGTACATAATTAAAAATCGAAGTGTAATTTTATTTTTTATTTTTTATTTTATTTATTTAGGTAAGTAACAGCATGAACTTATAATTAGATACATAATTCTTTAAAAAAAACATGTTCTTATGCCGATTATAACTTACGCCGTTCGAAATTATTTGAAAAATATTTTACAAACTAAATTATGAAACAAAAAATACAATACATCCGTAAAAATTTATTAATCAAATGACCGCAAAAGTTGTAGAGTTAACCGCAAACATATAAATCATACTTATACAACATAAATTCAAAATAAGTAAATGGGAATACATATATAAGTTATATTATATTTAAACATGCATATTACAAATCAATGATTACTGGCAGTTGTCGCTGCAGCTTCAAGGGCGGTTCGTACTGCCGATTTGAAGCTAATGAGAGAACTATTTTTATATATTTGGCTATATTCACTTTCTCGCTAGGTTCCTTGCTTGTACGATTTTCAATTCTTGATTAACTCACAAACTAACACAATTATGAAAGAACGAATCGAGTCAATCGTCAAGCAAGCGACAGTAAGGCTCGCGATAACTGCCGCTGGGCTATTGCTCTTCAGCGTGACCTCGTGAGCCGGGCCCATCGGTCCGGCTTGCATAACAGGGCTGAGCGCCTTGCGGTAGACGTCTGCTGTGGCGCCCGTAGATATGTCACTTATTTTGTTGACATGGCGTCTTTTTGGATGTGGGCTTCTCCTATGCCGCGGTAACCGCGCTGGCGGTCTGCTGATCTAGTAGAGTGCGCGGGTATGATTTCCGCGGCCTGGTGTACAGCAGAGCAAGCTCACGGGTGTGCCGATGGGCAAGATATCGGAACGTCGGTGCATGACGCAAGCGAGGTAGTTCACATATTTTTCCACCGAATCTGTTTCGCTAAAGTTTCGTTTCGGACGTGCCACAGGGCTCCCAACACTTATCTCAGCCCGACGTTAGAGCACCAGGTGGATGTTAGGCTGCTGCGCTACCGAGATCAGGTGGTTCCACGCCGGTGCTGCGTACGTGTTTTGTCCTCACGTACATCTTCAAGCAGTTTTTCAAAGCAGCGATCGTGACGTTCGCGTGGTGAGCGAAGTTCAGGCGACGTTCGATGTGTACCCCAAGTGTACGACCGTGTGTTTTCACGGCACCAGGGTGCCGCCGAATTTTACCGCCTCTGTAATCCACACTTATTCTGGTAGTTGCTGCTGCAGCTTCTTGGCCGCGTGTTTGCGATTTATTGAAGACGCCACGCCACGTACATCGTGTTGGCTGTTAAAAGCGCCAGCTTCACGCCGGCGCTAGGCGTGATGCCGTTGGTGTAGATGCCGTAGAGCGCCAGCGACAGGCAGCATACCTGCGCGACTCCTGCCGAGAGGGGGCGCGTTGAGGCTGCGCGCCCTTCACCGCGACGAAGAACTTTCTTCCGAAGAGGAAGGAAGCCACCAGGTCTAGAAGTCGCCAGCTTAAAGCGTGGTCTGTCCTGAAAGACTCCTTCTCGACGTCAAGGAAGATGGCTATCGTGTGGTGCTTGGTGCTTTCTGTAAAATTCCATCAGGCATTGGACAACCCGCGTGAGTTGCACGGTAGTTAAATGGTCCGAATGAAATCCATACTGCTCGGTGCCGCGTCAATCGCGCGAGCACGCATCGCCCGAAGACATCGTAAGGGTAGGCAACAGCCATATCCGGCGATAGCTGTCCCATTGCCGCGGGTTCTTGTGAGATTTCAGCAGCATTATCACTTTAGCCATCTTCCACTTCTTCGGAAAGTTGCCGAGTCGGATGCAGGAGTTGAGCAGTCCTGCGAGTGCCGGAAGTTAGCGAAGTAGAAACTGGCAGAGAGCGCTGCTACCAATGTTGTCGAGGCCGGGAGTCACCCAAAACTTAAGGTGCTGGATTCGAGAGTATAGCTCGACTGGTGGAGCTCGTTCATCGCAATCGGCTCATAATCCTCCGGAGGTGATCGTGGACTTTCCTGGAGTACTCTGGATCATCGACCTCGTTAGAGACGAAGGTCTTCTCCAGGTGAACCATGAAGAGTGTCGCTCTGTATCAGCAAAGATAGCAAAGGCTCCAAGTCGAAAAGAGTAGCGACCGCGCTGGTTGAGCCCCACAGGCGGCGAAGATTCAGTTTGTAGATATACAGCATATACATGCCTCTATCAAGCTGAGGAGTTGTAGCTGGTCTTGAAGTGCACATATAACACATATTTACATTTATATAAATATTTTCCTTTATAAGCTCTTCATCCACAGTATCTGTGTACTTTCTTGTGAACTCGTTTATGCGTAACCACGTTTCAAAAATATCATAAAATGTACGCTTTTCTGCAGTTTTCCAGGGAAATGAGACGGATTACAGATGAGCTACATATTTCAGTAATAATCAGTACGAATATTCACTTCCTATCGTAACCGACCAAATTGGTATATACACACATTATGATTTCGTTTACAATGTGTATTGTAAACAGCGATAGAAGGTCAATAATAAACGGCCGAATCCGCTATTTCAAAATTCTTCGACAGTCGCAACAAATTATTACATGATGGCGATGAAAAACTACGTACCTAATAACTAATACAAAACTATCATTATAAAGTTTTTTTGCAATTTTTATTGGTTGAAATTGAAAAAGATATTTTTTATATATTTTCGGCAATTTATATAAATTACGAATGATAGACATGGTGAAGCTTATAATGGAAAATCTCCATTGTCGCGAGAGAGTGCAGAGAGACCTGCTGAAACCCTTCTACATACATCAATGTGCCGCGACAGGCAGTGAATTAGCAGTTGTATGCTTTTTAATTTGGCTCTTAAGAAACAATACACGACTTTAGTATTTACTACCTGCACTCAAAATATTACTACCTGCACTATTGATACTAACTATAAATCGATAGATCTTTATTGTATAACTGTATGTTAAAAGTACAGAATTACATGCTTATTACCACATAACACTCTCTGTGAATTTCATAGAAAAAAATCAGTAGCAATAAACTGATATGCTAAAAACTATTGCCAGTGATCCTTTTCTATTGTCATCTAACTAGCCTGTTCTAAGGTGGATATTTAAATTTGTATAAATATGTGTATAGCCTTATATAAAATCTAAGTAAAGAAAAGAACATATACAATTTGAAAGAAATTTTACACTAATATTTATGATTAATCCTTGTTAGCTGGACAATAAAAGTAAAAGTAACCTCCGATATATTCTTTAACCTACTTATTTCTTCTTTAACAGATGATATGGTAAATACCTTTGAAGCGACAATAACATATGTGAAAAGGTGAAATAACGATAAATAGTTATTAGTTCAAATTCCAGTCTCAACTGAAGCCCCATCTGCTATCCCGGAGGTTAAAGTCAACCCTCTACAAGACACGATTGACTAACACAGGCTTCAGAAACATGGAATCTCACTAAAGCTAATAAATCACACTAGACGGTATTTGAACGCAAAATACTCTGCAGAATCGCCGGTGCCCTGCGGGAGGAAGGTGTGTGGAATCAAAGACTTGTATAATCTGTATGATGACGTGCATGTTGGGATATTACTGAAAATCGGAAGGTTGAGGTGTTTAGGATACGTGGCAAATTAAAAGCCTTCAAAACGCATTGTTTGTGGAAAACCTGAAGGGCATCGCAAAGTCGGTGGACCACAGCTTCGATGGCACAACTTGATTCTGTGTGAGATATCTAAATGTACTTGGAATAAACAATTGGAAAGCTAAAGCCCAGGATAAAATTGTAGCGCTTATTATGATGATGATAAATTTTACAGGTCATGGAAAGTTTTGAAAAGACTGTGAGAAATAATAAACAGCTAATAAAGTAGGAAAAAAGATTTAAAAATACTTCAGAATGGACTAAAGAAGGACCTTACTAAAAGAATAGCAATTTCAATCACAGTGTCGTTGTTACCGGACAATAAAGTCTAGTTTTATTAGTCTGTGTATCCTTGGAATTGCGATATTTCAATGTAATGACATATTTTTATGTTAGATAATCCACAATTACATCGTTATGTCGAGTTCATACGTTGTGACTTCCGACTGTTATCATGATTATAACGTTACTCATTTGCTGAAGATTAAAGTGATTTAGATCAAATAAGTGAATGTATGAATGAATAAATGAATATATTTACATTAGCGAAGTAGACAAACACAAGTACAAACATAAAATCACAGAAAGTTAATTTCGAAAAATACAATGGTTTTTTTCTGCTGCTTTGAACAAGGGATTCATGATTCTTTGGACTCTAATTACGCCCTCGATACTAAGTTGCAGGAAGTATTGATAAATTTAATAATTCCATAACCACTTTCAAATACTTTAAAACCCTAGCCAATACAGTCAATTTTTAGCTACTTTATTTAAAATGATTACTATTATTATAGTTTATATACGCTATTATTACTATTTAATGCATTTTTTTTCACTCCACACCCACACACTCAACACACTCACATACACACATGCACACACACACACACACAGACACACATCCTGAACGCAAGCCTCTTAAGTAGTACCATTGATTTTATGGTAGTACCTAATAAAATTTTAGGCATTAGTTTTATTAAGTAGTTAAACGTTAGTTTCTGTAATTTCATTAAAATCCGTAATCGGTTTTATTTTTAAGTAATCTATAAGTTCATAGTGTAATTGACTGTGTATTTAATACGATATGATTTTTAAATAAATAATAAAAAAATAAATAAAAATAAATAGGACTAATTGACTTGTCCATTGATTTTTCTTTTACTGCCTGTGGTAGTAAGTACGCCACACTTAGTACTCGAAGTATTGCATGGTGTTCGCGCCATTTATCCTACATTTATGACTGTGACTGGTATGCCGTAGCCAAGTGTCAGACGAGACACACCTTGGCCGAGCACATCGCGTCGTTGCGCTCTGCGTTCGCCCGGTTCGACGTCCGCTCGCATCGATCCATCTTAACTGTTATTCTCAATTACCTTTCCACTGTCTTTTTGTGCTTTTCGAGACAAGGTTACATCACAGACAGCCTCCGATAGCGGTCATGCTTTAGCAGAGTAGGCCCAGAGTACAGAAGACGATAGCATTCTCAAACGGCCTTCACCGCGTTAGATTAGTACTACAGCCACTGATGTAGATTCGATTAGATAAGATCATAACACCCCAATCTGAATCGATCGACCGGTATACTAGGGGTCACATTACGTGTATATATATAAATAGGAACACCTCCATTAATAGGTAAGGTTAGAAATGGTTTCCTGTATCAGTCTAACCTTTTTACATGACTACCCAACCAAAGAGGAGTAAAATGTGGTCAGGGTTCATCTATGTATGCTTTCCGTTTCTCTATTCTACTATAACTTCTTAACGGTGGAACCGATTTAAAAGTGTGTGGTATTGATAGAATCGTTATGTTATCTTATGGTACATTAACTGTTTAAATATAGAATAAGTAGTTGCTTAAATGTCCTAATGTCAATAAATTAACATAAATATTTCGTATGTAGTGTCAAATGAAAGGTCTGATTGAGTACATTCCGGATATATACATGTATTTATATGGATAAATACATAAACCACAAATGTTTCATAAAAAACCGTAAAAATAACTATAAATACAATAGTTTACTTTCTGTAACGGCATTTGCTTTTTTTTTATTATTTTTAATATATTTACTTGTTTACAATAAGATTCCATTATGCGTCAGGGGTCTTAAAGACGTTCAATATGGTCCAGGATATTCTTATTTAAAACCCAATGTATTCTATTAAGGACTTTGACAGTATTCAATTTTCTAATCTTTCACGGTTATTTTTAACATATTTTTTTAAACTATTGATTACATTACTAAATCCAATCATTTTGATAATCGGAGATTATATTGAAATTTGTCTTGACAATTGCTATTGAGCCATTTTTATTGCTGTATTTTTTTATTTGTAATATATATATATATATATAATTTGACCATTTTATAACTGACTATTCGGTTTTATATTTTAGTAGCTCAAATTATTTTTAAAAGATTTTATATTTTTATTATAAATTCAATTATTATTAAAATGTTATATTTAAAAAATAGTACTATCTGTACAAAATTAGTTTAATCTGTACACAAATGATTTATTCTAGTTACCATATTAAGTAAATCATGTAAAATCAATTTGACTATAGGATTCCTAGCAACTGGCTATAAAAAATGGTAGGTGAGTAAGGAATTCGAGTGAGGAAAAGCAAATATTATTAGTTTCTTAATCTCTTTCGTCATTTTGTTGAGTCTTCTGAAACCCATTTATCCTTTTCCGGATCATATATTGCTATAGCTTACTTGTAAAAAAATGCTTATCCTATTCCAGTTCTTCCCATTCTTCCAATCGTTACCTCGTAGTATTCCATGTCATGTTTCAGCAAGTTATTCTACGTACATATCGGTCTCCCCACCTTTCGCATTCCCGAATTAAAAGGCTATCTTTAATTTCCCTATTGTATCATAACGATACTGCTTTCTTTGGACTAAAGTATCTGGTTTTTTATTTGAATTACTTGATCGAAGTAAGCTCACACTGCTATTACGAAAATATTTTTGACATAATTTTTCCTTCTATCGTAATTTTAGATTATGATAAGATATCTGACGTTACACAGGTGTATGCCTGTATATTAAATAAATTGTAATGTATGCGGTGAGACACTTATCTATATGTTTTGACCTAATAATTCTCGTTGGCGACCCAATACCTCAAAACATTAAAAACTGAACAAGGCAATGATCACACAACATGATGGTGAGAGCCCCTTCACAAGCTACGAACTATCTCCGTTTGTTTTCTTTTTAATTAGGGACAATTATGTGATAATATAATATCAAAGGAATTTTGAAATCATATCTCTATTTTAATATTATTTACATAAAGATACAATACGTAATAATTACGCACTTTAACGTTCAGATAGACTAATAGATGGAATTCTATCTCTCCGTATTATTTCTGAGATGTAATCAGCCTATATAAAAATGCGATAGATGGCCCTAATAATTGAATGTTATCATTGTTATCATTGATTACCTTGTTGGGTTTTTATAATCAATCAGTCCTTTATAAAAAAACATTTATTGTCAATATCATTATAGATTGCCAAATAAATTAGTATTAGTTTCGCCGGACAATGCTATCAGTACCACATGCAAAGAAGTACGCCGGCGTAGAACAGTTGCCAAAACGTACTATGGCACTGATCAATCTAATACGATATATAATCAATGTTTATAGTAAATTTCGTCCGTATATCACTGGTCGCGCCGGCTCTCAGGTGGGTGCAGCCGTTTGGTCTAAATTTTATGCGACATGTTGCGAAAAAAGCTTCATGTAACTGTCGAATGATATTGCATAAACCTGATTGGATCCTGTTTGACGGCTCGAATGCGCCTGTGGCATTTGCAGGCTCATTGTATAAGGCACCTCCTTGCAACAATGTTACTCATTTTAGCAGAAGAAAAAAGTAGATTGACACCGTCGATTATGTAAGCAAACGCTTAATTAGGTAATAAAAATATAAAAGCAGATCTCATACCGTTCAGTCTCTTGTGTGATTTGATGGCGCATATAATGAATGGCAAACTTACCTGAAAAGAAGAAAAATATATTTAATTTTTATTACCAATGATTGAGAAACAAGCTAATACAAGATAAAGATTGCATAACAACATTTTCATTGAAATACAGAAAAATTGTTATAATATTTTTCATTTATTTAAGAGTTAATTTCTATAAAACGTTGATTCTGGCTACAAAAATACTCGTAACAGAAACCGAATGGCAAAACCTTAACCTCATGCTTATTTGATTCTGTCACCCAACTGGGACTAACCATTTCTAGGGTCGACAGGGCTCTGATAATACAATCAATTATTTAAACGTTGTAGTAAAATGCTTATAAAACTAAATTGTTGGGGGTTAGGTGAGGGCTTTGGAGTGTAATGTAGTCAGGGTTTATCTATAAGTATGTTTTCCGTTTCTTTATTCCACTACAACTTCTAAACGCTCAAACCGATTTAGAAGTGAGTGGTATTGTTCGAACCGTTATGTCATCCTGAGTGTTATAGGGTACCTTAACTGACAAAATATTAAGTAAATAGTTGTCTAAATGTCCAAATCTCCATATGTCAATAAATTAACATAAATATATCGTGTTTGGTGTCCAATGAAAGGTCTGATTGAGTATATTCCGAAAATATACATGTCTCTATATGTATACATACATAAACCAGAACCACTTCTAAATCGGTTCAAGCATTTATAAGTTATGGTGGTATAAAGAAACGGAAAACATATATAGATAAACCCTGAACACATTACACTCTTTTTTTGTTTGTAAGTCTACACGACTTACAAACAAAAAAAGAGTGTAATGTGTTCAATCAATGAGTTGTATTTTCCATTCGATGGCACCAGTTATTATAAAATTAATTCCACTCAGAAGTCGAGGTGTTCAAAATGGCGGTTTCGAAGGTGGAAATAGTTAGGGCTTACAACAGGGCTGCATGGCTGTAATATTTTGCTGCTCCAAAAAGCATTTGAAACTAAGCGGTAAATTATTGTTTTGGATAGCTCTTTATCACCGATTCTTCTGGTCCTTTGATCTGGACCCAGATTACATTTTCCTGCTATCCACCGCCTTTAGCCTGGGTAAATATGTAGGTTTCGTGCATCTGAGCGACTGAGAAGTGCAGCAGGGCCAAATCCAGTTTCTCTTAATTTTCAGCCTCTCGGGCGAGTTTCGCAACGCGATAGCAATCTGGTCGATGCGTGTCGCGATGCGTGGATTGTTCCGGCACCGGACAGTCCGACAGAAAGGAACGTTCCCGGGCGTGTCAGCGAGCGGCCGCCGCCCCGAACGGGTTTAAACTTCAAAGTTGGGGCCCGTAGGTGAAATGCCTCGGCACCTGTGTAAAGGTTAAATAAAGATAAAACGGTTCCGTCGAAAAGCCGGTCCGGTTGGGCGCGGACCGCCGCACCGTCGCCGGTGGCGCAATGCCGTCCACATTCCAGCTTGTACCGCTACTCTGGGGCCGGTAACACACTACACGGCTTAACCCAACCACCATAAACATTGACAGATCAGACCACTCCTCAAAAACGTGGAACCTCAAAAAAGCAGATGATATGGCGATTATACAATTATTTGTAAAAATTTAAACGAAATGTATTATTTGTAGAAAACCTGACGCTCCTGGTATCTTCTTCTAAATCTTTCGATGCCTCTCCACTATCGGAGGTTGGACGTCAGCTCTCCGTATGTGTTTCAATTCTGTGCCAAGCGAAATAGGTCTTTTACGCTATCTATTCCAGTCCATTCCCTGATGTTCCTCAGTCACGACTTTCTTCTTCTTCTAGCGCATCTCTTCTTCTCAATCTTGCCCATCATAATTACTTCAAGAAATTGGCATTGATCGTGTCGAAGCACATGTCCTAAGTAACTGGTTTTCTTCTGTTTCATGGTCAATATGAGTTCTCGAGATCGATTGACACGCCGTAGAACTTCCACATTCGTGACTTTATGGCTAATTTTCAACCTTCTTTGGTAACACCACATCTCAAAGGCTTCAAGTTTTTTGCTGGTTGTGTCCATGATGGATTAACACTAAAGCAATCTAATTCAGAGATTTATGTTGAGGTCTCGAGTGCAACGATCCTTCTTCATTTTGTTATAGGACTTACGGCCATTTTGTTAAAGTCTTCATTACCTTGTCGGACTCCCATGTTTCATTTGCCTATGTGCCTAGGTACTTGTATTACGATACTCTTTCCAAATTAGCCCCTGCCACCGTCGGGTTCTAATACTCGTTCCTTGAAACCACCGTAATCTTTGTTTTAGTAAGGTTCATCGAAAGTCCTGCTTTCTGACTGCACTCGTAGACGCTATCAACTATCTTCTGCAGATCTTTAGCCGTAGAGGCCACAAGAGCGGCATCATCAGCGTATCGCAAGTTATTCACCACTAGTCCGTTGATAGTGATACCCTACTTTTGTTCCTCCAGCGCTTCGGAGATGATAGCTTTCGAGTACAAGTTAAATAGAAGCGGAGACAGGATGTATCCTTGCCTAACACCTCGACAAATAGGGACTTCCTCGGTTCCACCACCGCTGACTCTCACTGTGCTGGTCTGGTCCGACCTCCTATTATCTGCAAACGACAATCGCCGATTTTGCCAATCGTGGCATAAAGTGGCCGTTTTACACCTCACGTCGCCTACAAAAATCATTCAATTTAATTTTGCTTTGTAAAGAAAAAAATAATAGGTGTGAAAAGAGAAATTAAATATGTCTTTACTAATTACGAGTTAACATAAAACAATTGTATAATAACATCTACATCGTCAAAGAGCAGCATTTTCGTTTGCAGCATGTAAAAAAAATTATTAAACTAAAAATGGCAAATAAAAATTAGGAAGTAAAAAGTAATACAATAACACGTTCTTAAATATTATAACTAATAGTCAACTAAACATTATTTGTTGTTTTTATAAACAATTAAAATAAAAAAATACTTAAAATCAACACAATAATACGTTATTTCATGTGAAGATACATACAGTATATCAGAAAAACAGACTCATCGTTTTTGTATGGAAGACATATTTTTGTGGGATTATCGTAGTTTCTCTGACTATACGTAGACGTTTACGATCAAATAGGGACATAGTCCTAAATGGATAGCTTCAATAATGTTGTTATCCTATCAGAAGTTTCAAAATTTTTGTATTTTTTAAGGAATTTATATATTTGTAGAGGGTCGCAGATGCGGCTGCAAACCTTTTTGACCTAGAGGTAGCCTAAATGGCGAAATTTCATCTATCCTGACAAAAATGCAGAAGAGCGGGACTACCAGAAGTACAATATCTCAATTACACATCCCTCTTATTATTCTCTATTACACATCCCTCTTACACAACTCCATATTTTATTACCCGAAAATAAATATTTAAACTATATTAAATTCTAAACTATACTTAATTTGCCTATAAGTATACAGAGCAATTTATTATTGAAAATGCTTAGAAATATTATTGGATTTATTACTGATTCTTCTATTTTATACTTTCTGATATGAACGATCAATTATTTTTGGAATAAACAAGTTGATAAATAATATGATTACATTTTACCTTAATTCCCAGTAAAATACCAGGAAAATAAGGTGATTTCTTGCATGATGCTAATTCATCATGCAATTGGTTGACCTCACCCAATGAATTACATAGTACAGTACAACTCTGATTATGTACTTAGTCTACGTACGAGTATAAGCAACATACTCGTAATTGAAAGTCGCCAGTTACGTTACATAAGATGAATAATCCAAGTGTAATTATGGTATGAACTTGTCCCATTGCCCTCTCGAGTATATGGTATATCGTATGTATTGATTACTTGTTTATACGAGGGCCACACTGAAAGTTTCTGGAATGAAAAAGAAAGATATACAATGAATGGCCAAAAACCAATTTATTGTTTCTCAAAATTTTCTTTTAAGCTTTTATACAATTTGTATACCATTATTCATTCTACGTCATTCCGCTCCTCCGTGATGGCCTCGGTAACATGTTTATAACATTCTCCTACAGCCTCTTCTGGCAATGAAAATCGTTGACCGCGTAATTAGTTCTTAATTTTCAGGAACAAGAGTAGTCACAAGGTGCCAAGTTGGGTTGAAGGATGGTACTTGGAGGATGGCTCATGAGTTTTACGTTTTTCGCCTTCGAAAATTCGTTTGTCTGGCTGGCCGTGTGGGAGCTGGAATTGTCACGGTCCAAGACGATGCAGCGTTTACGTTTGCTTTTATAAAGTTCGTCAATAACTTTCGGCAATCAAATGGTCGTGTACCAAATTAGTCATTAAGGTTGACAGGATCGCATTTAAATTCTGCTTGTGCTTTCCTCCGAAAGAACCTGTGCTTTCCTCCGAAAAAAAGATGCAATTATAAACGGAGAAAAAAATATGTACGCGAGTTCCTTAAATAACTATTTCCCTAACTAAACTGCAATAATCACCAAACAAGGACGCAGTTTAAGAGCCTTATTACAAAATAGCGTAGGTATTCTTTTAAAATGAGTTGAAAAAATGAACGCATTTTTTTTTGGATGTAACTATAAAAGATAGGATAAATAAATAAATAAATAAATAAATAACTATTCAACCCTGGGAGAAAACCGCGGCACTGAGCGCTCTTCTCTTGCGCAAGCAAATATATACACAATTTCTAATTGTTTTTTGCAGTGTTTTCTCCTTTCTAATGACAATAATTTATATTATGTCGTATTGCTAAAAGAGTGAACTTTAATATAGTATAAGTATTATATAAGAATCTTATTTTATTTCTGAGAAAATTAGAATGATACAGGAAGATTTTTTTTTAATTTTGTGTAATTGTAAGTAATGTATACCTTGGATATGTGGTCAAAAAACGAAAAAATAAAGCCGTAGTGTACATCAAGAATACATGACGGACATAAAAAAAAATAGTATACGGTTTTCGTTGTAGTGATATTACTGTATTAAGGAGCTCAAAGTTTGCCTTCCGAGCGTTTTACGAATAACGACTTTCGGAAAATGGGCTGAATAAGTAAATAATATTCGTTATATCTAAAATTAAAGGCCGCTATGGTCAACATCAAGAAATGGTCCAGGTAATTCAGTAATTAAAGTTTGTAGAAATCTCTTCATTTCTTGGAATTAGAACGCCAAAAATCCACTTTTCTTGCCTTTCAGGAAAAAATATGTGATAGGGCTCTTAATAAAGACTCTACTCCATGATTGATAATGTATGAAGCATTGTAATATAAGATCGTTGCCGGTATGTCAAACCTCGTTGCCGAATTTGCGTTTCTGGCTGTGGTATACGCACTATGCACAGCTGTCTGGAGAAGTTTGCCTGCCAAAACGCCAAATGACTGTCTTTCTAGAATGCAGCCGTGCCCTTATCGATTGTCTGAGACGTCATTATGATATATTATGTATAGTCGACGAAAACTTATTTATCAAATTTATCGTTAAGCCAGAGGCCAGGGATAATCAACTATCACATTTCGCGGCAACTATAAGTCGGAAAAATTGTTTACATCCATTAACGACATTTAGTAACAACACGAGGTAATTAAAACAGTTAAGATGAATAGTCCAGGATTTTTTTATTTACAAGAAAATTAAGTTGCTGAAAAATATTCTTAACCTATTTGATTACCTAATCTATAAGTATGTACCGTCTGTAATATCCGATTGAGCTTTACGACTGGTTAAAATGTTTTTTCTCGTAATACATCGTATGTATCTTCTATACCGTATGTATAATACATTTATCTTCTCTTGTATAACATCGTTTTTTGGTTATTTACCCATAATTAGAAATAAATGTTATCTGCGCATATGCGATGCTCATTAGCATTATTATGGGTCAGAATTAATATGCAAAATGAGCTGACTCGTACTTTTATCGCCTATAAGACATATATCAGCTATTAGCATCCGGGATGCAAATGAATGGTCGAATGCGACCAAACCGGTAGCTGGGTTGGTTACATTACTATTGGAGTCCATCTTTTACTACATTACTGTGTCGTAATGGGGCGAAATTGGGTGGTACGAGATTAGATCGTTCCAGCACAGGTGTTAGACGGAATTATATACGTATAAGAAATTCTACTACTCTTATTGTTATCCCATCTGGTTTAATTTCACAATGAATCTGAAGATACTTTTAGATGTAATATTGCTTAGTGTCATATTTCTTGTACGCGTCTTGTATTTAAACTTTATTGTATTCGACTTTCTTGTATTCGTCTTTCTTGTACGCACTGTATCCCCCCCTCCCCCATTCCCTCCTATTACCAGTCGTTGGCAAAAAAAATGTTTATAAAATCTGTTGTTGGTTGCCTGTTCAATATGATTTACGTTCGGTCGCCATAATACAAGGCTTGAAAACATCAAGGTGTGCAGCATCTGAGTTGTCGGCCCTATGACAACTATATGCACAAACGATGCAAAATTCGATGTTTGAAACGAAAAAAGAACACTTTACTTTGATGCGCCTCACCCTCTAGTAGGCAGTCTATAATAAAACTTAGCAACCGTGATAAAAATTGTCGGATCATTGGACAAGGACTCCCATGCCTCGTTAGGGACGTATCCTTCACATGTATGGGGTATACACGAGTTGTCAACTACAACGGGCGAACCCGTCACCTCAGGAAGTTTTAACGATTAGTCGTTCTATCTCCCTGGAGTGAGCGCAGAAGACTTGGACAAAACAGTCAACCGCCAAGCTCGGCCACAAACCCGTAAGAGGCCAACGCCTTAACCGCGAGATAGCCAGGAGTGTTACCCAGCGGGTTTACACTCACGCCCTTACTTCCAATTGCGACCAGATTACTCTAGTCTCTCGATTGGTTACGAGTTCGAGGTCGCTTGCGCGGTCCTCTCCCTTAAGAAGCGGTGAAACGGTGTATACCGAATCTATCGCGGACCACGGCATCCTTTGCCCGGCTGTTCACCCAGGATCGGGTAGCCGATGGTCGTTTCAAGAGCAGTCGCCGTAAGGCCCGCAACCACCCCCGCTCTATAGGAAACACTACTGCTTCCAGACTACCCCGACTGTTAGTCAGAGTAACGGCCGAATTCGGTCGCACGCTTGAGACGATGGGTATTGGAGTGGCGTTTGTGCAGGAGCAGTTCACGTTCCTCGGTAAAACCCGGGGTATTGACGGGCGGTGCGTTGTGCTCGAGAAGGGGCACCGACCCATGGCAGGGATCGCGGTGAGTTCGTCTCTCCCGCCTCCCCTGTTCCTGGATCGGCTCTCCAGTGAGCACCTCGCCTGCGCGTCCATAGTTATCAACGATGTGGACTGCTACTTCATCAGCGTCTACTTCCAGTTTGGCGAGGCTGTGGACGCCTACGTTGCTGAACTCGCCGCGGCCCTTGACGCTCTTCGGGGTCGGCCGGTAGTGGTAGCGGGCGATTTTAATGCCCGCTCCCCGTCCTGGCACGACGACGGCAACCTGGACCGCCTGGACAGGGTCGCGAAGGGAAGAGCCGAGGCTGTCGAGGAGCTGATAGCGACCTATGGGTTGCATATTGTCAACTCCCCCGGGCAGCCCCGGACCTTCTGTGGCCCCGGCGGGTCCAGCAATGTGGATTTGACGCTGTGCTCCCCTGGATTCGCCCGGGAGATGATGAACTGGACCGTCCACGAATCGTCGTCTTCCTCAGACCATAGACTAGTTACCTTCGACATTGGCCGCCGTGTGAATCCCCCGTCCCCCTCGGAATGGGCGTACCGCACCTCGGATGTGGACTGGGACCGCTTTGGGGAGTCCCTCTGTGAGAGGCTCTCCCGGTTCCCGTCCCCTCACTCCAATTCGGCCGAGGCACTTAGTGTTGCACTTCATGAGGCAGTTGCCTCGGCCTGCGAGTCGGTCCTCGGTCGGAGGAGGCCCTGCGGAGGCTTTACGGCACCGTGGTGGTCTCCGGAAATATCCGACCTTCGCAGGTGCTTCCGGCAAGCGTACCGCCGCATGGGGGAAGCCCGCAGGGGTTCTCTTCCCCCTGAGCGTGTGGAGGTACTTCGGGAGTCCCTGAGATCGGCTCGGAGCGTCTACCACGCCGCCATTAGGCGTGCCAAGACTGATTCCTGGCGTACATGGGTTAGCGAAGTTGGGAATGCAAACCCATGGGACATGAAGAACGTCATCGACAAAGGTGCCAAGCGGGGTGGGAACTACCTCTCTAGCATTGTCGAGGGTACTTCCGCCCCGCTTGACACCGAAGGTACTCTTTCAGTTCTCCTCGGTTCTTTGTGTCCATCGGATCGGAATGACAATGACGATCCCCACCACGCGCAGCTGCGGCGGCTTATTGCCGTAGACTCGCGCGTACCTGATCTGTCAGAGGTAACAGCGGACGAGGTCGGCACCATCATCGGGTCGCTATCGCGCAGAAAGGCACCGGGGATAGACAACTTTACGTCTGATATAGTGAAGCGGGTGTGGGAATTCGCAAGATGGGAGGTGACTGTCCTGATGCAGAAATGCATTAGGGACGGTCATTTCCCATTATGCTGGAAGGCTGGCCTCCTGCGGGTGATTCCCAAAGGTAACGACAAGCCGCGCTCGGATCCGAAAGCGTACAGGCCCATCACGCTCCTTCCCATAATGGGTAAGGTGCTCGAAGTGCTTGTGCGCGAACGGCTGGAAAGGACTCTGTCTCCCCAGAACGAGCGTCAGTTTGGCTTTACCCGAGGGAAAAGCACGGAGGACGCCATCCTGTTTGCGAAGAACTGGGTCCGCAACTATGACGGCCGCTACGTGGTAGGCGTATTTTTGGATATCTCCGGTGCATTCGACAACGCGTGGTGGCCGATGCTCATATGCAAGCTTCGCGCCCGCCTGTGCCCGAACAATTTGTTGAAAGTAGTGAGGAGCTACTTTTCAGACAGATCTGTCACTCTGAGGTACGGCCCGACCAGCGTCACCAAAACCCCGACTATGGGCTGTCCACAGGGGTCAGTGTTGGGTCCTAGCCTATGGAACATTCTCTTTGATGATTTCCTCGGTCTACCTTACCCGGAGGGGTGCACCGTCAGCGCTTATGCAGACGACGCTCTCCTCCTGGTGGGCGGCAGGAGTCGCGCAGAGGTCGAAAGAAGGGTGGCTGACTCGCTGGACCTGATCCTCGGATGGGGTCAGCGAAACAGACTCACCTTCTCTCCGACGAAAACTCAGGCGCTTCTCCTGAAGGGACATCTTAAGCGGAACCCTGTTATCAGGATGAACGGTCGCCCGGTATCCTTCCCGGCCACCGTTCGATACCTGGGGGTGACGCTTACGGCTTCCCTTTCCTTTCTTTCGCACGCAAAGATTACAGCCGAAAAATCCCGGGATCTATTCTTTGCGCTCCGCGGAGTGAGTCGGGCCGACTGGGGAATTCGTTTCCCGGCGGTCATGACTATCTATAAGGGCGTCTTCGTCCCGCGTGCGACTTATGCCGCACGCGCTTGGACGGAGTCTGCTGTTCCTGAGGCGACGCGTGTCGCGCTGCTGCGCGGACAGCGCATCCCTCTCGTGGCCCTGACCGGGGCGTACAGAACGACGTCCACTCTTGCGTTACCCGTCATCGCTGGCGTTCTGCCGATTGACCTGGAGATTCTGGAGCGTGCAGCCTTGTCGCGGTACCGCCGGGGCGAGCCGGTAGTCCTTCATGGCCTATCGATCGACCCGGTGGCGCACCGAGCTGGGGAGTTTGCCCGCCTGATTCGGGTGGAGTCCTTGCGTGTCTGGCAGGCTAGATGGGACGCCGGGGGTACGGGCCGCCTCACCCATTGCTTCTTCCCGTCTGTTGCAGTGCGGATGGCAAATTCGTTTCTGCGGTTCGACCACCATACTACGCAGCTGGTTGGGGGCCACGGAGAGTTCAGAGCCAAACTATTTGACTTTGGACTTGCCGATGACCCCCGGTGCGCCTGTGGGTATGGTCGCCAAACTGCGGAACACGTAATTTGGTCTTGCCCAATTCTAGCGGCTGCACGGGAGAAATTGATGGATGCAGTGGGCGCGTGCGTTGGGCGTTCTCCGATTTGGTACCCGGATTTGGTCAGTTGTAGGAGCTGCTTCCAGTCGTTTGGCGAGTTTGTGGGGCTCTGGGTGGCTTCTTGGGAAAGCATGAGGCTTCGGGATACCCCCCAGGGGGTACCCTCTTCCTTGGTGGCGTGATTCGGCGGCTACTTCCAGCCCGAAGTGCCCGTCTTTGTGTCCGTCTCTTTACCGCCCCGAGGGGCGTTTCGTTCTTTGCAGGATCCAGGGATTCCTCCCCCCCGTGGCTGCTCCGAGACCTGCCCACGGACAGCGCGCCTTCACGTTCATTGTTCTGGAGCGTCCTCTACCCCGCTTACCGGCTCCTAAATTTACGATATTGTTGTTCTTTTCTCGATAAATTTGTAATATTTTGTAAAATTTTTAATTTTTTTTTTGTAAATAAGTTTTATTTTTTTGAATAAATGGGTTCTCGGGGCGGTACGGGGGGGGTGGTTTACCCTATTTCACCCCCTGCGCGTTTTACCCTTCTGGTACGCGCAGGGTTGTCGTAGCACGACATCCCGGGCAGACAAGACGACCCTCGTCGTTATAACTGCCCGGGCGGTGGGCGGGGTTTGCTGCCCTCACCTATCGCCTTGAAACTCTTAACTGTTAGTCAGAGTGCGCAATCGATTGGCTAATGCCGCACGGTCGATTGGCTTCCACCGCACGGTGCGCAGACCGTCCAGGAGCGCCAGAAGGTTGATTCCTAGGAGAAACTAACCCTAAGGCCAGAGTCCTACCCAGGCTCGCACTTCATGCGTGGAGGCCGTCGGATGGGTGTTGACCCGTGAGTGTGACCAACCCTGAACAGAATGGGTTTTCGTGGCCAACTCAGCAAGGGCCCCTTAACTCCCTGTATACCCCATGTATACCCCAACAATTTACATGTACAGCAAGGGCCCCTTAACTCTCTGTAACTCCTTGTATACCCCAATAATTTCACGGATTTTAACAAGATGGCTATTGTGGAGGCAAGGCATTTAGGCAGGTGCATTGGCTTGCTTATTCGCACAGAGAGCCACTATTTAGCAACTATCTAGTAACATAAATCTGGGAAGTGTCCAATAAGTGTTACAAAAATTTCAAAATATAAATTTTTCAACAAAGACAAATAAAGTTGCATCAAAATGCAAAATAACTCGATGGACCCTCTCTCATGGAAGTTATAGGTACGCCCATATATGGTATAACGTATATTCCAATTTTTGTTGCTCCATTTTAAATGTTACTATGTTTTATGCCAGTTACTTATTCCCGAAAATATAATAGCCTGAAGCCTGACCTGTCAGCCAGCTCCACTTTCGGGTATTTATCGGATTTCGGGGATTAATATCGGAGATTAATATCTAGCACACGTCCTCTGCTAAAACACCCTTTTCCCAAGGGTGTTTTAGCAGAGGACGTGTGCTAGATATTCTCACACAGAGCTCGGATAATAAGTCTTGATGGAACTCAATAGTCAGTAGACCAATACAGTTACGAATTATGATCGATCCAGCCTTTGCAGACCAGTGACGTACCTACGCGCACACGTGGTTCTTGCATGACTGGAGAGGTAGAGTCAAACGCACAGCGAGGCGTTTACGCACCGGCGAATTAGCTCGCGTGTGCGACCGCGGCGCGGTCGATGACTCGCATGGAAGCCCGGCGCGGGCGTCTCGGAAGACCCAGTGGACGCCGCGGCACGTTGATTCCGCGGATAATCAAAGGCCATATAGGTGGTACAGGTGCAATAGGAAGAGACAATAAAGACGCGACAAATCCAGCTTGATAGAGCACTTTCAAGCAACTCAAACTCTCTGGTGACATGCGAGAGAAAAGTGGTGGCTTCTCGCAAAGTCGACTCCAAAAGGCTAGAAAAATATAATATAAAGAGAAATCACAAATAATATTTAAAGTTACTGACGCACAAACAGAGAGGACATTATTGCTATTGCGAGCAGGTTTCAGAATGCGAGAAGATCTCGAAGTCAGATCCAATTAATACAGCAGTACGAGGAATTGAGGCCAAACCAGCAAAGCAGGTGGCGTTAAAATACAATACCTTAGTAGTCCGAGTACATTGTCTGAAAAGAGATGCTCAAATTTGATATGGACAACAATGAGAGATCGAAAATAATGGTATACCGGAGACGCAGGCAGAAATCTGCGAGTCTCAACATGTAATTCATTAGTCAAGTATGCAACGAAACCGACAGCCGTCAGAACTAAAGCTATCAACTCCAAATTTAGCTATATAAAATACAAGCGAAGTCGGTACGCGTGGTCACGAACTTAGCATCATTATAAATTAAAGATGAAGCCCTACAATGGGACTTTGCTGAAGGAAACTTGTAAACTAACTAAAGAGAAGGGTTTTCGGTATGTTTGGGTTAGACAACGTCAGATATATGCGAGACGATGGAGCTACTCCCCTTACCATTTCCAAACTGAAAGACTAAGAAAATCATTGACACAACACAAAGTTGATTGTCAAATTTACATTCGTCTCCGATTGACTGATTTTGAGAAAGTTTCAACAGGCTTGAATATCGGTTAATTTAAATAGATGTGCCCTCCCGGCCAAATTTGATATCTGCTAAAGTGAGCAGTGCTGACGGCGAGGATGAAGCCACTACAGGGATTTTCATATCTCCCTTAAATTTCCTCGCAGTGCTGGTCAATTTTCATAGAAAAAGAAGAAATATTTTTTTATCAATGGAACATGGATAGCCGATTACAAGACCTAAATCGGATGAAATGACAAAAGTGATAATGGTTATAATTCTGCTGCCTAGGTAGTAAATGGTTAACCAAGTCAAAGTCATTTCTCGGATTAACCAAGTTGTTTAAGACAGGAAATCGTGGAGTTTGTCCAAAAAACTGAGGCTGAAAATGGTCAACACAATGCGTCTATTCTATCTTACTATAAGAACGTGAGAAGTCCAAGATAACGACTGTTATCATCAACAAACTTTAAGTCTTCGGTAATAATAGGCAAATCGAGATACGGACAAATCAGTGCATAAATTGACTTAAAAACGAAGTGGTGTTGGATCAACTAACACTTCGAAACGGTCTATAAAAGATCGGTCTAACCATTGAGTGGATATTTCACCCAAGCCAGACCTAGAGAGAAATAAAAATGCAACTTCATACCGTTAGTGAAAATGCTCATAATGAGAGTATGTAGTATGTAAGGACTGATGCACAAGCCAATGATCGATCATCAAAACTAAAACTTTTGACTAATAAAACCAGTCCAATGCAAAATAATGGTTCAGGTTTTTAAACAATAACAGAAATTTGCTCGACAACTTTTAGGTTAGGACAACGATAGTAAGAAGAGTCAAATCGCTGAAAGACCGGAACTATATAATCCAATGGCTTCGCGTTAACAATCATTTCCATTCGGTATAACGAGTAATAACGGTGACTTGATTAACGAGTAATTTACGAGATGATGATTAAATGACTTTACTTAAAGGCGCTTGACAACGCTTGCATGTCTTCATTGCCACAACAAGGGCGGCTCGAATAATTTTTCTTTTTATTATTTCTCAGCTTTTAGTATCGGCAACTCATCTACTTCTAACTTTTTCCATCGGCATATAAACACAGGGTGGTAGGTGTAGGCCTCCTTAAGTTAAAGACATTGTTATCATCCCTTTTTATCCATTGATGTAAATTATCTCTTCTTTGTTGTCTATTCGATATTCAGTGTTCTGATATATTCGCTTCCACTCATGGGTGCCGACAGGGAGTGCAACTAGACTAGGTTTAGGTTTACCTTTTCTACTTGGCCTAGGGCTAGTTAAGGTTTGTAACTAGGGTTATTAAAGGTTTCTACTTTTACTGCAGATACAAAATAAAATACATCGATATAAATAGGAATTGAAGCCGTATTGCCTTTAAAGTAAACTTATTTATCACCTTTTCAATGAAAAAAATCCCTGTCTTCCTGCACGCCACTTCTACTTTTTCCTTGCCTGTGCACGCTTAACATGCATACGTATGATAAGCGTTTATAGCCCATAGTGGACCTGCTCCATGTATTGTATTTGCTCGTATTAACATGGTAAATGCGCGTTCTATCATGCAAGTCGTGACTGGAAGGGTACGACCTATTTTCATGGCAATATCCTATCTTCTATCATTGATTTTATTGGGTATAGATTGATCAATGCTACAGTACATTTTGGCAACCCTTCGGCGCCGGCGACATGCAGGTGGCACTGATAGCATTATCCGACAAAACTAATATCAATTTATTGGGCCATCTATAACAACATTGATAATGAATGTTTTTTTTATAAATGAGTGATTGATTATAAAAAAACCCATTATTTAGCCAATAATAATATAAAATTATTAGTGTCATCTATCGCATTTTTATATAGACTGATTACATCACAGAAATAATACGGAGAAATTAGAATGCCATATATTAGAATATTTGAACATCAAAGCGCCTAATTACCATAAATTAAAACCTGCACATCTAACTACAATTGACATATTTGTGTAAGTAATATTTAAATAATAAAAGCTATGATTTAACCGGTCGGACGCTAACAATGCCTATAGGCATTTTGCGTCATTTAACAGATCCGTCGTAGCCCTTTCGGGAGGCCCCCATATATATATATATATATATATATATATATATATATATATATATATATATATATATATATATATATATATATATATATATATATATATATATATATATATATATATATATATATATATATATATATATATATATATATATATATATATATATATATATATATATATATATATATATATATATATATATATATATATATATATATATACCTATATATATATATATATATATATATATATATATATATATATATATATATATATATATATATATATATATATATATATATATATATATAATATACATGACTAACAAGATTATTAGGTAACAAGATGGAATTCATGGAAAAACGATATTGTTAGTATTTAATTATAAAATCGATGAAACTGTTGCGGCGCAGTTTTTGCGCGCGAAGGCTGGCTTCCGACCGGTTAAAGAATCGTTTATTATTATATTTTTATTGTATTTTGAGATAGGAAACGGTAACGGCGCGGCGTATTTAGAGCGTCATCTGAAGTGCGCCGCCATACTATTATACCACGAACGCTGTCGTATTGAACCTAAAAGAAGATTAATTAATTTTTGGAACTATGAGTGCCATCTACATGTTGCGTTTCATAGTGAAATTCTAGCTGACAAATCGTAGTACTGAGTTGAGCAATGTAATACGCTTAATAATCAATGGCCTCCCGTACCTACTTTCATTCTACATCCGATCTTTTCTGCTAAAGTCCGTAGATATACACTGTAAAATATCATTAGGATCTTTAGATTTTTAAAAGATGAAAAATAGTAGTGTCGTTATTAATAAAGCCACCCCAACCCATGTGTGCGCAGAACCCTTGGCCAATTGATCACACCTGTCTTAATTTATGCACGATTCGCATGTTTGCCTGCCTAGATAAGTAGGCAATGCGAAGAAGGCAATGCGAATGATAATAATTATTATCTAATAGTCAAACGAGTTAAGGTGAGGAACGCCCGCTTGGGCAGCGAAACCAAATTGATAAGGTAAACAAAAACCTGCTGGCGCCCCTGGCCATCGGCCGCTGCCGCATAGTTTATTGACTCGAGTAGGCGCTCGTAGGACTGATATTGCCGTAAATAACCGATGCAGTGATGGTAAGAACACACAATGAGAAGGAAGTAAAAAAGTCCAAGAGAGAAGAGCCTCAATCAGGGCCATTTTGCGTATTCTTATAAGTCAATAGAGTAGAGCGTCTTAAAATGTATAGAAAACATGTTAAAAGATTAAAAGTACAGCACACATATATGTCAAATAGCGAAATTTTGTATCCCTTTGAAAAACCATGTTTTTTTATGTTTGATTATTTTGACGTATTTTCTTACATAATATCACGTATCATACATAATAACACTTGAAAAAATTATAAAGGTCTCAAAACCAAGCTGATATGCGCCCGTTGAGCAACAAAACTTTTCGTGTTTTTATTATTTCTTTTGATATTTTTTATCTTTCCCTTTGACTTTTCTTCTCTCATTATGGAGGTAGGTATAAGAAGTCTAACCTAACTCTAGATGTGTATGTATTTTCATGTAGCTATGTAGCCCTCTGAATGTATAGCTAGATTCGAGATAGGGGATATTTACTTTACTATTATCAATGTACTATTTATCAATTTACTAATTTTGAATAGGATAGAAAACGAATTTACCGCGTGAAATTTGTAGGACCCGACGTTTCTTTCTTCTTAAAATGTTCCCGCCGCCGAACGCCGAACGCAAAGACGTAAAACAGGATACAGTGAGTGTTGTGTGCAAGACGGATTTTAAAAATTCCCGCGCTCCGAGCCCGGCCCCCCACCACCGTTATAACCTACGCAGTGGCGGCAGCGGTTTGCGGCCTACCCGCAAAACAACGGACTGACAGCTCTTCAGTTTACCCTAGACAACGGCGGCTGCAACGTCACCGAAACGTCGGGTCCTACAAATTTCACGCGGTAAATTCGTTTTCTATCCTATTTATAATGTCAAACAACCGCGATAGTCTTCGATTTCATATTACTAATTTTGATTTGAATTTTTAATTCTTAAATTATATGCAAGTAAACTTTTCTATAACATGTAACATTGTCCTTGCCAGGAGATCGAGCTTGTGGCCGCCGTCAGGTATTTGAGGCCGCTGCCAGATCTATCAGCATTTAATCGGACAACATATCGATCTAGTGTGCGACAAACTTCGCCTTTGCCCTCGGCAATTATTCACCTGCAAAACTACCTACGTAGATACGAAGACTCTGTTAGTAGTATACTGAGCTCTGGTGGAATAGCTGATAGGGTAAGGGCTGCGGTAAACGACAGGGCTACAAGACCGGTCTAAATACAGGCCTGAAACTGGCCAGATTGCATCAAAAGACCATATAAGCACTATTCCATTGGCGTTTTTAAATACTGCAACGTATTCACAGTCTTTAAAATATTTAGATATAGGATAATACTGCAGTATTTATTGAGGGATGGCTTGAGGAAATACATTATCCATTCCCACAAAAAAGAATAAATCGTGAAAAACACTCAGACGCAGATATATAACAACGTGTATGGAGAGCGACAGACACAAGTGCTCTTATGACTCTTCGTCAATAAGCTGTCATCCTCGATTCAATCGTCAACAAGCTGTCACTCGAAGTCATTCTCAAGGAATATCGCCGAAAGTGCATTAATGAGAATTTCCATTAAATTGTTTATTTATTTATTTATTTATTTAGTAGTAACACATCTAGTAAAACGTTAATGTCATATTTGATTAAGATGTTAGCAAGAAATTGATGCGACATTATTTTTATGATTGACACAGTCGCCTAACTAGGCCTAGGCCTGTAATTTAAAATTTATTCTTAATTCTTTAAACGCACGATTCACGTAATAAAACTAACTGATCTTTGAATATACATTTCTTTCATTTTGGTTTGAGTATAACGTAGTAATTTAGGTAAGTACCTGGTAAACAAGTCGTTGGACTATACAAGACATGATTTGTAAAGTATGTATCTATATATAAATATATAAAAAAATAAAAAATATCTAATAAAAGAAAAAGTTACATAGTGAAGGTTTACCAAATGTGTTTTATTGTGTATTCAAAGTATCTAAGAGCTGTATACTGTAGATCCAAATGATATTCCAGGATTTATTTTTAAAAAAAAACTAAAATATAAATATTGATTGATAGTCCGAAGTTAGGAGATACAAAAGTGAAGAAAAATAATGCTGGGATATCATTATTATTTGCTTGAAATACGCCATAAAAAAGAGAAGGATGCAACCGACTTTAGAATGTATCGATGACATCACTTTATACCTCAGAAGGGCACAGGAAAAATGATCGAACATTCACGACAGCGCAGAGACAGCGAGAGACACAATAAAATATACCGATAGCCAATTCCCATCACGTCCGAAATAAGCAAACAACAACCGAAATTATTAATGTCAAACCGCCAGATTTAGGTATGGCGAGATGTGAAAATATTCCGGTGTGATTAACCTTACGCTATAGAGTCTTTAAGTGATCATGTAATGTTGAATAAATTTTCGCATTAAAAGTGAATAATCACGAGTGTTGAGGTGCGATAAGGGATAACCAAAATGTATGCGAGTGTTTATTGTCATTTGAGGTAGTGCACAGAATTACTTATCAGTACTTTCCCAGAATTCGATATTTAAAATGTATTTAATAGAAAATATAATTCGTCAAAGATTATGTGGATGGAACCATTACACATCCTTACACATCCATGGATTCAGCTCGAGTCGAGGTGATAGCTATTCGTCATACAGGACGGCCTTGGGTTCAACGTATGCGGCGGTATGCGCCGCTAGGTCGACCTATAAGGTGTGTTGATGCGACCGCAAACGGCCCAAAAACCGTCACAGAATGTTAATACGCTCACGGACAATTTCGTACTTTTAGGACTTTTATTGCCTATGAGACTTCCACAAGAGCTACGTAAAAAAAAAGCTACTTCCAAAAGATCAATCCATCATACTTAAAAAATGTCAGTAAACGTCTGATTGATGCATATTCAGCCGAATTTTTAATTCGCTGAAAGGATAATTAGAAAGAAAATTTAAGGATAAGTCAGGATCAAGTCTGATAATAGTTCAAAGTGGTTCAATAGATCTAATTGCTTAACTGTATGTCGATTGTACGAAAGTTTTGGTATCTATATAAAATGAGTTCTACAAAGCTTGTGTACAATGTTGTGTCATCAGACTCTATTTGCTGCTATACTATAGAGTAATATTAAAGGTATTATACTTCCAATATACCTATTTATTTTTCAAAACTGCCAAAAAATCTTCTTCTTCCTCTTCGTTCATAACGTATTATATAAAATTAAATTGCATTATCTAATTTTTGAAACAAATAAAGACATAATATAGAAGATAGTTTGGAAAAGAAAGAGAATCATGACGACTATACTAGTGAGAGACCTATTGACCTATCTGATTGTTTTGTCTGAGGCCTATAAAAAGGCCTGACTAAAAAACATTTGTTTCTATCTAACAGTATCCCATCGTTGGTGCAGCAATAGTATGTTCATATAATTTTATGAGACAGGTAATATGTTGTTTGATGGGCCTTCAGCCTTTCTACCATCATTTATTTAGTATCCATGATTTTATTCCATTAAACAGTCATGCTTGTAACTATAATATATCTTGGCAAATACTCGCCATTAAATTTAAATAGTAAAATATATCGTTTGAAACAAGTTCGTTTGTTATCATATCAGCCTTCATTTAATTGTAACGTACTTTTGGATGATAAAAATGTATGTATTCGTATTGTTGTTATCGTGATCAGAAAACATTATGTTGATTACACGACTTCAGCAATCAAATCGACATCAGGTAGTTCGCTTGTGCTATATTATCAATATGAAATATGACATTATAAAACACAAACACAGGTTTAAAAATGGAAGTTGATTATTCTTGGATCGTTGTTAAACTAAAACTTGAAGTTCGTTCTGACACAAAAATGGATATTTTAGTGTTATTAGCTTTTTACTAAAACTTGTACATCTGTAAGTAATCAAGCAATCAAGCAAACTTGATTGTAATATTAGAGTTTTGTCCACTCTAGAACGGGCTAGTCCCAGTTGGGTGACAGAATATAATAAGCAAAAGGTTAAGGTTTTGCCATTCGGTTCCTGTTATTTTTATAAGCAAATTAATGTTTCATAGTAACTAATTTTTAAATAAATAAAATAAATAAATAAATAAAATTCATGCAGGCAATATCTCCCATAAAAAACACAAACTCTACTAAAATAAATATAAAAAATACCTAGTGCGGGATTGTCCAATATTAGTAGAATGAGATGAATAACCAGCGCAGCAGTCTTTCGGCGTCGGATCAGCGGCTTGGCGGCCAATAAGCAAACTCATAGAAGCAGAGACAATAGCCGTTTGCTGCACAATTGCTGCACAAGCAATAATAATATGAAGTTCGTCGTTATGTCTACGACATTTAATGCTAGATATTATGTATGACTGCTGCAGCAAATTCTTGAACTATTAAACGAAGAATAATATACATAAAAACTACTAAGTAAAGATTTAAAACCATCCGAAAGAGCAGACAGACGAGCAAATATTTATATTTTTAATCGGTAGTGTGAGATCACACATGTATATGGTTCTATTGTGCAAAGGAATAGGGGCCATCATGGTGCTGCCGTTTTCAATAGATCCGTGTGTTTACGAACGTACCTTTATAATAAAACACATGGCGCAATGAAAAAGTAATGAAAAATGAAACGTCAATCATCGGCGTGCAGTTGGTTAGCAGTAAAGAACAGTTACAGAAATATTGCGCATAAAATTTATGATTGAATATGACGATAATTTATCGTATTCTGGGAAACGTATTTACCGTCTTAGTTTCTGGAGCACAGGCGGAAAATAAACTACAAGAAAAAGCTACTAGTCGTTGTTTAGGAAATTATAAGAAGTCACAATACGGATAGAGAAAATTCAAGGGGAAGTAAACGAAGTAAACCAAGCCAGGAATAATGCATGCGTTCAGTGGAGCGAGAGTAGGTATAAGAAATTATGGCATAATCAGCAACGGCTCGTGGCCACTTGGTAACATGGCTGACGCTGAGCGAATGCGATTAATACGAAAAACGCGTCATTTCATTTGTAAATAAGCTCGTAAATGGCGCTCTGATACGGCGATTCCGGTTGTCGGATTTAATATAAAAGGTGGAGCGTTTGAGTGGATCAGATTGTTGTTGTATACTGGGTGTTCCATAAAGGAGTATCCAGCTGAAGCAGAGTTGTAGAGCACCACAATGCATATCCGGAAAAAACCCATGTATGTTCAGCGGCTTTTGTTAGTTTCGGAGTTATGATTTTTCTTATAAAATATTTTCCTGTCCTGGGAAACTATCAAAAATCTTCTTCTGCTTCGGCTTGAAATTACGTTTTCGACACCCAGTAATAATAATTAGTGGCAACGAAGAGAAAGAACAAATATATAACAATAAAAGCGACACCATCAGTAATAGACCGGAAGGTTGAAGGATAAGAGGGGAAAGGAGGTGAAGGTGAAGGACGTGATTGGTTGATTTTTGTGAAAGGAAAAATGATTTAGCAAATATTCTTTCAATTAAGATATAGAATACAAAATAAGATCTGGTTCTACAATCGGGTTGCAAAAACTGCAAAAGACTAGATTCAAAAAGATGAGTTATAAAGAGGAAGTAAACGTGTATTAACCTGAGCTGAATGAAGATGCAGACCATGGCTACCAAGGGGAAGTGGGGCTATAAAGAACATTATTTAGTAAGAAGAGGGTGTGACTATAGCTTCGCTCTAGAATCCCTAACCATTGATGCTTGTCTAGGAACTCCGAAATATGGTCGAACCTAAGGAGTTAAAACATATAACGAATGCAGATATTCTGTAGACTCATGAATCTGCTTCTGGAGAGAAAGTAATGTATGTAAAATAAGGGAACTTAGGAAAATCACAAAATACAAACGACTTCCTAGAGCAAACCAAAAATTTGAGACTAAAGCAATGGCAGCAACAACTAGGACGACAGACGCGTCGTCTACATCGAAATCTTCATCCGAAATAGAATCTTCATCTTCATCTTGACTTCAAACAACCATCTGAAGTAGAACATCAGTTCTACTTGTTATACTTGTTGCATGGAGGATCACCTCCATGCAACAAGTATAGAGAGGACGATGGGATGTTGTATAATATATTAAAAATAATAAATTTAAAAAATACTCTGTGTGTGTGTGTCTGTATGTGTGTGTGTGTGTGTGTGTGTGTTTGTGTGTGTGTGTGTGTGAGAGAGAGAGAAAGAGAGACGGAGAGAGAGAGGGAGAGAGAGAGAGAGAGAGGGGGGAAATATTCGAAAAAGACAATAGGAGTGATTTCAGTTATTAAATAAAACATTCATTTCAATATTGAGAAACAAAGAGTGTTAGAAAATCAATTAAAGAAAGCGTCTATATACATATTATTTTAGCCTCACCGCCCAACCCAAAAAGGTTCATCCTGTTTGGTGTGCAAGTATAATGCGTGATCTCTTCGGAACTTCGTAAAAACTCGTTCGATCAATTAGCGTCACTACCCGAGCCGGATCACTTTGACGTTAACGAGAGATTTTTTTGATGCCGTTAAGAATAATAAACTTCGTATTTTTATATCTTCGAATATCCTTATCTTCGATTTGGGATATTCCAATTAAAGTAGTATTTGTATATCTTTGTAGAGACGGAGGGTTTTATGTGTGCGACACAGGAAAACCTTATCAAAACGAACCATTACAGGAGATTCATCATCAAAGATAATACTGTCGATGAATGTCGGGTTTAGCAACACCAAATTTTTGCATGGACATAATCTTCTAGCCAGAATTATTCATCACGAGCTCTCCTCAATATGTGGTTACGTCGACACCATAGTGCCCATCAGAAGTGATTTTAGAAAACATGCAACGGCGCTATACTTTACAGTCTACACTATCAGTCGTAATGGTTAAACTGAAATTGCTAGACTAAAAGTGTTTCACTAGTAAATTTGTATATTACGCCATGTTTACCTAAGTAAGACACGTATCGTCAAATATTCGACAAAAGATCGTCAAATTAGAGATAATGCCATTACAGTAATGTTATAACAGTAACGCCATTGCAGTGAATCCCAACGCTTTGTAATGTAGAAACGACAGTATTAAAATTTCGACACTGCAGGGCGAAATGTCTGGGCTGTCATCAGTAGTCCAAAAAAGATTGTTGTATCGCACGTGCTTCTTATACGTTAAGATGCCTCGGATAGTCCAGATAGTTAATCAATATAATAGTTTTCTCCTGAGGGGTCAAGTGAGCAATGTGATTCATATAGTTAAAATGTCAGTAAAAAAACAAATACCAAACGATATGTGCCCTGCGGCCACGGGCTAGATCTTGAACTTACATAACGGTCGATAATGAGGCATCATATAATCGATAAGGACACGGTTACATTGCAGCGAGACAACTGACGGCTTTTGGTGTGTTAGCGACTATCAACACCCCAAAAGCCGTCAGTTGTCTGGCAGTGGAAGACGCACTGCATATCTGAAGCAGTCTGACGAGACTGCTTCAGATATGCAGTGCGTCTTACACTGCCAGAAACGCAGATTCGGCAACGACGTTTGATACGGCTTAAACCATTACGCTTCATGCATTATCAAGCATGGCGTACCATCTTTATGAAACCGTGTCCTTGTTTAGCCCTTATTGCTGTTGGGAAGATCGTTATTTAAAGAGTGCTAGTATCGGACAATATGCGAGGATCGTACCATCTTTATGAAACCGTGTCCTTGTTTAGCCCTTATTGCAGTTGGGAAGATCGTTATTTAAAGAGTGCTAGGATCGGACAATAATATGTGAGGATCCGACAGAAGTATCGTGGGGAATAGGCTCTATATAGTATTAGTCGAATTAAATTTTATAACAATAAAAAAATCGGTTGTCTGTAAAGTCGGTTTACTGACGATAGTTGAACGTGACAACGTCATAAGAAAATACTGATGGAATGGTTGCATTTGAAGCAGTTTCATTTAAGATTCTGATATTGTTTATTACAAACACCCAAAAATATATGCTTTTATACTCACCGATTTGACTACAACATGTAAATGTATTATTGTATAGCAGTATAATTGTTTATTGTTTAAAGTTTATTGTTTTTTTTTAATTTGAAAGTTTGAAATCTAAAACTGTTAAATAACGGTTTGAGAAGCGTTTGAGCACGCTGCGCCATCTAGCGGTAGGTAATACGTCGTAAATAAACAATATCAGCGACATTTTACCAACCGCTAGATAGCGCATTGTAATGATAGCTTTTCATACTTTTTTTTTTTTAATAAAAGTTGCTTACTTCGTTGCACTTCGTTGTACCCACATGAAAATCGTCCGTTCAGTAATAACATTCCGTATATCAAGAATACATATAAAATTATGTCAAGAATTTAAATCAATCTAGTGATTTTCATTCGTACTATTTTAGACTGAGGTTAGTAAATAATTCTTGTCGCAACCGGTAGATGGCAGCATTTATATTGAATAATAAATATAATAAATGGAACGCCTCAGAGCGAGGTAACGCCGCATGAGTCATGTTTTTTCGTGCATGCAGCAGGCTCGATCGATGTATAAGACGTCGTCACGTCAATAAAAGAAAGTTTTCAAATTATACATCCTGAGTTTTATTAGTGACATCCTTGTAGCACGTAAATCATTACGGCGAGATATTGTTAAGTTAATAACGCGAGTATTGTTTATTTGCGATATTTTATTTACCTCTACTGTAGGAAGTGCAGCGCGCTCAACGCTTTTTACAGTTTTTTTTAAATATTTATTTACGAATTTTGGAAGATAGATAAATGTTTTTGTATGTCTTTCCAAAAAATATATATTTAAAGTTGCTTACTTGCTCTTACTGATTTATTACTTGTTCCACTAGAAGGACTAAAAAAACTCATCCTGTATATGGAAACAATAACAATATAGGCCAAGTGAATGCAATGTCAAACAAAAAGAGAAATTCCGCGCTAATATCTGTGATAAGCTGATGAGTAGTCCCTTATCAAAGAAAAGTAAACACTAACACACGAAAAAAACAGTATATGACGCGGTGGATGCAGTGCAGCGGATGCGACCATAGATAACGGCATGCTATCCTTCTTACAGAGAATAGCCAGCAATCGGTTATCTCTATAATTTATGGAATAAGTATAATATTGACGATGCTACTTCAGAACAGGGTGCAAAATAGTTCATTATATTTTTTCTAAATGTTTTCATTTATAAACAGGTGTTTTTTAAATACCCGTATAATGAATCATTTCCATGCCTAATCTTGTTGTTTGCTTTTTCTTAATTGAGAAAATTTCACAATGGGTGGGTTTGTTAAATTACGACAATCTCTTACAACCAACCATACTATGAAGTATTTATATGTATGTGTGCGTGTAAATGTGTGTCTTGTTATTGCATTCGATTGACCGAATTTAAACGAAATTCCGTTAATTTGACGCAACGGTAAATGACGACCAAGACGGGAATTAAACCCGGAATCTTACAATGTAAGATCACATTGTAATCTTCGTAAATTGATCTATTAAAATCCATTCAAAATGAACCAAGAAATATTTTAAAGTTCATTTTAAGGACTAAGAGAGGAGGGGTGTTAGAATTATCTAGTGCAGTCGACGACCGGACATTTAAATATCGCGTGGTCTTTGAAACTAATGTCATACGTATGACATTCAGTTAACACAACAGTTATTATGCAACAGCTAACGCAAATGTGTACTGGTAAGACTGCAAATAATATGAAGAAACTTGTGACTAAACTACCAGGCCTGGTCAATCGCTCTTCGCCATTATCATTGCTTCTGCACGATCACACATTTGACAGGAAAAAGTTGCAAGTTACAGGGGTTCCGACTGAAATGTCGCCTGATTTTACATTGTAAGGTTCCGGGTTCGATTCCCGGATGAGACACCTTTTTCCGTTGGGATAAAATTAACAGAATTGCATTTTAATTCTGTCGATCGAATGCAATAACGAGACACGAGTGTTTATTTATTTTTTTTTTTTTTTAAGTAAGTAATTCAAGAATAATTTAAAACAATTTTATCTTAGGAACTAAGCACAGAAACATTTTTAACATTAAATAAATAGCAGAAAATGAATACATTGCAAAGACCAGTGACAACGCCACCTAACTAGGCCGGGACCTGTTCCAAGGTGAACGTTTGAACGTTACATATGTTATACATGTGTTACACACATATATGTAACATAGTCGTCGTAAAACTTCATTGTCGGATTGATTGTATAAGGGGCTCTATAGACGATCAAGCATGCTTGTCAAGCATCGCGTCGCGGGCTGGGAGGGGATCGTAAACCGCAGGAAATAAGCATTTTTTTATATTTACCAATAATGCATAGGTTTGTAGTTTTATTCGAGGGAGTCACGTCATTCACCAATCAATTACGTCTAATTATCGTGATTCCCTGGTATAAACTACAAATTTAGGCATTTTTGGTAAATATATATTTTTTTAATATTTCCTGCGGTTTACGATCCCTTCCCAGCCCGCGATGCGATGAGACAAGCATGCTTGATCGTCTAGAGAGCCCCTAAGAGATTGTCGGTTGATAATAAACCCGCCAATTGTGACATTTCACTATAAACAGTAAAAACGAAACTCGACAGGTAGACTTCTCAAATAACTTTTTAATGAAAAAAAATCACTGTCTGAATAAGCACTCGTAACTAATCGAGAGACCGGAGTAATCTGGCCACAATTGGAAGTAAGGGCGTGAGTGTAAGCCCGCTGGGTAACATTCCTGGCTATCTCGCGGTTAAGGCGTTGACCTCTTACGGGTTTGTGGCGGAGCTGGACGGTGGACTGTTTTGTCCAAGTCTTCTGCGCTCACTCCAGGGAGATAGAACGACAAATCGTTAAAACTTCCTGAGGTGACGGGCTCGCCCGCTGTATTCGACAACCCAACTTGTCTGAATAAGCAATGGAAAAAACGCCTTAAAAGCAATCATTGATTCCTATCAACGAGGGTTTTAAAGCAGGGGTTTTATTAAACTTTTATTAAAATGGCGAAACTCCTTTATTCCACAGTAATTACGATTAATTACTCGTATTTATGAATTAGACTTGAAGAAGTGAAAGCGTGCGGGCGGCGTGTGATAACTGCGGCCCGCCCGATGCCATTGTCATAATGCCGAATGGTTGAATCACCTCTAACAGTTTTTGCTCGCTACGAAATATGGAAAGGAAGTGATTCGATTGAGGACACTTGCATAAATTACCATCCTGACAGAAAATGAGACATGACGCAATCGAAGAATAAGGCCGTGATTGGAATAAAGAGAAGAAGGATGAAAAACTATGCCCATAATCGAAAGACCCTTAGATTAATAATTAGGCGCTTTATAGTTTAAATAGACTAATTTATTTATTTATTTATTTATTTAAAGAAATGCGCATTTTTTAAAAATACAGTACATGACATATTATCATTAGAGGCTCCATTGTAAATAGTAGCAAAAAAGACAGTACCGCAGCCCAGTCCATCTTTAGATCAACGCTGCCTAACTAGGCCTAGGCCCGTACTAAGGCAAGCGTACCAAGAAAATAGTGGCTTGTGCATACTTTAAACTACATATGTTAAAAGAGAAAAAATATATAAAAATAGTATCTAATAATATTAGGACTTAACTTAAGGCAATAAACAATGTATGTAGAAATTAATCATTACTCTAAAAACTAGGTCAATGATATGTCAATGCGTCTGTCAGTCTGTCAGTCTGTCAGTCTGCAAATTATATTTGTAAAATACCTATCATAAAACACAATAAAATTAATTTCAATAACACGAAAAAGGTAAATAATAAATAGGAATTGCAATGAATAGTGAAATAATCAAATTGAAATAATTATAGATGGACAAAGGAATTATAATAAATAGTCAAAAAATCAAATTGAAATGGTCAGAGAATTATCAAATTGAAATAGTCAATTATACATAAAATGTGCATATTACTAGTTATAATACAATTTTGAATGTAATCGAATTAAAAATTAATATAGATAATAAAGATGGCATTCTAATCTCTTTGTCTTATCATTGATTTTATAGTGTAATTACACTATAAAATTAATTACACTATAATACGATAGAAGGCACTACAAATTTAATGTTATTATTGTTATCATTGGTAAAATAATGGTTTTTTTTAAATAATCAATAAGTACTTTAAAATCAGTCAATATATATCAATAATCAATAATCAATAAGTCCATAATCATGCCAATAAGGTCATTGGGAAAAATAGATAGGTACAGAAAATATCACGGCACATTCACACAATCCAATATAGACGAAACTAAAAAACCGATCCGATCACGAGATCGATCATAAAAGATCGAGTGAGTACGATGTTATACAAATCCGATACAAAAATAATTTTAAACTGACCCAAAATATAGCTCGATATACATAGGCGTGTAAAGGATATAATTTTTACTGCACTATGGAGTTGTCTTATGATACTATTTCGTATAAGGGTTTAATGACATTGATCGTTCTATCAACCGTGGGATGAACGTGACTTGGGGACGAAACAGTCCACAGCCTAGTTACGCCAACTTGACCATGACAGTCCGACGCCTTACCGCGTGGCACTGGGAAATAGACCCAGCGGGCAGCCTCGCGTCCTCACTAGCAGATTTGGCTGGATTTCTCCGTCCTCCTGTCTGGTCGCTTGCGCGGCCTCTCCCTGTCGTTGGCGGTGGAGTAACCGCTGAATAGTTCGAAGTTATCGCGGACCGTTGCGTCCTTTGCCTGTTTATCACACGAGATCAGATGGCCAACGAGCCGTTCCAAGAGTAGTTGACATTAGGCCAGCCACCACCCCGCTGCTTGGGAAACGTATAAGAGCATTTCTAGCGCCTTCGGTTATTAGTGGGAGTGCACGGTTGATTGGCTTACGCCGCACGATGCTCAAACCGCCCAGCAGCGCCTGAAGGTCATTTCCCGGAGGAACTGATCCGCCTGCCCTGACAGAGGAAAAGAGTATTTTCCAGGATCGACCCTCTACGACGAAGATACCGGATGGGAACTGAACCGTGAGTTGAGCCGACCCAAGTTAGCGAGCGGGTCTTAAAGGCCTTACTGCACAAGAACCATTAACTGTCACTAAATATGTACTAACCACTGCAAACCCCGGATGTGTATATAAAATCAAATGCAGCGAATAATATTAAGCTCGACTAATAGAATACGAGTATATCAAGGTTATGTGAGTTTTGGGCGACTCCTTTTATGATGTCCTTTTGGACCTTTTATCATCTTAGCTCAATTTTCAAATTATTAAACTATTTCAGAACAAGAATCTAATGAGTCACTAAAGTATGCAATGTATTCATTTTCTGCTATTTATTCAATATTTGAAATATTTCTGTGCATAGTTCCTAAGATAAAATTGTTTAAAATTATTTTTGAATTACTTAAATAAATAAATAAATAAACTAGATTAGTCTCTCTTGGTATTTCTAAAAAAGCATTCAAAACGAAATTGAACTCGGAAATTGAATTCATCGTAGTTGGCTATATTGCAATTGTAAAGAATTCTGCCACAAAATCACGAGAAATTCTTCCTACTCTGCGAATACTTTTAAGTTGAAAAAAGTATGGTAATTAAAATTACTTCGCGTCCATGGCTTCATCTTGTGTGTTATTTTGTAGGAGTCACGCGAGTATCCCGTCGGTTCATTATTGTAATGACTAATGGTAAGCTGCGTGTATCTACTTCCACCGCTGCAGAAATGGATGCCGTCACGCCAGCCCACTCTGCGGGAAGCTGATTTTTATTTGTCGGATCTTCCAGAATCTAGCATATAGCCAAGCATCATGCACGTCGCACTCGCTACTTTAGGATAAACTTACTGTACCTGGCGAAGATATAACAATAAGACGTTGTTAATTATAAATAATTATAAACTATCGATAATCATAAATGATTTGGTAAGAAACCCAATTTATAGTATAAGGGAGTTTGAAAATTCCGAGTTTATTTTCCGTGTCGATAATTATTATAATTTGTAAAATTTTAAACATAACGGAATTATGATAGCTGACATTCTAATTCTCATATAATTTAGTATACATCTATTTATGTTTAAAAAAATACGAAGGCATATTGCTGGATTGACAATAAAATTATTTTACGTTGATTATTCTACATAGAATTTGCATTTCTATTTTAATATATTATTCTATTTTACTATTTAATGACATTAGTATATTTTGATTATTTGTAAGTAGGTAATATTGAATATAATATTACAGCCATGACGACTATCGTGATAGTTATGTTTTTAATAATTAAATTTTAAGCATTTAATTTTGTGACGCATCTAAGTGTAGGAATGCCTATCTACTGGAGTAGTTGATTGTATTGTATTGTATTGTATTATATTGTGTTGTACAGTCAATATCTCTTGAGTAGGGTGAGCATACGAGCGCCTTCCCGACTCACGCGCGAACCATTTACTTTTCAGGTCCGTTGGTGTAACACAAATTATAGAGCCAATTCGTTATTGCCACGTGCTATGCATGCATACAATATAGGCTTCAACGAAATTGACGAAATTGACGAAACCACGACAGTAGTCGGTCCTTTGTTAAGATGTACGTAAAAAGCTATGGATCAAATTGAATTGAGCTAGCATCCCGCATGCGCATACTAAGATAAGTAATCGATAATGAGTTACGATGGTACCTATATATTGATGCTTTATGTGATAAATTGGGAAGAGCGTGCTATGCACTCCATCGCATCGCTTCATTTCTCGATTTATTCGCGCTGCGCATGTGTTACTTTGCATATTTTCATTCAGAAGTTCATTCGGAAGTTCATTTCATTGCAGAAGTTGTTGAATTGAACCATCTAGAGTTAGAAAAATATTTTTAAGACAAAATTATTGTGTGAAAATACAACCCTGACCCTTATAATTTCTGAATGGTATATAAAAGTGACTTTCTATGTCAGATATAAATGTTGCTGAATTGAAACTCCACAAAAAAGCGTGAATTAGCGAAGGAAACAATGGTTTTTGTTACTACAGATCCCACCGCCCCACAACAGCCAGCCAACTGCTGATGATATTGAAAGACAACTACATCCTTTCGCGCATTCATTTTTTGCGCCATTGTTTAGTTGCAATTATTGCTACAATTCGTTTAAAATTTCACCCAGACGACAAGTTTTTCGGTTATCAACAAAATAAAATAATCAGGTTGACAGTCGTAACGACTTCTCAGTGGTTTTTTCTTCTTCCATAGGTGTCTACTTTGCTGCGAAAGTTGGCAATTTTGGCTATTCGAGTCATGCACACTGGTGCTCAAAAACTAGGACCTTGACCTCCTTCAATACTGTTAAGATAAACTTATAAGCTATATATTATATTTTCATAGTTGCGGCTTTCTACCTGGCACTTTTATATATCAGCAGTTAATACTTACCGTACAGCATTATTTGTCAGAATTAGATTACAAAAAATTAATTAATAGTTTTAAAAAAACACTAAAAACACGCTTTTATAAATGCACGTAAACACCAAAAAAAATATTCTATTTACACTCTCCATGTACAGGTCTATATACATTTTATACAGGCACCTATGTCAATGTTTACACTATTTACACTCAATATTTACAAGTCAATATATAATAGGTTTGTTATAACCTTGAAACCTGATCGTGTTCAAAATCCATTACGTGACCTTTCTCACAAGTGCAAACACGACTATGATACGATATTCCATCATGGAATGCCAATTCATGTCCTCCGGCGTCATCATCAGACCTTGAAACATAATCGTGGTCAAAGTTCATTACAAGACCTTTCTAACAAGTCCAAACACGGCTATGACACGATATTCCATCATGAAATGCCAGTGCCTATCTTCCGGCTTCATCATCAGACCATGAAACCTAATCGTGGGCAAAGTTCATTCCAAGACTTTTCTAACAAGTCCAAACACAGCTATGATACGATGTTCCATCATGAAGTTCCAGTTCATATCTTCCGACGCCATCATCAGATCAGTTCGACAGTACCATATTATTGTATTGTCATCAGAACTACATACAGCTGCCAATTTTCAAGACGCTACGATCCTTGGAAGATGGTTAAATTAGTTACTATAGATTCCATTACATAGTTACATACAGGTCGACCTAATAAAAGCGTGTTAAAAATACACCGTTAGTCCTTAAACAGCCGTTTGTGTCGCTCCTAACTAGACAGAGCCTGTTCTAAGGAGAACATGAATATAAAAGATTTAAAAAAAAAGACCTTCCAAACAAAATTTCGTAATCAAATTAGGTGAAATTAAAACAGTATACCATAGTAATTTCACAACTATAAATAGGTGATAATAATTATTAATTATTAATAATTAATAATTAATAATAATACGTAAATAATTAGTAATTAAATAGAATATATTGAAATATATGTATACCAAAAAAAATGATTTAAATTAAAATTGAAATAAACGTATTTTGCGTCCCTCTTCTAACAAAGTTAATTAACCATAGTGTAAAGCGATATTTTTGTAGTTTCTGCTTATTCCCAAAATGTTTTTACACATAATATTAGCCATTTTTGGAGGAAGAAAGCTATAGTGACGTTGTCCTAAAAACGTTAGAGGTTTCGGCACTTTATGACGGCAGTTTTCCTTGTGACGACATGTTCTCTCACTGTTTTCCGGAAAAACATATTCTTCAGCGTCAGTGATATATCTGAAATATAGTATTGCTTTAAAGCAATACAAGTGCCTCAAAATATAAATATATAAATTCTTAAGTATTATATTATCGATGACTTTGTTTGAAATCTTGCAAGCACAGTATTTTTTATTTATTTTTCTACTTATTTATCCATAAAACCAATTGGTAGGGGTTCCTACACTTAGTCGAGTCATTCTAATTGTATACTTCGTTTAGGTTTTAAAATTATATTGTAAATATTGTTATGTAGATTGTAGATATTACAAATACTTATTACAAAATTTGGGAGAACAGATTTCTCTCTCATTAACTCTTCTAAGTTAACAGTAATTACAATAATAATTCTAATTAGACATTTATGGAAAATAATGAGTGGTATAATATAATATTATACTATACGAAATGACCATGATTAAACATACTGTTATCGCCAAAGTCGAATATTTTTTTTATTAATACCTACCTTTAAACAACATAAAAAAGTAATGAAGAAAAGAACTTAATTTGAGTTTCATTTTAGATAATCGATTAAAAATAAAAAAATAAAAATGAAGATATATTACTATCTATAGTCTGAGTAATAAAATAGAAAGTATGCCATGTCACAATAGTCATGACATGACAATAAAACATCCAAAGTCCCAAAATTAAATAGCCGAAGAATCGATAACTAAAACTATATATATATATATATACCTATATATATATATATATATATATATATATATATATATATATATATATATATATATATATATATATATATATATATATATATATATATATATATATATATATATATATATATATATATATATATATATATATATATATATATATATATATATATATATATATATATATATATATATATATATATATATATTTGATAGTTTTGTGTATATATTCTTTTTAGAATTGATCAATAAGATGATTATAAAGTAAATAATTATAAAAGCCACTTACATCGTGACGAAGGATTCCCTTGATCGGATTCGGGAATGCTTTAGGTGTTAACGAGAATGATGAATGCCTCTCACTTGCGGAAAGAGGAGTAGGTTTAAGTATATATATATATAGGATATATATATATATATATATAGGATGATGTTTTTATTTAAAATAAAATTAGTAAAAGCTACTTAAAGAGTAGCGAAGGAAATCCCAGCTTGTATTGGGAAATGCTTATGTTTGAATGAGATATACTTACGGATGTGCACGACTTTCGACGGTGCAATGTAAGTTTAAAGGTCCTTTTGCAGTCGACTAACGATCACTATTCATCCATATATCTCATAAATAGGGCTTATCCTTATGCAACACAAAATGCCTTCAATTGAGACGAATTAAGCGAAAAAATAAAAAATTAAACTATTGATCACTTCGGCATGAGATATACTTACGGATGTGCACGACTTTCGACTTTCATTCAAACATAAGCATTTCCCAACACAAGCTGGGATTTCCTTCGCTACTTTTTAAGTAGCTTTTACTAATTTAATTTTAAATAAAAACATCATCCTATAAACGGATTTCTTTACAAACCTCATCAAATATAACAATATTATACTGTTTTCTACAATATTTCTTTACAATTTTTTTATATTATACAATTATATATAGGTTTACCCTATTTTGATAACATTATACAATCTTTATTATAAACTCCTATGCCAGAAATTAAGATTGAAGTTTCTTCTTTCATTTCATTGAGCATATGGAGGTTTTTTTATTTTTATTTCGATTTAATGGCTCGTTGATAACAAACTCAGCCAATTGTATCATATTTTAAATGTTGGTAGCATTCGAAATTTGAATTATTTCGTAATGTCACTTTCATTTAGAAAACGGCTTTGCCGAAGTGATCAATAGTTTAATTTTTTATTTTTTCGCTTAATTCGTCTCAATTGAAGGCATTTTGTGTTGCATAAGGATAAGCCCTATTTATGAGATATATGGATGAATAGTGATCGTTAGTCGACTGCAAAAGGACCTTTAAACTTACATTGCACCGTCGAAAGTCGTGCACATCCGTAAGTATATCTCATTCAAACATAAGCATTTCCCAATACAAGCTGGGATTTCCTTCGCTACTTTATAAGTAGCTTTTACTAATTTTATTTTAAATAAAAACATCATCCTATAAACGGATTTCTTTACAAACCTCATCAAATATAACAAAACTATATATATATATATATATATATATATATATATATATATATATATATATATATATATATATATATATATATATATATATATATATATATATATATATATATATATATATATATATATATATATATATATATATATATATATATATATATATATATGTATATATATATATATATATATATATATATATATATATATATATATATATATATATATATATATATATATATATATATATATATATATATATATATATATATATATATATCTATATATATATCTATATATATATATATATATATATATATATATATATATATATATATATATATATATATATATATATATATATATATATATATATATATATATATATATATATATATATATATATATATATATATATATATATATATATATATATATATATATATATATATATATGTATATATATATATATAATCATAAGAATGGAATCGCATGTAGAGTCGCATTTAAATTTTATCTATCTTTTTTACTCTTATTATTGAATAAAATATTGTGAGACATTTTAGGCTTTCCTTACTGCTTGGTTATTTTAAAACTTGCAGGTTTGTTCAATTTGGTAACGGGACTCCAAGCTATAATAATTTTTCATTGACTTTGCTCCAGAGGAATTTATATTTATCCGGTAAGATATTCGTTACGACCAACTCAGTATCATAAATTGGTCTTTGGTTAATGTCATTTAGGAATTTGCATCGTTGATTAAAGGCATGGGTCAGAGTGCATTTATTTTTGGTAAAACTTGAATTTTGGGATGATTTTGATGATAAGCCGTGGCTATTAATTAGTATTCCACTTCTGGTAATGATCTGCCTGGTTTCTGACCAAAATATCTATTGTTAATATAATACGTTTATTAATAGTTTGTTAAAGTGCGTGCACTGTTCTTCCCCATCCTCGTAATCAAGCTGATCGCCGCATGCCTTCTTCAACAATAGTACTACTTTCCACATCGTTTTTGTTGTTAGTCTCCCCATCTCCTTCTTTCTAAAGTTGATGTGTTGTTGTGGCGCTATGCTCGTGCCTTTTTATTCTTTTCAATCTTTTAATACATGCTTTTAACATTTGGGTCAGCTTTTACCCCTATTCACTTCGTAAACTGGCATAGTGGAAGTAGCAGACTCTTCGCCGATTACGACAACTACTCAAACTGCTGATTACAACATTTTTGTGCGTTTGATTCCTAATCTACAATACGTAATATTCCTGCAGGTGATATTCTTGATTATAATCATCCATACAACGCTACAGTCGTTGGTTTGAATCCCGTTACTGCGATGTTACGGTATATTCGCTCTTCAACCACTGCTTAGCATTTATAATCGCACGTCCTTTAACTATCATAACCCCTAATTTAACGATCGAATCGCTTGAAAATACGACCGTTACCATAACCACTTGTTCAAATAACCTAATATTATTTTTATTGTTAAGTGCATCGTCATATAAATATTCTAAACACCTGTGTAAATTTGCAAGCTTGCCTTGTGCATTCATGCAAATATTGGCGTACGAAAAAAAGAGAGGTATAGACAGCGACCAGACCAAACCACCTTTCTAATTCGACACAATAAATTGAGAGCTAAAAAACAGCAGTGTTAAGCTGTGTTGCAGCGCAAGACGAAGAGAAAGTACCCGCACTGCGTTAAATGCCATTAAATTATTTATTAATATATTTATAAGTAAATGTACAGCATTTTACTAACTAGGCGTAAAAGAGATGAAACGTTTAAGGAATAAATCCCGATTGTTAACGAATTAGACAAACATACTCGTAAAGCGATAAGTAACAAATTAATCTTAAATACATTAAAAGAATAAAAAACATGCCTTTCATTACAAAAAGTGAACTACTGTATTTATAATAATTTTTATTAGGGTTTTTTTATGAAATATGTGTGGTTTATGTATTTATCTTTCATTTGTCACTAAACACGATAAATTTATGGTAATGTATTGAAGTTTGGAGATTTTAACATTTAGGTATTCACCCACAAAAAAAGGCCGTGCAGTAATAACACCCCGTATATAAAATACGATGTAAAAAAATATATACTTTAGTATCGTTTATTTTCAAAGAAAAGAAATATCAAAGAAAAAGAAAGAAATTCGAAAGAAAAGAAATATCAAAAACTGACTGAGTCATACAAGTGTTGTCTATGAACTGAAGAAGCTTGCATAATCAATAACGTAAAATGGAAACTTGGTGAATTTCTTAGTCAAGAACCTAACTTGACTAAAGAGTATTGACTACAAAATCTCTTCTCCAATTCGCTCCGTAGTGAGCGTAAGGAGGAAGCTTTAATAATAGCGAATGCCAAACGATGATAAGGTGGGTAACTGTCATGAATGGTGATTGCGTAGATGCCCTTTACTTGGCATAATCATTCAATTAAGCAAACAATATCATATGGCGACCAATAGCCGCTATCATCGACAAAGATCTCTCTCCTATCATTAAGCAGTCAGTCGGCAATTTACGCGGCGGTGAGTTACAGAACGCGATATATCGTGGGATCTGTAATATGTAAGTAAGTACTAGCATTGTGTCTCGTAAGTTCTTATCCCTTTATTGCAATAATGGGTTATCATGGTACTTAACACAGTTTGCATTTGGAAAATGGCTGTCAGTAGTCTGACAACCCACTCGGTTATATGCAGAATCTTTGTACGTGACCCTCGTGCATACACTTTCAACCTTACCTACAGGTCCTGCAGCCAGCTTACACCAGATGCTATTCGCAGAATCCACGACAGCGCGCCCCATATATTCCCATCAAAAGGAGGATGGGCAGTAATGTATGGGACGCGTCCCCAACCACCAATGACGACCAGACATAGGTCGTTGAAAATCTCGTTTCATGACAGTCATTTGTTACTACGGCGGACAGTCTCAAATCATTGTGGGAAAAAAGTTACTAAAATTAAAACCTGTGTTTTATTATGAAAAATCGTCGCTTACTTCGCGTCGCCATAACTGTTATTTTGGAACCACCAGAGTAACAATAGTGATGCATTATCAGTGTTAATATATTATGACGATTAGTTTGTTGTTCTGATACTAAGACGTAATGACCGTGGTTTTTGTTTTAGCTGTAACTGTTGTTTCACGATGATTTGAACCTAACCGCCATAGTAACAAATGACAGCGATGAAAAGAGCTTTCCAACGACGTATGTCCGATCGTTATTGGTGGTGGGGAAGTTTTAGCAAATAATGCCGGGCATGCACAGATCACATGCTCCGCTGCCTACTTTATTTCGCAGCCCTAACAATCTGCCTCAATCATGATTCCCAGAATGTATATGTCAAGCACACAATGTCCAGCAGTAGAGTTGACAACTACAACGGGCGAACCCGTCACCTCAGGAAGTTTCACGATATAGGATCGTTCTGTCTCCCGTGAAGTGAGCGCAGAAGACTTATGACAAAACAATCCACCGTCAAGCTCCGCCACATGCCCATAAGAGGTCAACCCTTATTCGCGAGATAGCCAGGAATGTTACCCAGTGGGCATACACTCACGCCCTTGCTTCCAGTTGCGACCAGATTACTCCGGTCTCTCGACTGGTTACGATTTCGAAGTCGCTTGCACGACCTCTGCCTGTTGTATTACAGCGGTAAATTAGTTTGAATTTATCGCGGGCGTTCTTTGCCCGTAGTGCCACACGGGATCGAGTGGCCCAAGGTTATTTCAAGAGTGGCATGACAACAGGTGAACATTCACCCCTACTGCTTAGAAAACAGTGTGTTTTCATAGTCTCCAGACCCCTTCAGCAATTAGTCAGAATGCACAACCGATTTGCTTTCCCGACCGGTGCGCAAACCGTCCAGTGGCGCCGGGATGCAATCCCGCCGGGAGAAAACGGTCCACCAGCTCTGAGGCCTGAGACACAGGAGTCTTACCCGAAGTAGCCTTCCACTCGAGGAGGCTTCTGAATAGGAGCTGAATCGTCAGTTGAGCCGATCCGTGAACAAAATGGATCTTATGGCCCAAGCTGCATGAAACCGTTCACCATCTAGGCCGTTCACACAATGTCCAGTGAGCATGCCCACTGGTATCCGCAGGCTTTACTATATAGACTTTTTGCCTGCCTCCATTTTGTCGTCTTCCATTTCTTCGCCCATCCTCTCGTCCTTTCGCCAGAGCCGTTTTCGTATACCTCTACCAGCTACATCATAGGTTCGGACCTGATTGCGATTCCCTATCTTCTATATGATTCCTATGAGTTAGTCTATATGATTCCTAATTTCTCCGCATTATACTGTGTCCTCGTACCCATATCAGGCTTACTCTATTTCTTTGCGAGGTGCGCTCCAGTAATACGTGGCCCTCCTTGGCCAGTGTTGAGGATAGCTTTTGGATATATTAGCGTATACCGCCTACTGAATATAAATTATTTTTATTACCTTGTATCTGCCTTCTTTCAACCCCACCTGATGTATATCGAAACAAATATCTTGAATGGGAGTAAATGACTAAGAGAAAGAGTGCGTGATCGAGGGTCATGGAGATGCATCACTATGCATCCTTTTTGCTTGCTTCAGCAAGCAAGCAAGGAGGAGTGTGACGTTACAGAAATGAATGATTTATCGAAGCAAATTTGGAAAATCTGTCGTAGCGGTACCGCGTATCGATTTCATATGAGCTACTGATAGTCATCTAAGTCGCGAACGCGGATTTACGCGCGTGCCGGCCGGCCGTCCTCAATCACGGTGCAATGAATAAAATAACTATAACGATTCAAAGCTCCCACAAATGCGTTGATTTAATGTATAATCTCGGTTCGCAGTGAGTCAAGTCTCCACTCACATTGCTGGATAAATGCAGCCGCATGCCTTTGTGCGTTTCGGCTGTAGTTCGTAAAGCTGTCGAATCACATTAATATCTGGTCTCAAGACTTTAGAACCTGTGTTCCGCGAGATTCCCTCTGGTGTATCGCCAGTATTAAAGTGCATTCATACTCAGCTTACGTTATGCCACGTACGCGAATTATTAATAATATTAATAATAAATTCTTTATTTGCACATACAAATTAAAATACAAAAAGGCGAGCTTATTGCCACATAGCCAATTACTTGCAAATAACCTAATCACAGTGCTTTGGTACATGCGCGCATTATTGAAATGAAGATTATTAAAAAATAAGTTTGTCTGCATAACATATAAACTAGAAACTACTGTATTTAAAACTAAGAATGCCCGAGGAGAAGAAGCAGAGAGAAACGGAGGAAGTAATTATCTCTGACGAATTGACGGTGATCTATATATCACCGATATTAAGCGACTTATATTTAATATTTAAAGGAATTAGCCATTAAAACCTCCAAACTAAAACCTATTATTCTGGCTTCGCTATGTCGATGACACTTTCTGTGTTCTAAAGGGTCATGTATAAATAGTGGAAAAAAACATACGTCATCAAAACTGTATACACATAAATATTAAATTCACATGTGAAGTAGAAAAGGACGATTCTCTGGGGTTTTGGATGTCATGGTAATGAGAAGTAGTAACAAATACTCTCGGATATAAGGGGCATCGAAAGCAAACACAAATGTCTCTCGTCATTCCTATCATTTACGCTCAGTGAAAATGTCACTTGTGAAACCAGCACGTGCCCTATGCGATGCTGAGAATTTTCCGTAGAAGATGGAACACGTCCATGAGAAAATGGACACGAAAAAATGACACACGCACACGATCCAATGTGGAAACCGAATAGATAACAATCATTCTTATGTTAAGCGCGGAACGGATCGAATACATAAGACGCTGAACCAATTCAGCACAAGAACGGTCTTTAAACAAACCCAAATACCACTAACCAAACCCCGGGTGTATATAAGGCCAGACGCAGACGTAGGTTGGCTTACGTTGAACAAACCACTCCGTGCACTTTCAAAATCGCGTCGTGCAATCCAAAGAACAATTTTACTCTTTCCGCTTGATCCGACAAGCCATTGAAATAAGAAGAAACCCGAACTTCAACAAGGGCGAAGGTTCCAAACGTTCTACTACGTGGAACCCTTTAAATGTTCTCAGCGCCTTTCGCCAAGTGCAAAATCGCGAAACGAGATATAGTCAGTGTATGCATGGCATAATTTCAAAATTCGCGCGCGCCGATCCCCCACCGCTATAAAATGCGTAGTAACAGCAGCTGTGTGCCGCCTACCCGTAGAATAATAGCGAACGATAAAAGGCAGTACTTCAGTACCGGACAACGGCGGTTGAAACATCGCCGAAACGTCGCGTCGCATCGAATGCTACAAAAGTCATGAGTTAAAATCCATTTTTGTCTTATTTATCGCACACATATGTGAGTTACTTATTTTTATTGTTTTCCTGCTATCTGTTTCTGATCGCCAATTTTTTGTTCTTCAAATTAGATTATTTTTGAAATCGGTTACTAAATGGCCGTTATAAGGGGCTTATATTCAAGTTTGATGAAATTCTGGTATCGACGACGGCGAAACGAAGCGTCTACGAGCTAACACTGAGCTCGACGACTCTATCGGCCTCAAAGTAGTTCGTCCTTGCATTTGTCGTGGGATCTTTATCACGTCGGAATCTAATTGGCTACGCGGATGCCACGAATTTATATGGAATTAGAAATTTTAATCGTCAGATTAACAGATTGTTACAGTCGGACAGTTTTAAGAATGCTGCCTAAGTATGGAGAGGTTGGTTCTATTTATTATTTATTTATTTACAAAAAAATTATTCAGGAATTACTTTTACAGACTGATTTTGGGTCCCTCCTAACTAGGCAGTGCCCGTTCCAAGGAAAACGCCAATTTTACATGATATTATTTTAAATTTTGAAGTTTGCTTTTATGAAGATGTTAAGAAATTGTCATTGTTAATTAAAGAAATTAAAAATATTATGTTATAAAAATAAAAAGCTGAATTCACTCTTGTTTACATATGGGCAATTTATATTGTTAGAGATGTGAGGGTTTGTAAATTGTGTGTGTGTGTTTGAAATTTTGAAATGTGTGCTATTTTTGAAATGGTCATGAAGATACATTTAGTTTCCGTTCTTCATTAGTAATTAACCATTGAATGAGCCTTTTTTTAAGAACCAATCCTGTGTCAATCCTGAAATATCGAAGTGTTTTATTGTTTATGAAGTTTAATGTCCGATGTCGCCTAACTAAGTAAATCTTGTGTTTAGACGGACATTCCATAAACAAAGAGTTACATCAATTAGTTTGTAAATACGTTAAAAAAATGTAGAAGGTTAAAAACAATTTTGTTTGATACATAATTAAAAATAAATAAAAAGAAGATTACACTTAGAAAAATATTGGATTGACTCTCACATTACGATTTTGTTATTACAGTTTTATAATTCATACAGCCTGAGTTTTTAATTAGTGACACCCTTGAAATGGGTGAATCAGTACGAGCAACTAAGCAACTTTTGACAACAAATTGTTGAATCAAATAAAATAATAAAATAATTTTAAAATTACATTTTATTCCAAAAGATTTACAACACCTTAAGAATCAATCAGCTGTTTTGTTTGACCTTGCTTATGTTCCTAGGTCGTTGAACTCGGCGGCATTGAATGAAGATCAATAACACAATAGTCCGGAAGCAAGGCCACAGATGGCGTTGCACTGTTATTTCTGATCGATGTATTTTGAAGATTTGAGACATTTAACCACCACTTATTGAACCATTTATTATATTATTTGTTTTAACAATTTGTTGTCAAACGTTGCTTAGTTGCTCGTACTGATTCACTCATTTCAAGGGTGTCACTAATTAAAAACTCACGCTGTAGATTCTTACTGTAGACGGCGCTGCAAAATACCTATACGGTATAAAATAATAATGTTATTATTCTAATATTATTTACATAACCATGTCAATTTTTAATTTAGTATACAGGTTTCAACGCGTTATAGTTATGCAATTTATTGTTTAGATAGATTTATTAGTCTATCTAGATAGAATGCCATCTATTGATGGCATTCTAACCTATATTTTAAAAAATGCCATAGATAGAACTAATAATTCATTATTATTATTTTTATATCCAGTTAAACTATTGATTGTTTATAATCAATCGGTCCTTTATAAAAAACCAATCATTATTAATGTTATTATGGGTGTGCAAATAAATTGCTATTACTTTCGACGTCAATGCTAACAGCGCCACCTGCATTTCGACGGCAAAAAATGGTTGCAAAAATATCCTATAGCGATGAACATTTTAATACACTACATAATCAATGACTCTATCAAAGTTACAGTATATTCGTCTGCTTCATTGGCCAGTTGATCAAATGACGTTTCCTTAGTAATACAACCTCGCCTGATAGTGTATACGCTATCCGCTTAAAATAGTAAAATACTTGATAGTGATAATACCTACCTACAGAAAAATCTGGTTACATAATGGACGAGAATAACTATTAACATTATGCGGTCCCATGCTTACTATTCAGGTTTTTAAATATACGACTATTTAAAATGTTTTATTTAAACGACTGATACAGTTCTAAGTCGATGATAGTATCGCATAACATTCCGACATTTATTTTTTTACAAATATATAATATATATCATGTTAACAAAAATTTATTTTGGATTGACAAGATTTGATTGTCACAGGTTGAAACCTGTGTAGTTTGTTCCTCACAACTTTGCGTACAGATTTGGCAGCGTGTGGCCTGCGGTTACTCATATACGGGATGGTGGATTTGTATAGGAGAGGAGATGCATGGCAACGGGCTGGGATGTGGAAACAATATCTATCGCAGGAATTTTAAAGCCGCCGAATACGTTTTTGGTCTAACTTTCGAGGCATGGTCCATATAGGCCAACATTTTGACTAAAACAAGAAAACTTTAACCGCCCTACCTATGGGTTATTATTCAAAAAGTAGGTAAAAAATCGTTGGGTTTCTTTCATTAGATTTCATAGTAACAATACTCGTTTACAATATACCAGACATTTTTTTTTACGCAAGAGTTTTTCGTATTTAGAATCGTATGAACAATTTGACGTATGACGTACGGTTTGTGGGTTTCGGGGTTTTTTTTTAATTTTTTTGTCTTTTTTTGTACTTGAGCGTACTTGAACGTACGTGATGCGGGTTGTTGCGTTCGGGCGATATTATAGGTAGGGCGGGTAATATCTTTAACGAGGTAATGTGTTATTAGAAAGGCTTGAGTTGAGAAAAGAGCCTGTAAGTTTTTTTGATTTGCGTGAGAGTTATAGAGTAGCTTACGTGAGAGTTATAGATCAGCCCTCGTACTTATCCATTAGCCCTCGTATTTATCAACGAATCCTCGTTTCTATGTGTCAGCCATCTCTCACCACGAGGAGGCACAAGGAGAGCCAATTAAAAAAATAGTACAATGTATCCATGTAGTTTTATTTTTGAAATGATTAATAACCTAATTTATTGTGACAATGTTATTATTATCATGTTTTGAACTACGATAATAAATGTTGGTTTCCTTGGAATTAATAAGATTCGGTTCGATAACAACATTATCATCCCAGGCGATCTTATCTTATTTGCGCATTTCATCGAAGTAATTTCCTAATTATCTTTGCATGGCTATATATATTAATAATGTAAATATTACTTCCTATCAATTCCGCCGAAAAGCCAAATACATTATTTAATCTTCATATATAAAAAAAAAGCATTGTTTACCTAATAGTGACTAAGTGCAATATTTATCTTGGCGCCGATGTGACAAGAGACAAACGTATAATGGCATTTGAAGAAACGTTTTTGTTTAAATGCCAATTGTTGAGAAAATGGCGGTCATCGGACTCTTGTTTAATGCGATTTTCGTTAGAGGTGACGTGTTAGTGCTCGGCTACAAGCTCTTTCGCAAGAATAGAGCGTGAATTTGTTCCGTAACTGTAGATCTTTATCAGATATGTCGTGATTAATGGCGGATCAGTTATCGAGATAGCTGGAAAATTCCGACATTAGTATTCGGACCTGCGATATAATTCAAATCGTCAGGTAACTCGATTTCAGGTTGTTTTGGGGGTTGCTTTTGAAGGATGTGCTTGCGAGTTCAATGGAATATACTCTGAGGATCTTGTATATCAAGTTCGAATTCAAAATTATGTATTCATTTTCAAACTTATAATAATAATAATCTACAATAGTCTAAACCTAGCTAGGCTGCCGCCTGTTCTAAGGTAGACAAATTATTTTAATCGTTATAATTTTTAGAAATCTTTTAAACATAATCGTAGGTACTTAATTGTAATAAAATAACATTTATTACCTATATAAAATCCGAAACAAAACATCATAAAATACGTGTGGCACTCGGGGACTGCCGCGGTAAAGCTATTGCATAGCATTTTCAACATCTTATGCAATTATAATTATTTATTTATTTTATTTTTTCTGATATCAGATAACTGCGCTCTATCGGAAAACGTTGAAATTATTCCGAATAATTTGCGGCTGCGAAAGCAAATGATTCGGAATAATTTAAACGTCTTTCGATAGAGCGCCGCGCACGAATTTTTTATTCGATAAAGCAAAAAAACCGGATTATTCGAAAAAAATCGTAGATAAAAAGTTAGATAATTAAATTATCTTTAAAATGGTGCATGTTTCATAATAATACGCCAGATAGTATTTGCGTAGTAGTCGTTTTTGTGCTCGGTTAGACCTAATTTCACAAATTAATTACACTATGTAATATAAACAAAATCTAATATATTCAAATCTAAGAATATTAGGAAAATGTTCTTGTTTAACATATATTTTTTTCGAATCGTAAGCAGTACTCGTTTAGACGTAATTATCAGTTTAAAATTATTAATTTTCGTTAAGAAATTTCTTCATTCAGTCGCCGCGCTGGCCTAGCTAGGCCCGCGATAAAAGCTATGCAATAGCTTAAAAAATATCAATAAACTATCAATAATGAGCAAGTAGTTTAAAATATCGACTGCATGCCATATCGGCTGGTTAGATCTTGAACGTGTCGATCAGGTCACATCTATCAGGGCAGTCCCAAGATTTTAGCCTTTCCTCGTAGCTCAATCGTTTAATTTAAATCGGCACAATGGTCGTTTTTTTTGTTGTACTTTTCTACGGTTTGGAGAAATAGCGGCTACAAATTTAGTAGCTATATTGGAGCAACGGTCTCACATACGTCTAGTACGAGTATATGATCAAGAACAATTCAGCACATTGCTTTGTGGATGATGTATTATATCATATATTATGATTTATTATACCTTCGGGCGCTCCGCCAATCGACTGTGCATTCCGACAGATATATGACCGGGTAAATCTGGAAACGGCTTTGTTTCCTAAAGAGCGGGGCTGGTTGTCAACCTTACGGCAACTGCTTTTAAAACGAGCAATCGGGAACCCGATACCTGGTGAACAGCCGGGCAAAGGATGCCGTGGTCGGCGATAGATTAGGTAGACACCGAATCACCGCTACGTAAGGGAGAAGACCGCGCAAGCGACCTCGATCTTGTAACTGGAAGTAAGGGCGCGAGTGTCGGCCTGCTGGTTGCATGCTGTTCACCCGGCTTCTCGCGGTAAGGGGTTGGTGTCTTACGGGCGAGCGGCGTAACTAGACAGTGGACTGTTTCATCGCAAGTGGGGGTTAATGGGCCCTTGCTGAGTTGGCCACGAAGACCCATTCTGTTCAGGGTCGGTCACACTCACGGGTCAACACCTATCCGACGGCCTCCACGCATGAAGTGCGAGCCTGGGTAGGACTCTGGCCCTATGGTTAGCTTCCCCTGGGAATCAACCTTCTGGCGCTCCTGGGCAGTCTGCGCACCGTGCGGGTAAGCAAATCGATTGCGCACTCTGGCTAACAGTCGGGGGAGTCTGGAAGCAGTACTGTTTCCTAGAGCGGATGTGGTTGCGGACCTTTCGGCGACTGCTCTTGAAACGACCATCGGCTACCCGATCCTGGGTGAACAGCCGGGCAAAGGATGCCGTGGTCCGCGATAGATTCGGTGTACACCGTTTCACCGCTTCGTAAGGGAGATGACCGCGCAAGCGACCTCGAACTCGTAACCAATCGAGAGACTAGAGTAATCTGGTCGCAATTGGAAGTAAGGGCGTGAGTGTAAGCCCGCTTGGTAACACTCCTGGCTATCTCGCGGTTAAGGCGTTGGCCTCTTACGGGTTTGTGGCGGAGCTAGACGGTGGACTGTTTTGTCCTAAGTCTTCTGCGCTCACTCAAGGGAGATAGAACTACTAATCGTTAAAACTTCCTGAGGTGACGGGCTCGCCCGCTGTAGTCGACAACTCTAGTTGTTTCATCCCAAGTTTCTACGCTCACGGGAGACAGAAAGATCAAATATCGTTAAAACTTCCTGAGGTGACGGGTTCGCCCGTTCTATTTGTCACCTCTAAGTAGAGAGATAGGCCTACAGTTCTACAGTAGCGTTCAATTGCCTTTCTTGTTAAACAAGATCACCATGCTTTCACAGATTACTCGCCTTAAAAAAATGTACATAGCTACATTTTCGAGGAACAACACGCTGGACTTCGACCGGTTTAATTTTAATTGGAGTTTTTGCGCGCAGGCGTACCGTTATCTGGTTCCGAAAGCAGCGGGTGTTATCTATCGTAGTGAGCTTTTGCGCTCTCTGTCTACCCGCTCCGTACTCCGGGCACAATTCATCATAAGACCTAACGCGCCGCGACGCCCGCTTCGGAAATTCGGGTCAACTGATTCATATTTAACGAACTGCGCCGAACTGTGCTAGATAAACGCCTACCCACATGGCGGCGACAATCGGAAAAATTTAAATAAATGATATGATAAACTGGGGAAAGTACGCGTACCAGAAAAACTAAATATTATAATATTAAGTACTTATGGAGTAACCGTTCTATAAAAGAAAATTGTGTATGAAAAATATATATTTTATAAATATATATTTAACATTTCCTGTCATACAGAATTCTACTCTTACTCTTTCTGTATTCATTCTTCTTCTTCTTTTTGATTTGATGGCTCCACCCAAAGAGGGTGATTTCTGCCAAGTGTGCCGTTGAAATAGGAGGAAACTTATTTATATTAGTGGACGTCACTGAAACATGTAAGACATCACTCCGTCGGGAACACAAAATCAAATAATAATTTAAGATACAGTGAAATACATATATACGTTTAACACAAAAACTCTATGGAGGAACATTCATTAAATATTATTAATGGGACATACTGTTGAGTTTAATACATTTACAGATGATTTTTTGGACGTTGGGGGAGTTGAGAGATAATAAAAAGTTTATACTAATAGGGAGCTGAATTTTGAGATTTAAGAGGTCCGAAATGAAGTTAGGATAGTTATTAACAATGGGACAATTAAAGAAGAGTTCTGTATCCATAATGTAAGACTCAGGAACGATCTTCCAGTAAACATATAAAACTCGCCTTCTTTGCAATCATTTAAGACGACTTTTCAAGGAAGTAACCAGTTCCTTCCTTTTCTCTCCTTTCTTTCACAATTTTCTCTTCTCGAGCTTTCTTAGTTTTAAATATATTAGTTTGCATTTCGAACAAACAAGAGTTGTCAGCTACAACGAGCAAACCCGTCACATCAGGAAGTTTAAACGATTTGTCGTTCTATCTCCCTGAAGTGAGCGCAGAAGACTTGGACAAAACAGTCCACCGTCAACCTCCGCCACATGCCCGTAAGAGGCCAACGCCTTAACCGCAAGATAGCCAGGTGTGTTAGCCAGCGGGCTTACAATCACGCCCTTACTTCCAATTGCGACCAGATTACTCCAGTCTCTCGCTTGATTACGAGTTTCAGGTCGCTGCGCGGTCCTCTCCCTTACGAAGCGGTGAAACGGTGTATACCGAATCTATCGCAGATCACGGCATCCTTTGCACGGCTGTACACCCAGGATCGGGTAGCCGATGGTCGTTTCAAGAGCAGTCGCCGTAAGGACCGCAACCAACCCTGCTCTATAGGAAACAGTACTGCTTCCAGACTCCCCCGACTGTTAGTCAGAGTTATCAGACATTTAGGGAGCTAATGGGCCCTTGCTAAGTTGGCCACGAAGACCCATTCTGTTTCAGGGTCGGTCACACTCACGGGTCAACACCCATCCGATGGCCTCCACGCATGGGGTGCGAGCCTGGGTAGGACACTGGGTCAACCAGTCTCCCCTGGGAATCAATCCTCTGGCGCTCCTGGACGGTCTGCGCACCGAGCGGCGCAAGCCAATCGATTGTGCTCTCCGACTAACAATCGGGGGAGTCTGGGAACTGTATTGTTTCCTATAGAGCGGGAGTAGCGGGAGAGTCTACCTTGAGGCGACTGCTCTTGAAATGACCATTGGCCATCCGATCCCGGTTCAGAGTCGGGCAAAGGACGCCTTGGTCCGCGACAGATTCGGTATACTCCGTTTCACCGCTTCGTAAGGGAAAGGACCGCGCAAGCGACCTCGAACTCGGAACCAATCGAGAGACCGGAGAAATCTGGTCACAATTGGTAGTTAGGGCGCGAGTGCCGCCCGCCAGGTAACATACCTGGCTACTCGCGGTAAGGCGTTGGTCTCTAACGGGTTGTGGCGTAGCTAGACGTCGGATTTGTTATGTCCAAAGTCTTCTACGCTCACTGCACGGTCGATAGAACGATGAATCGTTAAAACGTCCTGCGGTGACGGGTTCGCCCGTTGTGGTTGACATCTCAATATGTTAGTCAGAGTGCACAATAGATTGGCTTACGCCGCACGGTGCGCAGACCGTCCAGGAGTGCCAGAAGGTTGAGTCCTAGGGGAATCTGGTTTGCAGGCCAGCGTTCTACGGAATGGGTCTTCGTGGCCAACTCAGCAAGGGCCCATTGTCTGCATTTTATGCAGACAAATTTAATAATGTTTATTTCCACATGCGACCATGTACTACTACTACACTTGATTTGGGGAGCTAATGGGCCATGTTGCAGTTTGGCCACTAAGTCTACCAAACGCACGGGTCAATGCACCCATCCGGCGGCCTCCACGCAGAAGTGCAAGCTCGGGTAGGACTCTGGACTGCGCCCCCCCCCCCCCCCCACCGCGATAAAGAACCCACTTCCAGAGAGGACGGAAGCTACCAGATCTTGGAGTAGGCGTGGTGTCGTGGTCTGCGTGGTCGCCTGCTTAAAGCGGGGACTCTCGTGCTCGGAGAGACTCGGTCGAACCGCATCTCGACTTCGAGGAAAATAGATCTTATTGCATTATAGGACCACTTAGAAATCGAGGCTAGGACGAGAAACCAAACTAGCACATCCAAAAGCGCTACACGTGAGCTAGACCCCAATTAAGATTAAAAAGAGTGCTCAACAGATCGGAGACAGTGCATCCGCTTAAACCCGTGCGCCTTTTTGAGCGTTGCCTTTGATTTGCCTCCGCTGCCATTGTTCTTACGAATAACGTGCGATTGTTTTAGTACGTGTATTGTGTTGAAATATTAATACTTTTTTCCCGTTGGCGCCGACCCATTTTATTAACTCATTGCGACAACTAGATTAACCGAAAGGTTTTTCTTAGCATGTAACATAACTTAAATTGAATTATTACAAAATTCCTTTTATCTTATCCGGCTCTAACGACCAAATAATAAATTGTACGACTATTTCCATAATCGGCTGCCGTACGACCATCTGTAGCGCCTCTCTGACGATGCAGCACATACAAAACTCTGTTAAACTCGTTAAACTATTTGTTAGGCTCTGGCATCCAAGCCCGTTAACTCGGTTTAACAATTAGAGTGAGTTGCCAGCTCTAGTAATTTATTTTTAAATATAGCTACGAAAATAAGATCATTTAGGCTAATTATTTCCCACAATATGAGTGCTATTTGTCTAACTAAGCAATGCTATTATCTGGATTAAAACGCAAAATTACAAGTCGATCCGCTGTTTAGGTAGTATGTGGCCGATTCTATGATTTTTAATAGTTACCTATGTGGGTAGCCAAGATTTATTAAGGTACTAACCACATTTAATATGGTATGAATATAAATGTCTTGGTAACAAGAACATACATTACGTGTTAAGGGATTTGTATGCTTGTAGCATAGTAATTGTACCTGTTGCTACTTCGAAAATCTCGGTATCTAGCGATTCTTTTCGAAGTTTCATCGCATTGAGGGTTGTCAGTTACAACGGGCGAGCCCGTCACTCCAGGGAGTTATAACGACATCGTGCCATTATGTCTCCCATGGAGTGAACGTAAAAGACTTAGTGGGCAACATACTTCATAGTCAAACTACGCCAACAGCCCGTAAGAAAGCAACGCCTTACCGCGAGACACTGGGAAAAGCATCCAGCAGTAAAACCTAGCGCCCTTACTGCCAGATTCGGACGGATTTCTCCATCCTTCAGTTTAGTCAAGATTCGAGGTCCCATGCGCAGCCTCTACCTGGCGTAAGCGGTAATTCTGTTCGAATTTATAGTGGACCGAGGCGGCCATCGGGTAGCCAACTGATCGTTTCAAGGATAGATAACGCCAGGTCGTATGTTTCCAGACTCTCCCGGTTATTCGTCGGAGTGCAGAGTTGATTACTGTGCGTATTTACATCACATCAGATTTATGAATTGATGCATGTACAATTATTATTATTGATGCCTGTACAATTATTCTTTGCCATGCACAGAAATTCATCGTAATTTAATGAAATGAAGGGTTACGGGGACGAACGATCAGTGTCAATTTGACTTTTTAAGATGATATAGAATACTCTTTTTATGGAGTATAAATTTAAGTTAAATGTTAAGTAAAATTTTTTTAGAAACTCAACTATGTTTAATTTACAGACAAAATATATTTTGTACTAACTCAGACAAACCGTGGCTAAAAGATCATATTTTAAAATGGTATTTTTTTAGTGGAATTTCCAAGATTTAAAAAAAATGACATTGATTGTTCTTCCGCGTACCTAACCCTTCAAATGTCTGTAAAGGTTTCATAATATCGCATTTACTCTATTGATATAACAAAAAAGTTATAGGCAATCGGAATCCATCATAGATAATACCCTCTTGCTCTTGTTCATATATCTCCGTACTTTTTCCTACTTCTTCTTCATCCACTTGATATTCCACCGTCAGTATCCATGCGTTTATCGGAACGGAAAACGATTCAAATAAAAAATGAATCATAACCGGCAGCACTAGAAAAGTATCGATAGTGGTACGGTATCTGATTATCGCATTTGTAGTGTCTGTTGTTCATCAAAGATAACACTACCTTAATTCGAAGAGATAAAGACGACGGTGTAACACAAGGCTCCTGACAACTTTTCTCCGCTACGAAGAAGCACCTTCTAAATTCGGAATCGACTTCCAGCCGGGTTGACTATTACGGCAATTACGATTGTTAAACTTGTTTCCATTTTACATAACGTGTTCGTGCTCGATTTCCATATGAAACGTAAATTATTCGACATTTATGTAAAATGCTAGCCCTGGCACCTGGGAGGAGTATCACAGGCGATACTGACACATGCCATTTTAAATACATCAGATATTTTCTTCTTCGCGTACTTTCACTGTAAGTAGCCAGATGACAGAGCCACAGACATTATTAGTTGTTAATATTTTTAACATAAATTATCCGTTCTTCTATTCACTTTTGGAGGGGAAGTATAATTCGCAATTTATCTCATCATATTCCATACATTTCCAGTACGTTTCATTAAAATGATATAAGGTAGGCTGATATAAAAATCACATCTTAAAAGATTCTTTTATTTATTTATTTTTTACACGACTGCCAAACAAAAAGGGAGTGTAACGTGTTCAGGGTTCATCTATGTATGTTATCCGTTTCTTATTCCACCATAACTCCTAAACGCTTGAACAGTTTTAGAAGTGTGTGATAATGTTAGAATCGTTATTTCATCCCGAGTGTCATAGGGTACATTAACTGTCCAAATATCGAGTAAGCAGTGGATACATACGGATATACTCGAACACGTGATTCATGTTGAAACTACAGTATACTGTTATTTCCATATTAACCGTACGAAAATTGTTGATACGTTGAAATGTTTCAACAAAATCTATAAGTGCTTCTTATACGTCGAAATTCAACGGATAGTCCAGAGAGTACATACTTACATAATAGGAGATAATGATTACATTCTAGCAAGACAGCTGACCGCTTTTGGCGTTTTGGCAGACAGACAGATTCAGCTATGCAGTACGTATAAAATGCAAGAAACGCAAATTTTCGTAATGACGTTTGACACGCCGGCAATGGTCCTCAACCATTATGCTTCATATAAATATTTTTAATATATTGAAGTTATAGACACTACTTGTTTACAAAAAAAAAACTAGAAAAAAAAACTACGAAAAAATTACTTTTCTACGAAACTTTCCATGAACTTGCGTTGTTTGGAAGTGTATCATTTTCAACACCGAACATAGTCCTCTTTGAAAAACAATTTGATTTAAAAACAAAAAAGAAACGACTTCCAATCGTCGCAAGACCATAAAAGACTATTTATCATACCTACATTTTTTGTTTAAAGAATAGTACCTATACATTTAATTTATTACAACCGTATGGGAAAGTATAAAAATGAGTACATATTTTGGCATGAGCCCACGTACATATTTTTTCCTCAGTGTATCCTTAAAAATCCATCTGCACCTTTCTATCTGACCAAAAAAAAATACCCTTTTGGGAAGTCATTGTCTCCCGCTTCGCTCTTGTCAGAATAATGTTATAGCAATCTCAGATTGCAGTATGCAATCTCTTGCTAAAATAATACAATGTGTGTTTTTGCACAGAATTACTATATAATGCATTGTTTTCGAAATTTCTTACAGATTATCGTCAAAGTAGGCTCTTTATTTATGAATCGTAGACTATCATCTACGTAAAGAACAAAAATAATCCAACACGAGTCGGACTCCTTTCCCGCGCATGGACGGGTTTTTTCATTGACTGGACAGTGGCACGCCTCCGGGCGTGACGCCGCTAAAACCACCACCTCCTCGTAGACCAAAAACAAGGCCTCACCACACGAATGTCCGAGGAGGGTTCAATAGACTATATAAACGACGGAAAATGACGCGCAGCGCGCGCAGTTCAGTGACCGGCGATAGTCTGCGCCTCGAATCTCGAAGACGTGAGTTCCTCAGCAGTAATATGAGTTTCGCACAGATGAAAACGGGGCTCGTTTGGCCCGCGGCGACAAACATAGAGGCCCGCCAAATCCGATTCCGTGATGTACAAAACCCCAATGATGTGACATTACAAATGACACAGGAACGTTTGCAAGAAAATTATCAAAAATACTAAAGATAACTATTATAAAGTAAACATTACCGAAGCTAGCGGAGCTTTTGGAAAGAAATGACGTTCCAAACTAAAATAAATTAATATAAATGATGATGTAAAAACTATAGAAAACCAACCTTTTGAATGTCTTAACTACATGAATGAATATTTCACTAGCACTGATCAGGATATAGCGAAATCTATTATCAGACATGACAACCGACGAGCATGCATTAACAAAGTCAATCAAATTAGCCCGTAACAATAAAGTCAAACTCGCACTAAACCATATTGATGAAAATGAAATATTGAAAACTATAATGAAAGTTAAGCCAAATTGTGTCCCTCGATGAGATGGCATCTCTGTTGACCTTGTGAGGGTTACTGCAGAGTACATTTCGCGGCCAGTATCACAGCTCACAGCTCGCATACATTTTAGGTACATGTGAGAGTTCTGGGCTCAATAAACAAAATTAACTGTTTCACATTTCCACTGTTTTTTTAATCCTATGCACTACCACCTGCCAAAATATGTATGTATTTTTTCTTTTTATTATTATATATTTTTAAAATTCTATTTTATATAATACGTATTGTAACTATTTAATGAAATGAAATGTAAATACATGTATGTGTATGTAAAAGTAAAATGTAAAAAAAAAAAGAAAATGTAATTATAAAACGAATAAATAAATGACTCCTTGGGGGACTGGATGGGATAGAAGCCTTTGATCTTTGGATATTAAGCTCGGGCAGAAAAGAAGACTATAGTCGTTATAACTGCTCGGGTCGTGGATGGATTGGCTGTCTCCATCCACCTTGTTGGAGAAGAAATCTGTTTTATTAATCAATATAAGGACTCGCACTTATGCCAGGCTAATTGATATATTATTTTACAATATTTCATTAAATGGTAGTATTTCAGTTGGTTATAAATATTTTTAACTTGCTGATTAAAAAAAATAGTCATTCATTGTTCAATCCTTTGGTGGCTAAGATTCAAAAAGTAAAAAATGTAATAAAAAGATAATAATTTTCGGGTAATTGTACGATTATGGAAATGACATATAATCTCATGACGGCTACAACCGAAATTTAGAAATAAAACAATTGTTTTATATAATTTTTAAGAGACGCTAACCAACTTTTATTTTTCCAGCATCGATCCATATTTATTTATTTATTTATTTATGGTAATGTACATAATATGCAACAAGCGTAACACAAATCATAATAAGCGTAACACAAATCATAACATAATCTACACTTAAAAAGGGATTACAATTTAACTAAAAATAAACCCACAGCAAGTTATTACACGCTTATATGTGATGATAGTCCAATGCCGCCCAACTAAATAAGAACTTGTTCTAGGGCAGGCATTTTAAACATAGGCAAAATAAGGCCAAATATCATACATTTTTGTTTAAAATCAGAAACTAATATTTCCCATGATTGAGTAGATAGCGTAGAAAGAATCGCGGCTGAACTAAACAAACATTATAGGATTATAACGCTGAAAGAAGAAATGGAGGAGTAATAGACGTGGGAATAGGAATAATTTGTCATCTTTGATAATTTTGCCTGAATACATATTTTCTACATACATATTAGTTCGGTTTCGTTTTCGGCCGAAACCCAATACGATCTTTGGTCGCCCTCTAACGAAAAGGCCAGGCCCGTGAAACGCGTTTCCGGGTCGACGGTTTAGGTAGATCATTATAATCGACAGTTGTAATCAAGACGCCATAAATTATAGACCTATCCACGCGCGTCGTGCAATTTGCATTAAAACGTTGATTAAACGCGGATTGGAAATAGAAAACCGCGAAATTAATTTAATTTGTGTCCTGTAGCGGCAATAGTCGCCTTAAGGCTAGATTTGATTCCCTCGCTGCTAGTTCAAGAGGCGTGAAATGCTGTAATGGTACTGTCGAGTTAATGTTTATCTGAAAAGTAATGCTATTCACATCATCGCATCGTACATTTCGCTTATTGTACTTTAGTCATTAATTTTTGTGAGTTATCTATCAGTACTTTTATCGCCTTGACCTCAAGCGCACTGCATTCCAAATTAGGGACTGACTCATTGGCATATCACGTGCGTTATTAGAATACGGTAGTTAATAACGGGTTTTATCTAACTAACAAAATTAAGCGATCATTTTTCATTATTTTTATTTTCAAAAAAACTTCACAGACGAAGTAGTCTTAGTTGTTGTTTTGACACCAGCTACTATTTAGATACATATCGAGGGCATCTAGCCCGAAAGATCTTATCCACAAATATGCAATTGCAACGCAATCACAAGCATCGTTATCAACCCCGTCGAAGGCCTTCCTGAAGTCGAAAAAGGTGATTAGCCCGATTGCGTTTCTTCGTTACTAAAATCGGAATTAGTTCATGCGAACGAGACAGGTCAGAGCGGAATATGAAATGAATTATTGCCACTTTTCCAGCATAAAACTACAAATCGAACATAAAGCTGCATAATGTAAGACCGAACGAAATGTCTTCAAACTAATTGTTTGCAGAGCTGAAGATATTAGACATCAGGCAGGTATATGCAAAAACAGTCTTTCTCAACTACCTGAAAAGTAAAGATACTCACGTTAAACCTGAGCATAAAATTTCAACGAGGAGCGCCACAACCTGTCAACACATTGTACAGAAAACCCGAACATCCTTCGCCCAAAGACACTTTGGATTTATAGGGCCCAAAATTTATAACAATCTAAAAGAATCTATAAAATCATGCCTACTAACTAAGCCAATCCAATTAAAATTTAAAATTACACAACATTTACTTCAACTTGGTAGAAATGAGGTGGAAAAGGCAATAAGTCATATTTTAAAGTAAATGTCTGCATTATTATTATTGTCATATATTGCACTACACTTTATATTATAACACTATTTATTTATTTGTTCTACAAAATTCATATTACGACATTTTATATTAATATTTATTTCCATGACCATGCTATATCAATATTTTTAAATATAATTATAAGTTTAATTTGAATTCGCTTCTCTATTTGATATTTTGTATGTTTCATTTCATCACTATGTGCACATGAATAAATCTTTGCCATACATAGAGTTTCCTTGGTACGGCCATGTTGGCAGATTCTGCAACTAATACAATTGTAAATGTATGTTTTTGAATGAATAAAATAATAATTATTATTATATTTCAGATTATTTTTATGTGCGGCAGGTAGGTTTTGTGCGGGAAATGATACTATCGTTTATTTTAGATTCTGCTCTATCGCATGACCTATTTTCCAGAAATGCAATCGAGCTCGATATCTACTTTATTTATTTATTTTTAGGAAAACCAACAGCTAATTATAATTTAACAAAAAAGACGGAGTAGGATAACAGAGAGCCAATTAAAGGTTTTCACGTTTAAGTACGTTGTAGAAACATATGTGACCTTTCAATTAAAGCTATCGATTAAAATACATAAAAAAATATTCAATAATTAATGCTAAATAATTCACTATTCAGCCGCTGCCTAGCTGAGTTAATAGTCGTACAGAATAGACCAAAGTCAAAGCGTTTAATTTAACTTGTTGCCTCCTTGCCGCATTGAGCATCTTTACCACAGTCGAGAAACCAGACCGAAATCCATGTTGTGCTTCAGATAGCGTACCGTGGATCTGGCCATAAAAGTTGTGGTGAAGGATCATTTTGAATAATTTCGCAGCTGTCGTCCCACGCCTATATTTTTTTAAGCCTTTATACCCCTCATGGTAACGGCCCACTGTAATGTCTAACGACAAATATCTTACAGGCGGCCGGCTTTCATAACATCACGTGGCAGTACTCAGGTGGTCATCCATCCAAATACCGATCACGCCCGGCGCCTTCCAATACTGAAACCCGCCATGCTAGAAACGAAACGGTTTTCTTCGCCGTTATATCAGCGAATTTGTGTGGATTTTAAATTGCATCGCACGAATTCTGCACGGATCCGCAAGCGTGTATAATCCGCCATTTATACAGTCAAATTGAAAATTTTCACGCATGAAATTAAACGCGATTGTTTAACGTTCTCCAATTATATTACCGCGATAGCCAAGTCGGCGGGACCGGCATACTCTTACTCGCGCTACGGTATTATACGAGGCGGCACATCTCGCCGCTTTCTTGGCGACCTGTCTCGCTCGAGGGAGCGGCCGCGCGAAAGAAGCTCGAAAATTGTACCGTTCCCACGCCCGTCGCCCAATGACAGCCTAACGGGAAATGCGTTAAACGTATTAATTGCAGTCCGGCATTCATTCACGTATTCGCATCCCGGTCGATGGCGATTATCATTCAATCATTGGCGCGATTCAATTAATGACGGTGTATAGACATCACGAAGGTAGTAAAATGGGAGGAGGCGGCAATACCCCCGCCGCCCATACAATTCCTCCCCGTTGATATTTAATTTTAGTAAACATATCAGGAGGCTATTTATAAACATGAATATCTCTACCATAACGGCATGTTTAGAATGTCATCTATTGGGCAATTGAACATAAGAGAGAACAAACAATAATATTGAATTATTCGCGAAATTCCCATCTCTCACATTTCTATATATAGGCTAATAACATAGCAAAATAATACGGAGACGTAAGAATTCCACCTATTAGTCTTTTTGAACTTAAAGCGCGAACTTAGAATATTTTGACAAACAATAAATAGATTTTTGGCCATTCATTGTATTTTTACACGACTGCCCAATAAAAAAGGAGTGTAATGTGATCAGGTTCATCTATGTATGTTTTCCGTTTCTTTATTCCACCATAACTTCTAAACGCTTGAATCGATTTAGAAGCTCGTGGTATTGTTAGAATCGTTATGTCATCCCGAGTGTCAGTGTACCTTAACTGTCCAAATATCAAGTATGTAGTTGTCTAAATATTTAAATGTCAATAAATTAACATAAATATATCGTGTTTAGTATTAAATGAGTACATTCCGTGTTTAGTGTCAAGTGAGTACACCCTTTAACACCCCCCCCCCCCCGATGATGACGAATTCGAAATCAAAAACGAAATCGAAATCGGAATAACAATCGAAATCTAAACCGAAACCGAAAACGACACTAAAACCGAAACCGAAATCGAAAACGAAATCGAAATCGGAAACTATCGAAAACGAAATCGAAACTAGTATACAAAATTTTGGGTCTCTGCTGTTGACCGCTGAGGAGTTCTCTCATCGGGAGCCAACCCAGGGTACATTAGCCATGTCATGGTGGAACCTGGAAGGGACTATCATAATTGAATGCGTATGCAAAATTTTGGGTCTCTGCTGTTGACAGTTGAGGAGTTCCCTCGTCGGGAGAAAACCCAGGGTGGACGGATTTCAACCACAATCTTTTCAGCTCATGCCATGACCAAATAATGCCTGCATGCCAAATTTCAGCTCAGTCGGATGAAGCGTTTCGGCGCTATCGTTGGAGAATAAACACAGCCAGACACCCAAGTGCGTCCACAATACTTTCCTTGAACAGGCAAGTAAAATCGACAGTCGTTAGTTTTAGTTTATTGAATTTATCTCTAATTGACTGATTTAGAAGACAAAAATGCAAATAAATATATGTTGAAATATTTCGCAAAACAGCGAGGTTCAAGTCGTGCAATCATCACGTCTTGATTTATAAATAAAAGCATTTTTTCTGCATACATATCGCATTTATGTATAAATCAAGACGCTGTTATTGACCATTAGAGTTTAAATAGTTAGAATTGTTTTCGTTTAATAGCAAACTCGACGAGGCAAATTATTTCGCATCAGTAAGTTATACGAGCAGTTATACGAACCTCAGCAATGCTCAAATTCTGATAAGGCAAAAACGAGTGATAACTTTCCAATACGTAAAATTCGCATTCACGCTTTAACGTTTGAACTAATAAAACGTGGTTTACCTGCTGATAAAAACACATTTAAAAGCAACACGTGACTTTCATATTTTTTTTAAATAATTCGAGACACGCCGCATATAAACTATTACAACGACACAGGTTTACACAGGTGTGTAAAATTTACATTTAGTTATTGAACGGTTTTAAAAACCGCAATGTAACCAAAAGTTTCTGGTCTAACGCTGGCCTTTTCCCCGTATAAATTACGATATCGGAGAAGAATATGTTTTTACGGAATTCCGATACAAAGTCAAAGATTGAATCGTTTGAAATGATCGAGTCTAGAGTAAGAGCAATCGACAAAAGCGAATAATATAATCACTTAATACTCGAATTCATATAATCACATAATACTAAATAATAACGGGAATAATACAGGAGGTGTATCACTCTAAACATCACAAAGCATTATCAAAATAAAGGGTATAATATATGAATAGTTAGATAAATGTCATGTCAATAAAGTCTTATGTAATAATTTTCCATACCATATGAGAGATAGGTAGAGAAATGACTATATGACTGACTATAATAATATAATACCAATATATAAATCAATACAAACGGAGCTCCCATGGCATTCACCAACCGGAGTCGGGCCCATCGTAATACTATTATTACACTTCTGGGGGTTGAATGGTGGACTCCGGACTAACGACCGACTGTGGTACTGTAGGACCGTTGTCTAATGTCTAGCCAGAAATGAGCGTTCACCTTACTTCTCATTTACCCCCCCTTCGAAGACATAGAGAGACCAAGACATTTAAAAGGGTGAAACAGAGATTTTACTACTTAGCAGGCCACGAGCGCCAACTTCCACCGCGTGAAGGCGAACAGTGAAGCCGTTCCTGGTGACGACATTTGATATAATGATTTTCATTACGATTTTTAAAATAACGTATACCAGTCAGGTTTAATAAGTGATGAATCCTCTAAAAAGGTTGGAAAGATCTTAAAAATTATTAGTTTTTCCAGTAAAATTCAGCAACAAATAAGGTCTCCAGAAAAAAATAAACAATTAAGTACTTAAGTGCTTTTTATCCCGAATTTTAGCACTAGTAAACTTTGAAAAGTTTCCAATTTGTTTAGAAAATGATTGAACTCTTTAATTGTGAGATTAATAATATATTTTTCATTTTATATCTCCGTAGCGATTATTATGATTCTCGCATAAAAAGCATTTTGAGCGTTTTTACCAAATTTCGTTAGATATTATACTATAATGTAAGATACAACATAGACCATTTATTTATTTATTCATTTACCCAAAATTCAGAATACAAGATACAAGATACAACAAACTCCTTATCCTAATACAAAAATATTTTTTAGTAAGTTTACATACTCGTATTCTAAACCTTGCTCAGAAAGGAGATTCATCTCTATGGCATAAAATAAAAATTTAAATTTAAAATTAACATCAATATTTAAATTATAATTGATGACAATCTGCGTAGCTATATACAATTATAGTTAATTCATATATAAAAGAGTAATAGATATATAGATAAAATATATACTATTAATAAAAAAATATAAATTTATTTTATAAAGACATATGATACTGTTATAAATAGATACTTAGGTACATATTATATGGTAATATAAATGTAATTATTACATAACATATAACATACCTTGGATCATTGTATTTTGGATCTTTGGCTACCTATCTATTCATATATAATTTATACCAGAATCATTTGTAAGAACGCTAATATTTTGCCTGCCATTGGGACTCAACTACAAGGAGAAAAATAATTTTCCAGTCGTAATGATGAAACAGAAATCGCTAGACTAATTGTGTTGCGTAAGAAATGCAGGTATCGTCAAAGTTCAATTATACGTAACGCCATTACGCCTAATGTCATAACAGTAACGCTATTGCACTGGATCCCAACTCAATGTAATGTGGAAACAACAGTATTACTGATGCCACTGCAGGGCGAAATGTCTGAGTGGTCATACGTCGTCCAGAAAAGACTATTGTGCATGCTTCTTATATGTCGAGATGCAACGGAGAGTCCAGACGCTATATCCTTATTAGTGATGTCACGAAAAGTGATTTGGCCGAATACCGAATATTCGGCCACGCTATCGACCGAAGCACCGAATATTCGGCTGCCGTTCGGCGAAAATTTATTGAGAATGAGATCTTCACTGAAAGTTAAGCTTGAAAAACGGTTTAAATTTGATAAAAATGACAAATATCTGGTTGCCCCTTTTCTTGACCCGCATTTCAAAACGATTTCCTGGGATTGGTTCAAACGGAAAGAGCAAGACAAAAAAAAATAATCTCTGAAAATGAGTGTGATGAGCCTAGTAGTATTGAATCTGATGGCGATTCTTCTCCACTTCGTAAGATAAGAAACACCGATGAAGATGATAAAAATTCGCAACGATTTATCTATCATCTCCTGGCAGTAGTGTTTATAGTGGGAGGCTATTTTCAGAAGCAGGAATTGTTTACGAGGAAAAGCGCAATCGCTTACAACCAACCAATGCTGAAAAAATGTTTTCATTCATCATAACCTACCACTAATCGATTTTAAGTATTGATGCAATAATATAATTTGTGATTAAAATAGATATATTTTTGAGTGTGTTTTTTTTTTTCGTGGTATTCGGTATTCGGCCGACTATTATGCGGTATTCGGCCGAATACCGAATATTACAAAAAGTGGCCGATTAGGCCGAATACTGAATATTCGTGGCATCACTAATCCTTACATAATGCTCGATAATGACGCCTTATACAATCGATAAGGACACGGTTACATTCTCGTAAGGCAACTGACGGCCTTTGGCGTGTTGGCAATCAGGCTCCTCCAGATATGCAGTACGTATTTCACTGTCAGAAACGCAAATCTTACATTGTAAGGTTCCGGGTTCGATTCTCGGCTGGGTCACCATTTTCCGTTGGGATAAAATTAACGGAATTGAATTCGAATTTTGTCGATTGAATACAATAACAAGACACATACTTCCACGCTGCCTTGGGATAAGTCTTGACATGCAGTTGGGCAGCAGCAGTACATAAATGTATGCTAATTCTAATATCGGCCATTTAAAAAAAAATAAGATAAATACAATACATGTAAATTAATGTGAATATTAGTGGTACATATGCTTTGTAAATGCGTTAATTGATTAATTAAATAAATATATAAATACACATACATAAAATGTTACATGCACACATACATACACACACTTAATAATAGGGTTGGTGGTAAGAGATTGTCGTAAGATAATAAACCCGCTCATTATGAACTTTCACACTAAAGAGTAGTACCAACATAACAACAAATTCGGCAACGACGTTTGACATGCCAGCAGTAGTTATCCATTATGCCTCATGCATTATCAAGCATGGCGTAGCATCACTATCAAACCGTGTCCTTAGTCTTGTGATTGATATTAAATTAAACTGGAAGTCGCACATAAATGAATTAGTAGTAGCCTCTCGTCTGCGATATATGCTGTGCGCAAAATTAAATACTTAGCTGGAGAATCTGCATCCCTCTCAGCATATCATGCCTGCTTCCATTCGAAAATGGCCTACGGTATAATTCTATGGGGAACCTCCACTGATAGCTCTCGAATATTTATACTCCAAAAGCAGGCAGTAAGAGCCATCGCGGGACTAGCGCGAAATACTGCGTTCCGTACTTTAAAAAATATAAAATATTAACTATGGTAGCGGAATATATTCTTCGGTGTTTAATTTATGCGAGAACCAACGTTACAAAACGTGAACTAAATGGTGATCACCACACTCATGACACTCGCCACCGGTTAAATATTGCCCTTCCCAGAGTGCATCTAACACAGACTCAAAAGTCCTTCAATTACGTTAGTTTTAAGCTTTTTAACTGCCTCCCACTCCAAACTAGACTCCTGGAGTTTTATAAAAAGAAAATTGGCATCCACACATGCTTTCTATACGTTGGACGAATTCTACAGCTGTGCTGAATAGTTTGTAGTCTAAATAGTATTTGTATATTAGATTGGAAAAGTTTAGGGCATGAAATGCTACTTTACAATATTGATAGGATTTTTTTTAATATACGCTTCAGGCGTTTTAGTTGTTAAGTTGACTTTTGAAACGGTATTATTTCCAAATTATGTTGGAATTTAATTAATGGATCATATAACATTTCTTTTTTTATATTTTTTTTGTTTTTTTTTTGATGCGTTTATTTTTATTTTATTTTGTTATGTCTTTTAATTTGACTCTATTGCCAGCCACTATTTATATTTCTACTATGGTTTTTCATTTTGAAATTCAACTAATATGTAATTTATCTAATATGTATTTTTTCTTGCCGATTTCACCAGATTAGGTATCTTTGTTATAGATATCTAGTCTTTTTTGAAAAATAAATTATGATTATGATTATGTTGCAGTTAGGGAGATCGTTATTTAACTAGCCATGGATATATTTTTTCTGTGCGTCTCAAAAACACTCGGAAACAATAACAAAATATGCATTTTCATAAACCTTCATTTGTGTTGCCCATGGTCGCTGTTACGTACAACTTTTCCCGCCCAAATTTGACACCTGTTATCTGCGAAAGCCGTCTTTTCCGTCCAATAAAATATAGCATTTTTATCGAAGGTGCGTAAATTTAGTCGATTATCCTATCGTGTTCGCGAGTGATTGGTAATGCCGACCGCGTGCGGTGATCGCGTCGCGTCGGTCTTCTTTGCGCCTTCAGCCAGGAGCGTCGCTCGGCGATGTCCCGCTAGAAATGTCGAGATTTCGAGTTTATTGTGTGATACGTCTCGCGAGCGCGTCGCTTCACTGCTTCGAGAATGCACGAGAAAGTCATTCCGGATACAGCGGTCATACGAATCCAGAGAAGTAGATAGTAATATTGTTTAAAACTGACGTAGCCCTAAGTCTGCACACCTTCGATTTGCAGACGACATCGCTATATTCTCTGAAACTGCTCAAGGCCTAAATCTTTGTTTTGACTCTTTATTGGCTGTTTTTACTCTTTATTGTGAAACTTTACAATGGGAGAGCCTATAATCATACGACAATATCTTACAACCAACTACTATGAAAAGTTTATATGTATGTGTGCGTGTAACACGTGTAGTATGTGTCTTGTTACTGAATTCGATCGACAAAATTCAATGCCGTTAATTTTATCCCAAAGGAAAATAGTGATCCAGCTGGGAATCGAACCCGGTACCGTTCAATGTAAGATCAGGCAACCTAACCACTATGCCATCACTAGAGCCAAATGACGCCACATATAAAGCTGAACTTAAAATAATCCTCTTCAAAACAAAAGTCCTCTTCGATGCACCAATTCCACTAGGAGTTTCTTTAATTTAAACCATTTATTTTATTTACTGTTTTTTTTATTTAAAATATAATTTAGGTATGTATATAAAAAAAAACAAAATTTCCAATTTCTAAGCCAACCTAACAAGGCCATGCCCTTACCAGAGTATGCTTAGTGATTTTTATATTCAATATAATATTTACTAATAATAAATATAGAAATATACCTAACCATAATAATAATAATAAATAAATAAACTGAAGAAATAATTTAAAACGAAACTACTTCAACTTTACCTAAATGCATTTATTTTAATATAACGTTATATGTAACATTTTTTCCGTTTCCTTGCATCCCTTATTTATTAGTAATTTAGTTTTTTTTGTAGTAAGTGTTTTTTTTGCTTTCGTAAGTTTCATCCCTTCTTATTATAGACGTGGTGCTATGGGGGAAAATGCCTTTGAGAAAATGTAGTCCTTGTTTGTGTATTCGAGTGGTGCTTATTTGTGAAAGCACGTGCTAGGGTATGGTGATCTGATGGCGACATATCGTGATATTTTGTTTAGCGTAGTACAATAAAATTACTTTTGCATAGATTTGGTGAATAGCTAAGATTTGAAATTCCTGGAATAGATTATTAGGAGGATAGCGTAAAAGCCTCATATTACAATAGCTTTTTCAGCTTTGATTTCACGAAACGATGGTGACGTTCACACCATACTAAACGGATAAGTGGATAGCCCCGCTCATACTGGTCCAAATTGATTTCTTCGTGCCCGATAACTACGTTCACGCAAGATCACGCGCACTTCGGTGAAGCCATTCTCTCGCACCAATGTAATACGGATGGCATTATTATCAAGGGCCTATCAGCATTCAAATGCCCCATCAGGCCGCGCCAGATGTAGACACATTTCTATCGTCCAGCCGAGTTTTGAAATTGAACTCGAAGTTTTCTGGTTTCAATTTTTAAATATAAAGCTGTTATTTTGATCTTGGCGTGTTTATGCTATGAAGAAAAGTGATATTGTTCTTAGTGTTTTGTTATTAGATAAGTTTGTTAGTTTTCAACCTTTTTAGGAAACTTCGTTGAAACTTTTCAAATGTTTCTTAGTTTCAATCGTGTTAGTCTGTAAGGTTGTTTGGAAAAAAAATGACATATGAAGCCAAGACTTAGACTCTAATGCGTCAAGAACAAGGTTTAAGTAGCCCGAAAAGCTATTGAAACGACGAAAAGTTATTCGTTGGTCACGGAAATTGGCATAAGAATTGGGCAGGCCACAAATTATGCAGAAGGCATGACATCCAATAGGACAGAAGATCTTTGAGGTTGCGGCAAAGTAATGGAAAAAGAAATGCTGGAAGGCAGCCGGCGCCTTCATCGATGGACAGATCTAATTGGCTCCTGATTTTGACTCCTTATGCAAAACTGCTGAATCCCGAGAAGAATAGAATCCCCTTAGCAGTGTCATTGACATATTGATGTTGATGTTAGCATATTGATGCTGATCAGAGAGGAGAAAACCATGCAAAGTTTTGTTTGAAGAAAATAAATTGCATTATAAACCAAGAGCATTGGAGATTAATCTTCTGTGAGGAAAGCACTAGCACAAGAAGAAGTCTAAAGTCAAATGTTAATAGCGTCGATGGCGCCAAATTGACCGTACAATTTCAACACGTGCAAGTTTTATCCATTGTTATATTTTGCTACAACCAGCAAATCAGTGCGTTATTGTATTGTTTAGGTACGCAAGATTCCAGTAATTGTATTATTTCTCGAAAACTGCAAGCAGACGTACACTGACATCAATTACAAAGAATGCAAGCAAACAGTATGAAAAGCGGAATCAAATCCATATTTCGAATGAAACAGCAGAGTTCTGTTGCATACTTAAAATGTACGATCGCTGATAAAACCCGTTTCCAAGCAGTAAATACCAAAGTTAATAACATACATACTTATCTATAGGAGTAACTAAGGCGCTAAGTTGCACTTTTCATTTTTAATGGTTTTATGGCCGTCACCTATATTGGTATCGTTGCAACGCTGATTGATTTTGAATGGAAAATACACATAGACCACGAGAAGGTCATAGACCTGTATCTGTATTTCGTTTTGTTGTAATTTAGAGAAACCCCCCATACCGGCATCCATTAAAACGCCGATTCCCTTCGAAATGACTAAAACCAGAGAGTAGCAAACGAGCTCTGGGACCGGTTTCACGACATGAGGTAAAGTTACTTTATCTAGTAGTCGTCAGGGAATCAGTGTGTTATCGGAGAATTTAAATTATGATGACAGCAGGAGGAATTACTAATGTTGGTTTTCGATTCCGTACGATCGCACATCGTTAATTTATTATTTATTTGAAACCTTTATTTAGTTAGGAACATAGGTGATTAGGCCTAATTGATAATTAACATAAGTGCTTTATTTAGAAAGCGGTAATTATTTGCAAGTTAAATCACTATCATTATATCACATGATTGATTGTAACAGGTAGCAGTGCAATTGTTAATTTGTTGAAAATTGGAGCGTCATTCGAAATTTTTGCGATACCAGCGTTGTTATCACAATAAAACGCTAGTGATAACCAACTGTGACAGTGACCAAGGAAAGTACGTACTACACCAATTTATTATCAGCGTTTTCGAGTAGTGGCATTGGATACGTGAATTCCTCCAAAAACTACCAGGAATTCAGCGATTACCATAAGCTATTATAGCGGTTATTTCGTAATTGTTGTTTATTAAGGAAAAATCAGGGGAAACCCGAGCGATATCAAATTTTTAGAAAAGATAAACGCTTACCGGTGTCAGATCCGAATCCCACAATTCCTTCAGATCGTTTGAGCTGATGTCGTAGAACGTCTCCATCATGGAGCCGGCGAATTTTCCAGAAAAAATGCACAAGAAAAATCACGATAAGAGTATACTTTCCCAAAACATCCACTGTACAGAGAAAATCAACACGTCCTTTTTGACAGTTCGCGCGCCGAAAAAATCTCGAGAAAAAACACAGTCACATCACTAGCATCCAGAGTGTCGAAATTACCGTACGCTGTCCTGTTGAGAATATCCCGGCGGCGGGCGCAGCCGACAACAAACACGCACCTGTTGCCAGCGAGACCGGCCGACGAATGGCGATAGGCGGCGGGGCGGCCGGCGAGCGAACGAACACGGCGCGGGCGTGTTGCTTGAATGCCGCATTTTACCATACGGTTTTTACCATACGGTTGCCGGCCGCGTACTTTTCTGTTCCCGTTTGGTTTTTGCCTGTTCCATTTGAAGGGTTACGGGAATAATTGTCAATATCTATATAATGACAATGTATTACTAATTCTCTTGATTATTGACTATTTTAAATCTATTTTACACGACTGCCCAACAATAAATTAATAGTTTTTAAAAAAACACTAAAAACACGCTTTTGGGCTATGATACGATATTCACATACACACGGCTATGATACGATATTCCATTATGGAATGCCAGTGCCTATCTTCAGGCTTCATCATCAGACCTTGAAACCTAATCGTGGTCAAAGTTCATTCCAAGACCTTTCTAACAAGTCCAAACACAGCTATGATACGATGTTCCATCATGAAGTTCCAGTTCATATCTTCCGACTCCATCATCAGATCAGTTTCGACAGTACCATATTATTGTATTGTTATCAGAACTACATACAGCTGCCAATTTTCATGACGCCACGATCCTTGGAAGATGGTTAAATAAAAGCGTGTTAAAAAGGAGTGTAATGTGTTCAGAATTCACCTATGTATGTTTTCCGTTTCTTTACTCCACCATAACTTCTAACCGCTTGAACCGACTTAGAAGTACATAACAATGTGGTATTGTTAGAGTCGTCATGTCATCCCGAGTGTCATGGGGTACCTTAACTGTCCAAATATCAAGTAAATAGTTGGCTCAATGTCCAAATCTCCTAATGCCAATAAATTGATATAAATATATCGTGTTTAGTGTCAAATTAAAGGTCTGATTGAGTACATTCCGGAAATATACATGTATCTATATGGATAAAAACATAAACCACAAATATTTCATTAAAAAAAATATTACTACAATAGTTCACTTTCTGTAACGGCAGTCGTGTTTTTATTATTAACAAAATTTTATTCTGAACTAATAATAACTATTTTTTATTTTCCCTTTAATTTTAAATTGTTTTAATGGCATAATTTTTAAACCTACCTAATTTAACGTTGTGTGATTTTAAAATAATGGATAAATATTACGTAACTAAGTATTCTGACTTTATACTTTTAATGTAATATGTGTTTTTTTAATTGTTTGAATTAATTTCTGTACGCAATCTTGTTATTTTAATGTACGCCTAAAAAAGGCAGGTTGTGCCGCAACGAATAATTGTATAATAGCTCCATGTATTGTAATTGTATAATAAACTACAATCACAATAAAATAAATTTAATTTAATTATCAAGTTTATGAAATTTTTGACATTCGACTTTTAAATTTTACTTACTTAAAACATTACATTTTATCAAGGATTTATCTGTAAACCAAATACATTAGTTTCTAAAAAATAAATTTTACTTAAATTATACCTCGAAAAAAAGCGTAAACTAATAAATGAATAATGTAATAAGAAAAGTATTTGAGATCCTAAGATTCTAAGAGAACCGTATATTTTACTTAAATTATACTTCAGAAAAAAAAGAAAACGTGGAAATTCATTGGCATTGATAAGTATTTCCCATCACAGTTCCTCCTCAGCGTCAACCGGAGGGTCATCGAGGTACCTACCTCTGGACCTGACAGGAAAGAATGATCAAGGTCCACCGTCAGCGCGTGGATACTAATCGTTCTTCCCCTTCACAAGTTTTCTTCTCCTATCATTTAAGGGCAGACTATGATCTTTCTTTCGAAAATCGATTCATGCTTCGATTAGTTTGGGAACAAGCCACAAGATCGCATTGTATATCATTTTCACAAACAAAGACATTGAACGATTTACTTCGTCTTGCATTTTTTCGGTCTTTTATTTTTGAAAATTAAGGCCGGCCGCACACGTACGATTTCCGAATTCGGAATACCGACTCGGAATGTTTTCTTAGAATTTTTACTTCCAGTACGTAGATGGATTCCTCGCGGCAATATGGATGACGACGAATTAATTGGTAATGAATATTTGCTTAATAGTAAAAAAGAAATAGTCTTAAATTGTCATTATACAAACAACATACAGACAGTCTATGGGTTATAGTGTAAGGTTATGATTTTTTAATAATGAATAAGTAATACGTAACTAGGTTACACTGATTTTGTGCTATTAAAATATGTTTTTTTAAATTGTTTGAATGAATTATTTTAAAATTATTGCCTACTCGATCTTGTTTATAATAATAGACAAAATTTTAACAAAAAGCAAAACCGACTCCAATTTTTTTTATAAGTGCAGCAGCCATGTCACGGTGATACTTAGAACGGGCTATCATAATTGAATGCGTATACAAAATTGTATGTATGTGCTGTTGACCGTTGAGGAGTTCCTTCGTCGGAAGCCAACCTTGGGTACCGCAGTCCTTGGTGAAACTTAGAACGGGCTGTCGTAATTGAATACATACACAAAATGTGTTTGTGTCTGTGCTGTTGACCGTTGAGGAGTTCCCTCGTTGGGAGCCAACCCTGGGTGCAGCAGCAAGATCATGATAACACTTAGAACGGGCTATCATAACTGAATGAGTATCCAAAATTTGGGGTCCGTGCTGTTGGCCGTTGAGGAGTTTCCTCGTCGAGAACTAACCCAGGGTGTAGAATCAGGTCATGCTTACCATAAAAATAAATGAATTGTAATCGGAATTGAACCAATATGTACATGTGTGCGCCTAAAAGGCGGGTTGTGCCGCACTAAATAATTGTAAAACTCCACGTTACTACACCACAATCACAATAAAATAATAATAATTTAATATAATACGTACTACATGTAAGGCAGGTGGAAAGAAACTCTGCATAGAAAATAATGGACCAGAATTTACAGATATAGCCATTTTTTGGGAATAACTATAGTCTCTAAATTACAATAGGGGTTCTCAATCTAATTTAGCTAATAGACTTATAGTATAGGAGATATATGCAAAAAATAGGTCATAGGTGGAACTAATTCCCACGACGCGACGGCGGGTATTGATTTGCTTAATTCGTTGTTCGTATCTTTTTGACAACCTAAAAGTCTAGAAATATCTAATTGTGCAAAATGCGTCTTAGAATTTTTTTTTGGGCGCTATCTTAAACATAGAAAAAACCATCCTTAGTGTTAAATTACGGAAATTTTCATGCTGAAAAATATTATATTATTGGTTTTGAAAAATAAAAATAAATAACAAATAGTGGCTGAAAAACTGAAAAACCGATTAACTGAAAATAACAAAATAGTGACCGAAAAACTTACATCTTACGAGAAAAGCGAAATAGTCTTCTTCTCTTTCTTCTAAATCACTTTTATTTGAGTATTTATTTGTGCAATCTCTACCAGAGCAGTTACAACATACCTCATTACATTCCACCCCATAACTTCGACACTTACATCTACCACTACCACACGGCTCATTTGTAGCCGTTTTGCAGGTGCAGCGGATCATTTAAAAAAATATCTCTGGTCATTTAATGTGGTGTATTTTTTTTCAATTCCACTCTTCAGGATTGGCAGTATTGGTAATATTAGCTTTCCAACAAAGACATTCTAAATGTAGCCGGAGAAGATGATGCACAGTAGCATCTTCTGTAGGTGGCAATCTTACAATAATAAATTGACCTTTGGCAGTTGTGTTTTTTTTAAAGTAGAGATTATATCGTAGTAGCTTCAGAGTAGGTATCTATATATGGATTTCCACCATACAATGATAACAAGCTTTGCTGCCAATATCTGTGAGATCCTTTCTGTTTCAAACTGGGTAGCGTTGTGCTAAATTCCCGCAATTTCCAAAAATGTCGATATGCAACCGATTTACTTTTTGCCAAATGAGGAGCTCGTGGTGTCGCATCCAGTTAATTCATGTGAAAAGAGAATATTTTTGCATCCCTTTTCGCCAAGCTTATGTTGCATCGATTTAATATCACGAGAATATCACTGAACGTAGATGACGTATTATGGTAAATCACAAGTACAAGAATATCGGTGTCGGCAGCATGTCAGGTCGTTGCTTTTATACACGCTTTTCTTCTGCTAAGGTCAGCGCAGTTTTTACAATAACTGTGTCAGCATCATCTGTAGCATGAATCACAGCGTGGCCATTCACTTCTAAGTATTTCTTACGCATTGTTATGAAGGACTATTCATTTCCAATATTAGATAGAAAGGTATAAAATCGAAGTCTATCGCGGTTGTTGACATTGTAAATAGGATAGAAACGAATTTACCGCGTGAAATTTGTTGCACCCGACGTTTTAGGTGACATTGCAGCCGCCGTTGTCCAGGGTAGACAGGGTAGACTAGATAGAAAGGGACCTTTTCCAATAAGTGGAGAGCTATCAGTAAATTTCACAGTTACTGATTATTGTTTTGTGCGTATCTGATACTCTACATCAGCGATGCTCAAACTTGAACTGCTGGCGATCTACCTCAATATGGTTAGACTCCGATCGATCGACTCTGAGAGGCTGCAAGTATGTGTGTTACAGGATTGTCGTATATGTAGGTAGGGTGTATCGTAACGTAGGTGTAAGTATATAGGGATGTTGCAGAATTTCATGGCCATCAATCCACGTAGGATTAGTATGAACGACAGAAATTAGTTTTCCGCTATGCATTTTTTTAGTCAAGGTAGGCGTAGTTCTGCTCTAAAAAGCCAATAAAAAAAGTCATACTTATTCAAAATTGCGAGTTTATTGGTTCTTACGAAACAAACGAGTTCTAAGTTCTAAACTTAGCTAAAATGTAAAACGTAACTAAAATGCTACTAAGCATCAAGTCGAAAGCTGTGAGTCATGATGGCATAAGCCTTCAACTTATCATTCCTATTTTAAATGAAATAGCGGAAGTAGTTGCATTCATCTTCAATTTTTCTCTTAAAAGTGGCGAACTACCCGCTGTCTGGAAGAAAGCCATTGTTGTCCCAATACCAAAAACCTCTTCAACAAATTCCCCAGAAAACTTTAGGCCGATTTCAATTCTCCCAGTGCTAGCCAAAGCTATTGAAAGACTGGCATATAGTCAGTTGCTCTCTTATGTTTCTCTTAACAACCTTATAAACCCATTCCAATCAGGTTTTCGACCCCATCATAGCACGACTACTGCCTTAGTTCATGTTACCGATGATATTCGTCAAGCGATGGATAATCGACAGCTCACTATTCTCGTCCTTTTAGACTTCAGCAGTGCGTTTAATTCTGTCGCTTATGATATTCTCCTTGCTCGATTAGAATCATGTAACTTTGCGAATCCCGTAATAAACTGGTTTAGATCATTTCTGAATAATCGATATCAGTGCGTCAGGAACAAAGATCAGATCTCTAATTTTCTACCACAAGTCGCCGGCGTCCCACAAGGTAGTGTTTTATCCCCACTCCTCTTTTCGTTATTCATTAACTCAGTTACCAACTCCATTAAAGCAAAATATCACCTCTATGCCGACGACGTCCATATATACTCTCACTTTCGCCCGGGAGATATTGATACAACAATTGCTGCTGTAAATGAAGATCTATCGATGATATATGAGTGGTCCAAAGCACATGGATTGCTCTTAAATCCTTCCAAAACGCAAGCTATTATCATCGGTAGCAGTTACTTTACCTCGAGGATTAACATAAATGAAGTTCTGAAGATCTGCATCGGTGCGGATGAGGTCCCTTTCAGTTTCGAGGTTAAAAACCTCGGTGTCCATATGGACGACAACCTCTCATGGCGGCCACATATTCGAGAAATGCGACGCAAACTCTTCGGCCGATTTCATTCGCTGAATAGGCTGAAAAATATCCTCCCGGAGGAGAGCAAGACTACGATTTGTCAGTCTGCTCTCCTTCCCCTTCTGGATTATGGAGATGTCGCATTTCTCGACCTCACAGAGGAGTTATCCACCAAAGTTGAGCGTCTCCAAAATGTTTGCATTCGGTATATCCATGGCCTCAGAAAATTTGACCACATCACGGAGTACAGAGAGAAGCTTCAGTGGCTGTCGACCCGGGAGAAAAGAGACATGCGAGTTCTCTGTATGCTTTTCAAGATCTTGGATGGCGTCGCTCCCAATTATCTTACCGGCAGATTTACTGCACTATCGGCTCATGAACGCCCTCTGAGATCAAAAAACAACCTGCTACTCTCTATCCCTAGTCACAGCAGTGACTTCTTCTCATTCTCTTTCACCGTGCATGGAGCCCGTCTTTGGAATGCTTTGCCAAAAAATGTGAGAACCGCGCCAAGCATAACAACTTTTAAAAACAGACTCAGAGAGCATTTGAAATCCTCCAGATAAATTCCCTTTCCCCTCCCATTCCCCTCCTTTTAAAACTTTAGCGTCCTTATAGGTGTTAGATTATTTTGATGAGGCAAATCTGTGCCCACAAAGAGTAAAGTAGGTATATACTTCTTTCTATCCTCCTTTATTTTATTTGTCATACTCTTTATATAGGTTAAGTTATGTAGTCTACTCGCAAATAATGTTCTTACAATAGTATAGGTTAGCTCTAAAATATTGCCTGCAGGCAATAAGCTCGCCTTTTCGAATAAAGAGTTTTATTATTATTATTATTAATATTAAACTTAACTAAATGATGTCTTTGGATGTTGAAGCGTGGCTCTGCATGTCCTCAGCATACTTTTCATAAGATGGTACGTTATTACCGAGTGATAATCGCAAGCACTATGATATTTATCGTCAGCAAGGGCCGGGCCACACGATTCGGTGCGGCTGCGGCGCGGCGCCTGAGCGGCGTCCTATATACAAATATCCATGTTATGTCACACGGTGCGTTCCGGCGTCGCACCGCACGCAAAACGGTAATATGCGCCGGAGCGGCACCGCTCAGTTGTTAGGTGCAGTAGAAGGAGGGTACATGCTTGCCTGTTTCATTTGTTTTGACGTATTTTTGTTAATTTTTAATCAAAGTATTTTAAATGAGTACTACCAACGAAGAAGATATTGCAATTCTACCTCATTTCACCAGTTCTACGTACAATTAACTACAACACTATTTTGCCCACTGCGTAAACATGACTGCCACACATGACCAGATGGCAGTGGCAGTGGTCAGTCATTATTTGAACAAACATGACGCTTTTACTTTCCCGGCCCACCAACCGACCGGAAGGCAAAGTATTGTGATCGCGGTAAAAAAATATTTCGAGATAAAGACGAAAATATCTATTTTATGCCCCGGGGTGATACGATTAAGACCATTTCCAGATTGAAGTATGTCTGTGTGTCTCTCTCTCTGTGTGTGTGTGTGTGTGTGTGTGTGTGTGCATGTGTGTGTTTGTGTGTGTGTGTGTGTGTGTGTGTGAGGGTGTGTGTGTGTCTCTGCCTATGAGTATTCCTCCACGATATCGCCCAAACGATTATTCCGATTGAGCTGAAATTTGATATGCAGGCATCATTTGGACATGACAAGAGTTAAAAAGATTGTTATTGAAATAGGTCCACCAGGGGCCGCACTAGACATACATCATCCTCTCAGAAAGATTGGACTTAGAGACTTGAAATTTGGTACACATACGCCTTGTTAGGCCGAAATCACATTGTGAAATTTTGGTTGGAATACATCATATTACAAGCTGAACAATAAATATTTAAATTCCGCCATACATTTTAATTAAATAAACGCCATCTGTTGTCGCTTCACCCAAACCCGCCCTTAGCCAAGAAACAAATCACGCTGCCCAAGGCGGTCGCAAACGAAACCTACCAGGTTCGACCGCCGGCCGAGAGAGAGGGCTCTTAGATTTTATTTATAAAATTAATATTCAGATGAAATCTGTCCTTGGCTACTTGTAGGGAAACCCATGGGAAAACAAAACTGATTATTTCATTTGATATACAGGTTTCAATACGTAATAATAATGCACTTAAGGTTTAGATGTACTTCTATAGCAATCTATCTCCCCGTATTATTTCTGTGATGTAATCAGCCTATATAAAAATGCGATAGATGGCACTGATAATTGAATGTTATTATTGCTATCACTGGTTAAATTACTGGGTATTTCTAATAGATCAGTCCTTTTAAAGAAACCATTCATTATTAATGTTATAATAGATGGCCAACTAAATTGCTATAAGTTTCGCCGGACCATGTTTTCCGCACAACCTTCATCTCGTCGGCGTAGAATGGTGGCCAAAACGCACTATAGCATTGAGCAGTCTAAAGGGCCCTCTAGACGATCAAGCATGCTTGTCAAGCATCGCGTCGCGGGCAGGGAGGGAGAAATATGCAAATATTTACGAATAGTGTCTATTTTTGTAGTTTTATACCAGGAAGTCACGTCATTCATCCTTTAATTACGTCTTATTAACGTGACTCCCTGGTATAACTAAAAAATTAGGCATTTTTGGTAAATATTACAAAAAAATATTTGCATATTTCTTGCAGTTTACGATCCCCTCCCTGCCCGCGACGCGAAGCTTGTATAGCATGCTTAATCGTCTAGAGAGCCCCTTATACTCTCTATATAATCAATGATAGTACCAAAAAGGGCATCTGGTTTTCATTGGCGGTTTTTTCCAGGTCAGAAACTCCCAGAACCCGGCCGAAAAAAGTGAAACAATGTACCTGCTATTATTCCCTATCGTTCAGCATTTGTACGCATTGTATTGAATTTACAATATATTTTTCATATTCATTGCATCAACACCATGCATCTTCATCAGCAGTGGCGGATTTGCCCTGAGGCCCAGTAGGCCCGGGCCTAGGGCGGCCAGATATTAGGGGCGGCCAAGCTTGGTAAAATTGGCAAAAAAATCACTCATGATAACAAGAAATAACTCAAAGTACCTAAATATCTAAAGGAACAATTTTTCAGAAGAATACCTCCATTGTCGCGCTCACTGCAGAATAAAAAATGAAGATTTGAACAGTGCTGTCAGTGCTGTCAGTTTGTTGAAATGGTTACGAACTGAAGGTCTTCAAACCATTTACTCAAACGTAGATATTGCTCTACGTATGTGTGTGTGTACTCCCGACAGTAATTGTTCTGGAGAACGATCGTTTCTTGTTTGCGACGAGTTAAAAATTTTATTTACGGACAACAATCTTAGAAGCTATTTTTTTAAGGAAATTGGCTTGCGAAGATTTAATTACTGATTTTGCTGCGCTAATAACACTTATTATATCTTGTATGAGAATAACCTTTAGTTATTTAAATAAATAAAACCTAACACCGTTTGAAATGTTTTATTTAACCCCTCAAATGTGAGGCGTCCCTTAAGGGATGCCTTGGCAAAATGTATACAAAATGTATATAAATTTATATAAATGTAAATATAAATGTAAATGTGCGCCGCTTTATAGTAGGTAATCCGCTCTATAGTAATGCTATAGCTCTATAGTAAACCCCGCTCTATGTAAATGTAAATGTAAATATAAATTTATATACATTTTGCCGTAGGCAACCCGAGCTAATCGCCATTCATTTGAGGGGTTAAATGTGCAATTATCCCTGAATCCTCGAAAAAATACAAACTGGCAGCTATACTTAACTGATGTTGAATCGATTTCGATAAAAATTGGCAAAAAATTATATTCATTATGTAGTCTATATGATGGGTGCTGAGAAAGGGGCGGCTGGTACCTGATACATGGCATGGGGCCTAGGGCGGCCAAGACTGCAAATTCGCCACTGTTCATCAGTGGCGTTTTAGAATATGCTTTTTTACACAATATGTTTTCGTATGAGACATAGTCCTCGAATTCCGATAAATCTATCAACAAAAATACAATAAATCGAGCGTGAAACACTAAATTATTTAATGTTTGTATTTTATAAATACAGGGTGAGTTTTTATCAACCGGCATCCTTGAAGTGGGAGGACGAGCAAATAAGCAACTTTTAATAAAACAATTGTGAGCGAAACAAAAAAAATGCGGTAGGTAACATATAGCTAAATTATTTATTCGCGATAATTTACCTTTTATTCATAGTTATGTTGTTCGAATTTACAAAAAAAGGGACTTTTTTCCACATTTTTTTAATCAAAACTTGTTTATTTGTCCGTACAGATTCATCCACTTCAAGAATGCCGGTTTATTAAATCTCAGCCTGTTTAAATGGTGTCTGTATAAATATATGTCTATATCTATACTTAATTACGAAAAAGAAAATTGGAGACAAAAACTAAGTTGAAAGTTCAAAGTTCGAACTTTGACATTCGACTTACTTCGCCGCTGATTTTAATCCATTATGGAAACAAACTGAATTTCAACTTACCCCCGATTTGCTGCGTTATAGTATGTTAAAGCTGTGCGGGGATTTGTTACGATTTAAAAAAAACGCTACCAAATCTTTTATAATATGTACATAATTACTTAACTGATTTTCATAAATTACTATTTGAAAGTACTTTAAAAGCTTATTTCCAAGTTATTGGGATTATTTTCCCCTCATTGCTTTCGTGATTGTCTACTTGATTTTAGGCCAAATTAAATAAATGAATCAATAAATATTACTAGGTACATATTAATAATAATATATTAATAACACTTGACTATTTTTATTTAAAATGTAATCACATGGTTATTTTATTTTAGTTTATGACATCGCTTATAACATTTTCGCTACGTTTTTTTAAAATGACAAAATTTCTCAAGTCACAAAGAAATTTGATATTAAGCAAGAGTAATTGATTAGTTAAGTTTTTGCTATTCTTTATTGTATTCGAGCAACTTACATGTAAAATTTAATAAAAGTGTAAATAATTTGAATGTTTGGGTGAGACTCTATTATTTTTAAATATTATTTACACCAATCTACAATATTCGATTGGATGTATTTATTTTATTTATTGAGATAGGTACTATGATTAGGTATACAGATCATTGATCATGTAACGTTTGCTTCTTATAATAATTAATATAGGGAGGTTTAACACATCTTACATGACCTTTCCTGCCAATAGCACATCTAACTAGGCGATAATATGGCCCGTCTCTAGATGTGCATATTTTTATGCAATTTTAGGAGATGAAATGTTTTTTTAACAATAAATTATTTGGACCCACCACCTGTATATACACATAAATATACCAATTTTATAATTTTTTTAGCTATGTAATAAATAAATACATTGTTCAAATTTAATAAAATTTAATTAAGAATAATCGGTAAGTGATACTAAATAAATTATCATGCGTTGCGAAGAAGTTCATCAGATTTTGCATATCCCTTGGGGTTTGCTTTAAATATTTTTGTTAGAATAATTTTTTTCATGTCTTCACTTAGGGAATTATATAATTTTGGGGCTATATACAATATATGTCTTTGGGCAAATGTTGTCCTGACTGAGGGAATTATATAATTGATAGGTACTCGCGGACATTCTTGTGTACTTACAGATTGTTTTGAGTTCGTACATGGTCATCTCTAGATTTGTAGAATGAAAGAAGCGCTTGCTTAACGAATATCTGTTTAACTGATAGCACATGGGATTGAGAAAATAACAAGGCTCAACATCTTTCGAGATGGCGTATTTTGTTCCTTGATGTTTCTATCTTCTTGCTCAACCACTTGTTCTTTGCCATCAATATTATACACCAACCACTGCTCAAAAGTTATTCATTTCTCACTCTACCAACCTCAAGAAAATGCTTCTTATATTATCACATAATTTGTTGTTGTAGCTACATACAATAGAAACCGATGGAGACAGAAAATTGTCCAAATTCTGGAAAAAGTGGTAATTTGTTGGAACAAGGTCCGGGGAGTATGGTGGACATCGGAGACTTTCCAATTGCAGGTCCTCAAATTTAGCGACCATATTTTGTGCAGTGCGTGGTCTAGCGTTGTCCTAAAGCAGCAATGGGCTAGAGCAATTGACACGTCTCGGTTGTTTAACGGCTAGCTTTTCCATCATGGTTTGCAATTGTTGACGATACAGATCTGCCGTAATCGTCTGGGCAGATTTTAAGAAGCTGTAGTGGATGACACCTGCATTGGTCTACCAGACACTTACCATTATCTTTTTCTGAGTTAACTTTTGCTTGGGACAGGATTTGGCCGGTTCCCCTGGGTTCAACCATTATGATGAGCGTTTTCGATTATTATAAAGGATCCATTTTTCATCACAAGTAACGATACGATTCAAAATTCCCTCGTCATTGTGACGGTTGAGTAATGTAATGCAGCACTCGACGCGTATTTGCGGGTGTGCTTCACTCAATTCATGCGGTACCCCTTTTTTAAGCTTTTTCAGTTTTCCAATTTGTTTCAAGTGAATTAAAATTGTTTTATCACTCACACCGAAGCCTGCCGCTAACTCTGATGTGGTTTGCGATGGATCCGCTTCCAGGATCACTTTTAATTCTTCATTGTTAAGTCCATCTGTCTCTAATATTTCGATCTTTTTAGAGACGCTTGATAATTTACTGCGTAAAAACAAATCTAATGACCTAGTTCTTTGTGGGGATTTTAATATCTCATTATGTGGCAAAAAACATAATCAAATTAACGATTACTTAGAAGTAATGTCTCTTCATGGTTTGCAGTGTCTGGTAAATAAACCTACAAGAGGAAACAATTGCCTTGATCATGTTATTCGATCAAAGCTACAATCGGCCTCAATAATATATGAAACGGCAATTACTGATCACTATCCCATTATGGTTAAATTTTCCCAGTATAAAACGGATACAGCCATTCATAAAAAAGGATTTAAGAAAAACAAAACAGATTTAGGAAAGGTACTTTATGACCTGGGGCAGGTTGATTGGTCTCACCTATACAGTGCAACTAATGTAGACTCTGCTACTGAGTATTTTGTCAAAACTTTAACCTCGATTGCCGATAAAAACACATGCACCCAATACCATGTGACAACACACAAAAATAAAAAATTAAAGCCATGGATTTCCGATGGACTACTGTTTTGCATCCGTCGACGAGATAAACTACACCTAGCATCAAAAAATAACCCTCATAACTTAAGTTTAAAAACCAAATTTGTAATTTATAGGAATTTATGCAAACGGTTAATAAAGAAAACCAAAGAAGACTACTACAAAAATAAAATTGCTGAAAATAGCAGTGATTCCAAGAAGGTTTGGCAGCTAATCAAGGAAGCAGCTAACATTTCCAATAACATGCACACCATCGATAAGTTAGTCATTGAAAATCGAGTAGTCAATGCCCCAGAGAATATGCAAGAAATCGTAAATGCATTTAACACGCACTTTGCCAGTGTAGGTTCAAAACTGGCACACAAAATATTAGATCGAAAAAAAATCGGCCGTGAGGACAAAAACTTTACTGAAGGGATACCTACTACTGTGTTTTCCCTAACTCCAACATCGCCAAATGAAGTTTGTAAAAGCATTAACTCATTAAAACAGTATCGTTCCTCAGGTATGGATGGTCTAACTAGTGATATTTATAGAATTGGAAAGGATTATTTAAGCTCACCGATGTCATTTATAATAAATCTAAGTTTTAAACTAGGATTATTTCCAACAAGACTTAAATGCGCAAAAATCGTACCTGTTTTCAAGTGCGGCGATAAACTCGATGTAAATAATTATAGGCCCATTTCACTACTGTGTACTCTCTCTAAAATCATTGAGAAAGTTGTTAAAAATAGGCTAGTAGAATATCTGGATATCAATAGTCTTTTATCGTCCAACCAATATGGCTTTAGGCAGGAAATGGGTACGGCTGATGCTATTGCAGAGGCCACGAAAACCATAACAGCGCTTGTCGACAAGGGAGAGAAATGTCTTGCTATTTTTCTCGACTTATCCAAGGCGTTCGATACTGTATCTCACGATATCCTTTTAAAAAGACTACTGACCATAGGTGTAAAAGATCAAAATTTGAAATGGTTTGAAAGCTATATATCCGAAAGGACGCAAATCACTTCGATCGCTGATACTTCCAGCGACGTGAAAAGTCTCTCATACGGCGTGCCACAGGGAAGTGTTTTGGGGCCTATTTTATTCCTTATATACATAAATGACCTCTACAACCTGACGCCCAGTAAAGCTATATCATTTGCAGATGATACGGTAATCATCTTTAACGGCAGTAGCTGGCAGCATGTTTTCTCAAAGGCCAATAAAGAAATGGACATTGTTAAAGAGTGGCTGGATGACTCACTACTCACACTTAATACCGAAAAAACTAAGTACTTAACTTTCAGCATAGATAAGAGAGGACGACCACCAGATGCCAATTCGATAACTATTCATCAATGCATGAACCGTCAATGCAATTGTGAGCCATTAAAAAAAGTGCTGTCCTTAAAATACTTGGGCATAGTCGTAGATAATAAGCTGAGATGGGCTGATCATATAGACTTATTGTCTTCAAGGATCAGACGTCTGGCATACATATTTAAAGATTTAAGGAATATTCTAGACCCCAAAACATTAAAAACTACCTATTACGCCTTGTGTCAAAGCATTTTGAGTTACGGGATCATTGGGTGGGGAGGTTGCTCCAAAACAATTATCCATCAAGTAGAGGTAGCACAGAAGCTGATAATTAAAATTATCACCCGTAAACCATACAGATACCCGTCAGAAAAACTTTTTGAAGAGTTCAGTGTACTTGAAGTAAGGCAACTTTATTTAAAATTTTGTCTGGTTTTTATTCAATTTCAAATTAAGAGAGCGCCCACACAACAAGCACACCGAACAAGGCGATCCGTGGCGGATATGTTAGACGTCCGTCGAACGAAAACATCTTTTGGTCAGAGGCATCTTATGAGTATAGGCCCCAGGATATACAACGAATTGGATGAGTCGATAAAAATCGTATACAGTAAAGACCAATTTAAAAAACGGTGTCACAGGTGGCTTCTGAATGAAGGTCGGGATATTAGCCACCAAATATTTGATATTCTTATCTAATTTAATTTAAATAAATTGAATTACTATTATTATTATTTTATTAAATCGCTATTCTTGTTTTTCTCTTTTTTTAATTGAATTATATTGAAATATATATTTTAACTTGTAACATGGACATTTTATATATAATTGTATCCTCGGACTATTTAAATATGATTCTTTAAATATTTATTGAGATATAATTTTTTCCTTTATTTCGATTCATTAATAATATTTTTATATTTTATTGTATTTATTACGACATTATATTATTATTATTCAGTTTAATTATTTCACCATTTACTGAATGTTATTTTTCCAGCACACTACAGCTACATTTACATCACACTACACTACACTACAGTTACATCACACTACACTCAAATTACAATGTTTATTATTATTAGTTAATTTTTTATATTATTTGATACCTAGCATATCTTTTAAATTAAGTATTCTAAAGTATGCACAAGCCACTCTACTTGGTACGCTTGCCTTAGTACGGGCCTAGGCCTAGTTAGGCGGCGTTGATTTTAAAAAATTGGTCTGCGGTGCTTTCTATTTTGCTATTATTTACATTTAAGCCTATATTGTTAAACTTACAATGTACTGCCATAAAAAATGTGCTTTTCTTTAATAAATAAATAAAAAAATAAAATAAAATTGTCAATTAGGGTCTCCGGCCACCAATGGAGTTTGTTCTGTAAGTCAACATTTCCAGAACTAAATAGTGGGAACCAAAAACGTATTGTGCTTTCTTTTACAGCAGCTTCCCCATACACATTATTAATCCTTCGAGCTGTTTCTGCAGCGCTGATGCCACTGTGGAGCTCGTGTTCGTAAATAATGCGATATTTTAAATTTTCCATATTGTGAACTAAATGATGTCAAAGAAAAATCAAATGGTGTGAAAACAAATCAATTACTAAATTCGAAACACAAATTCACAAGCATAAATCTTATACATATAAAACAAAGTCGGGTTTGTTCGAACACTTATAACTCGAGAACGGCTAAAACCGATTTTCATGGTTTTTGATTTGTTGTATTTGTCTCCGTCCCGAATGGCAGAATAACTATTAAAAAAAATGGAAAATTGATGAAGTTAAAATAAAAGAAAAAACATTTTCCCATACAAAATGTAAATCCGTGTTTTTCTCATGGATAGATGTAGGTGGCATATTCACATGTCGGCAAATCATCCGCTTTATTTGTTCTTGCGCCTGATAAAAAAACAAAAAATGTCGTATATCACAAGGTGCCTCAATGAAGAGAATTAAACCGAGTGCATCCCATGCTGCACAATATGTCTTGCTGACTCGCGATTGATATACTTAATTTTTGTACTTTTATATTTCTTTTTGTGTTATTATCTTAACCCGTTGAGTATGAGTCAACCAAATCTGGTTGCGAAACAATTATCCGTTGAGTACGAGTCGACCAAATCTGGTCGCGCGTTTTTTTCACTTCTTTGACGTTCTCATATTTATTCATAATTATCTAATTGTTTTACAAAATGATATTTCAATATTCTATATTCGAAATTTCAATGCAATCATTGTGCAGTTGTTCTTTTTATGATACTTTAAGTCGATGTCGCCGAAAATCCTGCAAAAGAGACAGATGCATCCATGAAAATACCCATTTACTCCAAGGGTTAATAAAGTAGTGAACATAATATTTATTTTGTATTCATTGTATTACTTTCATAAAATCATAAATTAAGTTTAGCTAATCTGTAACACGACATTCATTGACTGTTAGGCGGTACGAAGTTTGCCGGGTCAGCTAGTTTGAAATAAATTTAAATGTGGAAATCCTAACCAAACGTGGTCTCAATATTGTCTCAAATATCTGGTATTTGAGATCAAAGTGGCCAGTTCGAGAAAACGTTAATTTCATATTTAAGGGCCTAATACTAAAAATGATATTTTTAGTATTTGTATACAAAATTGACCAAAAAGTTGCAGAACCATTTTTTATGTTTCGTTACCAATAGATAGAAGTCGCTGCCAATACATAGATATTATCAAATTTATAGTCGACGAAATACTATTTGACAAAAGTGTCGTTAGCACATTAGTACCTTTTTCACAACGATCGAGACCTTTTTCACACCTATCGTCAAATGTCTAATGGCTTGATATGGTTAGACTAAATCGCATTGATCGCCTAATAATATGAATTATTTATACCGTCCGAATTATACTAGTCCGAATCTTTCAATGACAGCTGAATAAGCAATATAATTAATTTAGGAAAAATCTTTATTGTAGTAAAAAGTAACAAAATTATTAGGACGCCAGGCTAAAAAACTAAACGATTAGGACTTATAATTAGTGAAACCCTAACAGTTCGATTTCGAAATCGTTAGTAATTAGTGTGCATTTTAATATATCTGTGTGAAGTACACATTTTACAATTATTGTTATAATTGTGAAAATGAAATCGGTAATCACCGAATTTAACATTGTAGGTAGCTAACCGATTAAGACTATTAATTAGTGTAACAGTAACACTTCAATTTCGAAATCATCAATATTTAGTGCGTATTTTAATATATCTCTCTGAAATACACATTTTACAATTATTGTTAGGTACCTATACTGCAATATTTACTCTGATCGTTGGTGGTATAAAGTTCAAGATGTTATGATCGAACCCGGTGCAGCGGTCAGTTTGTGCCTTTAAAGCGTTTATTGAAGTGTTCCACGCAGGTAGAATCGATTACAACTTGTTGGGAATCACTGTTTATTTTATGACATTTTACCGACACTTTTGTCAATTAATATTTCGTAGACTAGGTATACATAATATGAAAGTTTCCAAATAACACAAAAACTGTGGCTGAAGAACATGAAATTCGTTTCAACTTACATTTCCTTACATATCTACAGGAGTTTTGCTTTCAATTGATAACACATTCATTCACTTTTCGAAACATTTAATATTGCACTTTTATATAAATATATGAACAGACTCTATTATGTTTAAATTAATAGAACAATTTCACGAGACTTAAAAAATAAGGATACCATATTAAAGCTTCAATTCGAGATCGGCTAAGCCTTTTTATTTCACCAAATCAGTAACTTGCGGATAAAGGAGTCCAGGTTTTATTCCTTGTAGAATAATTATCCCGCCGTGTAGTACGCATACTCTCGAAATTGCGCATTTGACGAGGAAATTGCCAAACTGTAAAGAAATATTCAAAATTTAAAGAAACAACCAGGGCAAATGTCTCGCCCCATGTTAACCCTTGGAGTAAATGGGTATTTTCATGGATGCATCTGTCTCTTTTGCAGGATTTTCGGCGACATCGACCTTAAAGTACTATAACTACGAAACTACTACACCAATCATAAAAAGAACAACTGCACAATGATTGCATTGAAATTTCGAATATAGAATATTGAAATATCATTTTGTAAAACAATTAGATAATTATGAATAAATATGAGAACGTCAAAGAAGTGAAAAAAACGCGCGACCAGATTTGGTCGACTCGATAATTGTTTCGCGACCAGATTTGGTTGACTCATACTCAACGGGTTAAAAGGGCGTCATCCACGTTTTTTTTAGCAAATTTTGAGTTAATGATGATTTTTTTTTTCTAAAATACATAGGTCACACTGAAAGTTTCTTGAAATAGCCACTTACAATAATATTTCTTTTTTAAATAATTACAAAATTTGAAAACTGAACTCTTTAACTGAATAAAGTTTGTTTTATCTAACTGTCATTTGTTTTTTTATCGTGGTGTCATTTTAAAAATTACATGTCTGCATTACAATAGCTTTACCTCTTGAAAATTTTCACTATTGATCATGATTTTCTAAGATTGTTAGTGTAATTTGAAACCTCAGCAGAGCCTAGCACGGCTTCAAACTGCTTTTGGCAATGAAGCACCAAGCAAGATGACAATTTATAGCTAGTTTACGAAATGAAAAGCGGCAGTGCCAATCTCAGCGTTGAATATTGTGAAGGTTCATACAGGAATACATAAAATACAGGAAAATCCACCGCTGTCAACAACAAAAACATCGATATTATGCGCCGTATGATCGAAACGGACAGGCATGTGATCTACCATGAGATTCGGGCATCCTTAGGCACAAGCATGAGTCAGGTATAATCAATCCTAAACAAACATTTAGCTGTAAGAAAGCCGTGCTCGAGGTGGATCTCACACAATTTCAATGAGGCTCAAAAAACAGGACACATCTATTGATGCAATTTCATGCTTACCAGATTCAACGAAGGGGTGTCAAATTTGGTGTAGAACATAGTAACAGATGACAAAACATGGATTTACAGCTATAACTCTGAAACATAGCAGCAATCGACTATTTGGGTCTTCCAAGATGATCTGCACCCAACCAAAGTGGCGCATTCGCAGTGCCGCAAAGCAGATAATCGAAGCGACCAATGACATGCCAGTTTTAACCCGACCAGACAGAAAACGGTTTTGAAAGCGAAAAATGTAGAACCTTTGAGATATCCTTCATACAGCCTAAACTTAGCACTACCAAAAAAAAACAATGAAATAACTAATTAGCATGCGTTAGCTATAAAAATATATATTATGTTGTTTTTTTTAATTATCTCAAAAGTGCATCGAAAGCAATCATAGGGTGCATCGGATGCATGTTTAACAAGGGGCGATTTTAACGAGAAGAAGTCACAAGTGACTTCTTCTCATTCCCAAAAATGTAGAACCGATTACGCGGTCAATGATTTTTATCGCTGAAGCTGTCAAAAAATATGATAAACATGTTTCTGAGATGACTGCGAAGGAGTGGAATAAATGTGGTGGAAATTGGTTTATATGTATGAAAGTGTTTATATGTATTATGGTTCATATGTATTATTGCTCATGGAGAATACATATTTTGACATGGTGACATACAAACTAAGGTGTGGCCCTTATACATAGCTATGTGATCTCTAACTTCCAAAACCTTGAATCATCATTTGATCGAGTATTCTTAAGACAAACTTTTAAATCGGCTACATAGGTCAATCAATCAATTGCAATGATGACCTTTTTACATAGAATGCAATTATTAGGTAATAAAAAATAAGTTTAAAAACAGATTTCTCGCCTGCATATTAGTTATTATTATAAAAAATTATGAAAGATATAATTTTCAGTCATTCCAAGTAAATAAAGTATAATATTAATATATGTTTGGAGATCTATTTAACTTAATCCTCCAAAAAAGGCCTCAATTTAGATTAGTGAAATATTTATATAAAATAGTGTACTTATGGATAAAAAAATAACTTAAATAACTAATTAGCGTGCTTTAGCTATAAAAATAAATATTACGTTTTTTAAATTATATCAAAAGTGCATCAGAAGCAATCATGGGGCATCAGATGCACCTTTAACAAGGAGCGATTTAAATCGTATTGAGGTTGAATGGTATTGCTGAATATATAAATACAAACGGAGCTGCCATGGAATTCACCGACCGGAGTCGGGCCCATCATAATACTATTTTTTACACTTCTGGGGGGTGAGCAGTGGATTCCGGACTTACGAACCGGCTGTGGTAGGTTTAGGACAGCTGTCTTGCCACATGTGAGCGTTCACCTTGCCACCCATTCACTCCCCCTTCGAAGCCATAGAATTTGAGATGCGCAAATCGCAGTTTTAGATAATTTTTCTAAGAAAGAGTTGATTATTTTTCTGGAAAGGCCAAGATCTTTAAAGAGGTGAAATAGAGATTTAGCTGGCAGGCCACGAGCGCCAACTTCCACCGCGTGAAGGTGAACAGTGAAGCCGTTCCGGGTTACGGCATTTGCGAGATCATGGTATTTATTTAATTTGTACTCGTGGTCTTTTGGGATATTTGATTCCCATGGAACAGTTAATTCTACAATAAGAGCCACCTTCCGAGATAGAGAGTAAAGAGTTATATCTGGACGGAGGGCTGTGCATCCGAGACTTTCAGGGAATTTATACTGCTTAGAGACCGAATCAACCTCCAGAGTCCAATCTGTAGCTTTCTCGATTATTGAGAAAGGTTTTGTAGTTAAATGTTTTTTGCCTTTAGAGCCATCCCGCACAAACTGTATTGGGGGTTTGGAGGATACTGTCAAACCCTTGTTGGCACGAGCCACTGAGAGACTAATTACCTCGCGAATAACAGCGAGAACTTTGTCATGGCGGTAAGTGTACCGTCCTTGATCTAAGGCCACCTTGCAGCCAGCTAGAATGTGTCTAGCTGTGCAAGGGGTATTGCTACAGAGGGGACAAGAACTATCCTCGGCAAAGCTCCAACGAGCGAGGTTACTGGGGTCTGGAAGTGTATGCTGAAAGGCATTCAAATAAAATTTCAGCATCTCTGGCGTCCAGTCATAGAGCATTACCTTCCAGTGCATTGGAGGCGGAATGCAAAAGTCACCAATTGTTGTCCAGTCATTCTGGCATTGAAGGCCAATAGCATGAGCCATACTCTTGCTGTCGTAATCTCCCCGCAAAAGAGACTTCTTCAAGTCCACGTCGCTCGTGGTTGTACTGCCATACCCCAGACCAGTGCCATTCTGGCTGATTCCAGTAAGGAACCTTTTGTGGAAGTCTACGCGGGCTTGTAGTTCATTTGAATCACTACAGCCACTTATTACGTGCTTCGATATTGCCGGATCTTTGGAATTGCACAGAATCGAATTTTTGGTTATTCTGGAGTTGGCGTAGAGCAGAGAGGGCAGTTTAAGCGCTAGCCCAAAATTTTGTTTGGACCTGAAGAGAGTCGAGGGGTCAGCTGGTTTGGCTAAGGACAGCCAGTCTGTTCAAAACGTATCCAACCTTCTTTTTCTTCTTGTAAACAAATGATTGCATGGGAAGCGTGCTTCGGTGGTAGGAATGTGTAGCAGCATGCGCATATTTTTTACATCTGCTGAAAATGTCAGTCGCTGTTAATCGGCCGATGAGTGGGAAAGTGTAGTGAGCGGCCATCGGATCAGATCATCAGTAATGATCTTATTAGAAACTGTATCAAATTTTACCAAAAGTTAGTGTTATCCAAGTGGAAACCATTCACAAGATCCAACATGCTTTCTGGAAAGACCCCATGAGCATTCACGAAAAAAGGAGTGGTACAACCGTATTTAAGATGGTCGCAGAGAGACCGCAGTAAACCCTCAACAAGCCGAAATGAATAAGGCGAATGTGGTTGACCCAAGTGTGAACTTTGGTCATGCCGGATCCCGTATTCTCAGCATTCCACTGGTTCATCAAGCTATACTTCTTTAACTTCTAAACATGGGCCTGTGTGATTTTTGGGTAATCTTTCAAGTCGAAAATGTCACTGAAAGGGATTGATTTGAATCAAGAGAAAACATTATGAGTAATGCGACGGGTCCCAGTATAAAAAAACAAACGGATCTGCCATGGAATTCACCGACCGGATTTGGGCCCTTCGTATTACACTTCTGGGGGGTGAGTGCTGGACTTTGGATTAACGACCGGCTGTGGTAGGTTTAGGACAGCTGTTTTACCACATGAGAGCATTCGCCTTACCACCCATTCATTCTCCCTTCGAAGTCATAGAATTTGAAATGTGGAAATTGCAGTTTTAGATAGTTTTTCTAGGATAGAGTTGATTATTTTCCTGGAGAGACCAAGATCTTTAAAGAGGTAAAACAAAGACTTGACGCCGAGTTATACTGTGTGAAAGTGAACAGTGAAGCCGTTCCGGGTGACTGCATTTGTGAGATAACAGTATTTATTTAAATTGTACTCGTCGTCTTTTGGGATGTTCGATTCCCATGGAACAATTAATTAATTCTCAATCAATAAGGGCAATTTTTCGAGATAGGGAGTAAAGAGTTATATATGTATGGAGGGATGTGCATCCGACACTGTCAGGGAATTGATACTACTTAGAGACACCATTCCAAAAGTTGCATAAATATTAATAAGTGTATTTTTGGGAATACGAAATTGGATACTTTTTTGAACAGAATGGTACTTACAGTCTGTGCGCAGTCTTCGTCGTTTGATATGATTACGAATGTTTTACCCTCCTTAGAACTATTTTTGACCACTTTGTGTGTAGCTGCCCCGAGTAATTTTAAATCATTGCCAGTTTCGAAAATTGTGTCGTACGGCACGTTTACACTGTCACTTAGACATGCTTTTTGATATCTAAAATCAAAAAATATATAATATAAAAGCATTTTAAAAGTTGTCCGATGATTAAATGAGGTGAAGTGATACTAACAATGCACTTGGGCGGATGTCTATCGGGCAGGAACTCTTTTCATTTCTCATTTCTAAAAAGTCATTACAACTTATTCGGGGACACATCTCCTTTTGTAAAACTGATGCAGGTATTTCAATAAAGTCCTAAAATTACAATAATAAATGCAATATGAGTTTCCGAGAAATTCTTTCGCCAGGCGCAAGGTTCAACATTTAACAACTAGTAATAAGCAAGCAAACAAGCAATCTTACAAAATAAACACCTAATACGTTGTTTGAAAACTAATTTAAGAAATACTCCAAGAACAATATAACATATCTACCCAAAATTAACATTCGAAGAACAGTAAACAAAATAAAAATAAATAAATACAAACGGAGCTGCCATGGAATTCACCGACCGGAGTCGGGCCCATCATAATACTAATTTTTTTTTTACACTTCTGGGGGGTGAGCAGTGGATTCCGGACTTACGAACCGGCTGTGGTAGGTTTAGGACAGCTGTCTTGCCACATGTGAGCGTTCACCTTACCACCCATTCACTCCCCCTTCGAAGCCATAGAATTTGAGATGCGCAAAAAGCAGTTTTAGATATTTTTTCTAAGAAAGAGTTGATTATTTTTCTGGAAAGGCCAAGATCTTTAAAGAGGTGAAATAGAGATTTAGCTGGCAGGCCACGAGCGCCAACTTCCACCGCGTGAAGGTGAACAGTGAAGCCGTTCCGGGTTACGGCATTTGCAAGATCACGGTATTTATTTAATTTGTACTCGTGGTCTTTTGGGATATTTGATTCCCATGGAACAGTTAATTCTACAATAAGAGCCACCTTCCGAGATAGAGAGTAAAGAGTTATATCTGGACGGAGGGCTGTGCATCCGAGACTTTCAGGGAATTTATACTGCTTAGAGACCGAATCAACCTCCAGAATCCAATCTGTAATATCTAAAATTAAATCAAGAAAACTTCGAGGTTCATTTTCGATACTCATTTGGATGATAGAATTATGTTTACATCAGATAGATTTGTAAGGTGGGGATCGTCACATCCACCAATCGGACTGGCGCTCTCATTGCCACTGGCGGAAGGTTACATGAGACTTCCTTGCGTAGCAGAAACAAGGAGTGGATTAAGCACAGGTGGAGAGGAACAAAACTGTAGCAAGCAAACGGACCATTAGGGAACCCACACTAAGAGTAACAAGTTACTGCCTGAGACTCTTCCAGATAAGTTGAGGCAAACGGTAGGACTGGGCACTGCCGACTTAACATACATATGGATACACTAGGGATGGTCGAAGACCCCGTATCCAGGGGTTGCTGAATAGAAGATGAGTCGGTTAAGAATGTTATGTACATGTACATTTGGTTAAGAGATAAAATAATGGGCGCATAATACGAGGCTGCTATAGCTAACGTGTGTGGTCTCCCAGGTGAGTTGGTTGCAGGATCTATAGTATGCACTGAGGGCCAATAGATACGCCACAATTCCTTGGTCAAGAAGCATGAATTTCGAGACCCTAATCCGCCCCCGCCATTAGTCATTGAGGGGTGTCGATTACTATGGGCGAACTGTAAGAATTTTAATGACTTCATACCATTCTGTCTCCCATGGAATTAACAGCTTTTATGCCCTCATCATCATTGATATTGCATATACAATATTTCAAAAAGTTATCAACTTACCAGTCTGCCTCTTGAATGCTCTTTCTTGCTATGAACTCGAAATGATAAGCTCGGAGGAGTGCTCTCACACATATAAACAGATTCCTGTAAATAAAAAACATGTATTTAATTAAAATTTCGTCCATCTTTGAATAGCCATAAATAAAAAGAGCAGATCTATAAACAGTGGCATAATTTTATAAATCCTGGATAGAGCTGATGCAGGCATTTGTATCTTTTGTAAAACTATCAGTAATAATAATAACGGAAACAATACCACCTTCACACATTCTTCAATATCAATTTCAGGGAGATCGGAAAACAATAGGATGCATTCGTTAAATCCGGATTGAAGCAGTGTATCAATCAATTGACGGAGAATCGCGACGCCCATGAAAAGAGGTAGGTTTCCGCCAACTACCAACAAAGCATCCCAGAGGTGTAGAATCTTGTGAAGGGGAAACACATCTACAAAGAAATGATAACCATTATGATTAGGTGTATGTAAATTTCGTAAATTTCGCAAATAAAATTATTCTATTTTGCATAATATGCAAAATGCATATTATGCATTATTTGCAAATTTGCATGTAAATTAATTTTATTTAATTGGTATTTTTCTTTTTCATTTTTATATTGTAACATTGCAACATTGACATACTCATTATATTATTATGTTTGTTAAAAAACTCAATGCAGCGACATGTCAAATGCAATTTTAGGTTATGAATTGTTCTTTGAAAGAAAACATTATTATTAGGAAAAAAAACTAAAGGAATAACCATAAAAATCTGAAAACCCCGTAAAATAACTAGCAAAATGCACAGAAGTGATTTTTGTTACAAAAATTTCAAATGTCGCATTTATTCACTGCGCTTTAAACATTGAGAAACGTGTAGTGCTTCATATCGGGAAAAGCAACCCCAACAAACAATATTTTCTGGCAAACGCCCAACTAGAAGCAGTCAAGCAACAAAAAGATCTTGGAATAACAATTACTGATGATCTCAAATGGGAGAAACACATAATTGCAATTGCTAAAAGGGCCAACTCTACTCTCTATCTAATAAGGAAGGCTTTCCAACATCTGTCAATGGAGGTTTTTATCAAGATCTACAAAGCATATGTGAGACCTATTCTTGAGTATGGCTATCAGATCTGGAACTTATGCAAAGCTATAGATATCCAGGAAAATGTTCAGCGAAGGGCAACCAAAATGTCAGTGGGCCTGAGGAATAGGAATTATGAAGATCGCTTGAAATTACTTGGAATTACTACACTCAAACAAATAAGACAAAGAGGGGACATGATTGAGACATATGAAATTCTAACACATTATTACAATGTACCTGGACTGAAGAATATTTACAAATTCAACGTCAACACAAATCTTCGAGGTCACAACAAAAAACTCAACTGTACAAAATTTAAATCTAATCCTCTTAAGAACGTTCTGCAAAATAGAGTGGTGGACGTGTGGAATAACCTACCATTTGAAGTGATTAGTGCAAGCTCTGTCAATCAATTTAAAAACAGACTCGATTTGTACCTAAAAACTTATTAATATTGTGTATATTGTTTAGCTTTACAAGATCTGATCTGGACGTATCAGCAAAGCTGCCTGTCCAGAATAAATAATAATAATAATAACATATTTTTTTGTTGTTATAATAAAAATAAAAGACTATTGAAATTTCTTCTTATTTCACTATAAAATTCAATAATCAAAAAATATATACCCATTTTTTGCCAAAAATTAGGCTAAAATGGTTATCACCTTAATATTTTCCTAAAACAACAATAAATAAATACAAACGGAGCTGCCATGGAATTCACCGACCGGAGTCGGGCCCATCATAATACTATTTTTTTTACACTTCTGGGGGGTGAGCAGTGGATTCCGGACTTACGAACCGGCTGTGGTAGGTTTAGGACAGCTGTCTTGCCACATGTGAGCGTTCACCTTACCACCCATTCACTCCCCCTTTGAAGCCATAGAATTTGAGATGCGCAAATCGCAGTTTTAGATATTTTTTCTAAGAAAGAGTTGATTATTTTTCTGGAAAGGCCAAGATCTTTAAAGAGGTGAAATAGAGATTTAGCTGGCAGGCCACGAGCGCCAACTTCCACCGCGTGAAGGGTTCAGTGAAGCCGTTCCGGGTTACGGCATTTGCAAGATCATGGTATTTATTTAATTTGTACTCGTGGTCTTTTGGGATATTTGATTCCCATGGAACAGTTAATTCTACAATAAGAGCCACCTTCCGAGATAGAGAGTAAAGAGTTGGTTAATTCTTAGGTTAATTCACAACCACTAATAGTAATTGTAGGTTAATTCTTTCCGAAGTCCACGATTGGGTATTTGAGAGTGTCTAGGTACAGTTTATGAAGCAATGATGACTTCCATCGAATTGCGCCACAACCTTTGAACAATGAGGTATATTAAAGTATTTGCAGACAACAAAAGCGTTTTATCACTAACTCTGCCTGGACCTTAGCATGGGAGCCTTTTTAACCACCCTACATTTGGGTTTTTATTCAAAAATACATAGGTCAAAAATCGTTGGGTTTTTTTCATTAGATTTTTTTAGCAATACTTGTTTACAATATACCAGACAATTTTTTTTACATAGGAGACCCATTTATTACCCTTTTTTGTATTTAGAATCGTAAAGACAATTTGACATATCACATACTTTATTTTGTACTAGCTGCGCCCCGCGGTTTCACCCGCGTGGTGATGGAAAATTGTGATAATGATGATAGAAAACCATATATCTTTATAAATTATAGCCTATGTGTTATTCTGATGTGTAAGCTATATTATTGTAAAGTTTCATCAAAATCCATTCCGTAGTTTTTGCGTGAAAGAGTAACAAACATCCATACATACATACAAACTTTCGCGCTTATAATATTAGTAGGATAGGATAGTAGGATAGAATTTAAATTTCGAATGTCAATTTCTTAGATTTTTTTCCTACTTACTTGACAATTATCGTTATATTTTAGATAATTCACACTATATCTTTATATATTATAGCCTATGTGTTATTCTGATGTGTAAGCTACATTATTATAAAGTTTCATCAAAATCCATTCAGTAGTTTTTGCGTGAAAGAGTAACAAACATCCATACATACATACAAACTTTCGCGTTTATAATATTAGTAGGATTTTATTTTTTAACGATTTTGTACTCAAACGTAATTGATAAGGGTTGTTGCATTTGGTCGGTAACATAGCGGCCGTATCACGGACATTCGTATAGGTAGGGTGGTTAAAGATATTTTCACACCAAAAGAATATCTTGCTCCGGAGCGTCGACGATTCGAAAATAGATCGGTCGGTGAACCGATGGATTTGAATTCGTTGGTGCACGCCGTAAAGAGAATTAATGTGCGACCAATTTGTTGAGGTAGGGATTGTTAGATGCGATTATTTTAATATGAATTGTGCCATATCCGGACTGTACGGTATTCGATAGAACTAACGATATTCGGAACTGATTATGATTATGATCCATGACCTTTCAGAGTCTAAACTAGTTTAACCCGTTGAGTATGAGTCAACCAAATCTGGTCGCGAAACAATTATCCGTTGAGTACGAGTCGACCAAATCTGGTCACGCGTTTTTTTCACTTCTTTGACGTTCTCATATTTATTCATAATTATCTAATTGTTTTACAAAATGATATTTCAATATTCTATATTCGAAATATCAATGCAATCATTGTGCAGTTGTTCTTTTTATGATTGGTGTAGTAGTTTCGTAGTTATAGTACTTTAAGTCGATGTCGCCGAAAATCCTGCAAAAGAGACAGATGCATCCATGAAAATACCCATTTACTCCAAGGGTTAATTAAAGCTTGTAAGTAAACACCGAAAATAATTCAAAATCATATTACAATTACTTACGTGAAAACATGGTGAGGAACCAAGGGATCGCGAATAATTCCGGTACGAAATTAGTTTCATGTAAGTGACTCGCTAATTTCGGTTCGTGAAAAGCAGTCATCTGCCAGAATTTTGCTAAATATTCCTTTATCACAGCACTGTTATCTTTTAAAAAGAATTTATGTAAAAACTTTGGAATGAATGCCGAGAGACAGGCGTACGCACGAGCTGCAAAAACAATAAAATAAATAACAATTGTATTTTACGCTTTTGATCTTGTTAGATTTTACCTTCTTCGTTGAAGTTCAAGAACAGAAAAGGAGCGGATAAAGAATCCAATCCTTGCCAGTAGACGTACTGAGGATTGCTTAGGAGCCACGCTTTTAATATTCGTTTGAGTTTGTTGTGACCAGCGCTGCCGCATAGTAATGAGCAATACTGGTGGCAACGCGGAATATCCACGTCAATCTACAAAATAAAAAAAGACATAGTTTGAGAACGTTTGCATCCCTTATCTGTATCGTTAGGAGTCCCTTATCTGTATCCTAATAAACTGCTTATGGCGCTAAACTATAATTTCAGTTTACTTCCCCGCCTCTATGAGAGCGGACTATCGGGCGCGGATTGAGGATCCTCAAGACCCACCGTGAGCATCGCACAGCTTGGCCACCTGGGACGGCACACTTTTTCTACAGACGCTGGAGCCATCAGTAGAGTGATGTCAACTAAAACGGGCGAACCGATCACTCCAGATAGGTAGAACGATATGTAATCGTTCTTTTAGCCTGGAGTGTGCATAGAGACTTGGGGACAAATACAGTCCGCCGTCTAGCTATGCCAACATGCCCGTCAACAGAGGAACTACTTACTGCGAGGCACTGGGAAGAGAACCTGTCAGGCCGTGCGCCCTGACTACCAGTTTTGGCCGATTTCTAAGTCCTCCCGACTGGTTACGGATCCGAAATCGCTTGCGCGGCCACTACCTAATGTAAGCGGTAATTGGGTTCAAATTTATAGCAAACCGTGGCAACCTTTGTTCGTCTTTCAATCCACCACTGCTTCATAGGAAACAGTATGTTGTTCTCTCCCCCCCCCTCCTCCCCCCGGTAATTTGCCGGAGTGCACAATCGATTGGCTGTCTAGCTGCACCTGAAAACCACCACCCAGGGGAAACTGATCCACTATGCATGCAATGAAAGGCAGGGGATAACAGAGCCATTACCAGGAATGACCTAGTGGGTCTTAATGGCCCAACTGCGCAAGTGCCGTTAGCAGCCTGTTAGCAGCCTGCGGAGCCATTAGGCAGTGGCCACACTATCAGCTACCGCCCCCCAGAGACAAAAATATGAAGAAGAAGGACCCAACCTCCTTATATTAGAAAAATCCCTCCCTCTCCGAGTAAATTATTTAAAAAATATATACCTGACGATCTGTAATTGTTGGTGTTTCTTTGTCAATCCTCTCATACTGTTCTTGAATGTCAGCATTGACTTCCAAAAGGGCCGCCCAAACTTCTCCGCGTAGCAACGGCGGAATGTCAATTGAAGATTCGCGTGTTATCAAAGATGCCGTGTGAGGGTATCCCTAGAATTTCAATTTAATTTCAACAATATTCGGGGGCCTAGCCCATTCAACTTTTCTAATATGTGGATTCTATATAGCATTGATTGTACTATCTAATCAATGTTTATAAATACCTTTAACAATCTTGAAAACACCATCAACCGATGAAACTGATATTCAGTATCCCGCTCCCGTATCACCTTTGGTAACTGGGAAGTATCGCTGGGTTTCGGTAATGCTCGGAGTAACGGTGCAAAATGATAAGATTTCAAATGTTTTAATCTCGTCAGCAACAAATCCATACTTGATATAGCGACACGCCGATCCATCAAAGCTGTTAGGTGACCGCCAAGCGATGGGCCATCAAGTAGAACCGCTCTGAAATATATATACATCTTCTATATATATATATATATATATATATATATATATATATATATATATATATATATATATATATATATATATATATATACATATAAAATAAACACAAACAGTGCTGCCATGGTATTCACCGACTGGAATCGGGCCCATTACAATATTTTCATTACACTTCTGGGAGAGAAATGGTGGACCCTGGACTAACGATCGACTGTCGTAGGTTTAGGACAGCTGGCGCCGCATGCAAGCAGCACCCATCGAAGCCATAGAATTTGAGATGTGGATATTGCGGTTTTAGATAGTTTTTCTAGGAAAGAGTTGATTATTTTACTGGAGAGACCATGATCTTTAAAAAGGCGAAACAGAAACTTGGCTGGCAGGCCACGAGCGCATGAAGGTGAAGGTGAACAGTGAAGCCGTTCCGGGTGATGGCATTTGCCGGATCAAGGTATTTATTTAAATTGTACTCTTGGTCTTTTGGGATTTTTGATTCCCATGGAACAGTTAATTCTACAATAAGGGCCATCTTCCAAGATAGGGAGTAAAATCTGGACGGAGGGTATTTTACTCTCCTTAGAACTATCTTTGACTACTTTCTGTGTAGTTGCTTTCGAAGCCTGCCCTTCGAAGCCAAACTACTTGACATGTGGAAATTGCGGTTTTAGATTTGTTTTCTAGGAATGTAATGATTATTTTCGTACAGATAAAATAGGGATTTGGCTGGCAGGCCACAAGCACCAACATCCACCGCGTGAAGAAGACAGTAAAGCCATTCTAGGCAACGGCATGTGCGAGATCATGGCATTTATTTCATTTGTATTTGTAGTCTTTAGGGATATTTGACTCCCATGAAATAGTTAATTCTGTTAAGGGCCATCCTCCAAGACAGAGAGTAAAGAGTTATATCTGGACGGAGAGCTGAGAGCATCCGAGACATAAAGAAAAATTAAACTGGTTAGAGGCCTTCAGACAAGAAACCTCCAGAATCCAATCGTAAGCTTTCTGGATTATTGAGAATGGTTCTGGAGTGGTTATTGCCTTTACAGAGGTCCCGCTCAAACTGTATTAGGGATTCGAAGGGTACTTGCTAAACCCTCGTTGGCACGAGCCACGGAGAGGCTAATTACCTCGAAAATAACGGCAAACACTTTGTCATGGCAGTAGATGTACCGACGCTGATCTAATGCCGACTTGCAACCAGTTAAAATATCTTAAGCTGTGCAAGGAGTATTACTGCAGAGGGAACATGGACTACCCTCTGTATAGCTGCAGCGAGCAAGATTGCTGGGGTGTCGAAGTGTATGCTGAAAGGCATTAAATAAAATTTCAGCATCCGTGGAGGAGTCCAGTCATATAATATTATCTTCCAGTGCATTAGAGGGGGAATGCAAGTCTTAAACTGTTGCCCAGTCATTCTGGCATTAAAGACCTAAGGCATGAACCTTACTGATGTTGTTATAATCTCCTCGCAAGAATAATTTTTCAGGTCAGATCACTCGTGGCTATACTGCCACACCAGTCCAGCACCATTTTGGCCAGATCCAGCAAAAAAAAAAAATGTTTGGTGGAAAGAAATTAGGACAGATTTGGCTTTTTAGTAAGGTTTTTCCTTTCCATGTCCCATACACCATTTGAAGGAAATTCATAGGTAAAACTACTCACATAGGCATTGACAATATTGCAGGGTGGTTTTTGATTAATCCTTGCTTTTTTAACTCGATCTGAATGTCTCCTCCGGCTAATTGCCACCAGTAATAGAGAAACGGTGTTTGGCAGCCTAATAAACCTTTCTGTTTGGGCACAGGCTTCATTTCATCCACTTGCATACAGTATTCTTTGAATATCTCGTGCGCCGATAATGTTTCTATCGTCGCTCTATCCTTGGGCGATACGGTCAGGCAGGCTTCGATGAACCTCTGCAGGTTTTCTGGTAATTTCTGAAATGGAGACTTGCCAGTTATGTCTACTCTAAATTGACCAAACAGAGACCAGTAAAATTTTATATATAACTATAATTGATCGTCAATGCTTTAAGGTGCACAAGGAGCAGTCAGATCCATGAGCATCTTAAAATTTCACTGGTGCAAGAGAAAGTAAAAAGTTTCAGCAGGAAGTATAATTGCAAGAAATATACTTCCTGCTGCGTATAACCCCCGTAAAACCGATATTACAAGGTACACACATTTACTAAACAAAGCGTTAGGAGACAAACAACTAACTAACGCAGCACTTAGCACAGAAAACATAGAAACAAACGTACAGATCCTAACTACAACCCTTTTAAGTAGTTATGAACTGGCATGTCCTGTTGTAAAACCTAAAGACCCAGGAAAAAGCTCATGGTGGGGGCCAGAGCTGGAAAGGCTACGTCGAGGACTCAGGACACTCTTTAACCGAGCAAAAAATACCAGAACCAGTGAGGACTGGGATAAATACAAAACGGCACAAAAACACTACAAGAAGCGGATCAGATTCCGGAGAACAGAATCCTGGCAAAACTTCTGTAGTAGCATAAACTCAACGAACCAAGCCGGAAGAATAAAGAAAATCCTAGCTAAAGGTGAGCCCAACCTCCTAGGCTCCCTAAAAAAGGAAGACGGCACTTACACAAACACAGATGTAGAAACCAGCTCAGTACTCCTGGAAACACACTTTCCTGGATGTCAAATCACAGAAGATCCTGAGTGGCCAGACGAAAACTACAGCACACCAACAACCCAAGAATGGGAAGTTGCAAACAAGATAGTAACTGCGGACAAGATAAAATGGGCCCTGAAAAGCTTCAAACCTTTCAAATCCGCAGGGCTGGATGGCATTTTCCCAGCACTACTACAATGGCAACCAAGCCATGCAACAAAATACTTACTACCAATCTATAGGGCCTGCATAGCCTTCAAATACATTCCAAAGGCATGGAGAGAGGCGAAAGTAGTCTTCTTACCGAAACCGGGAAAGGAGGACTACTCACACGCCAAATCCTTCAGACCTATCAGCCTAACGTCTTTCTTACTAAAGACGTTAGAAAGACTGATGGACCGTCACCTAAGGGATGGGGCACTAAGAAATAAACAACTACACCCACAACAACACGCCTGCACAAAAGGCAAATCAACAGAGTCGGCACTACACATGGTGGTGCACAAAATAGAATATAGAATCGGCTCTAACAAATAAGCTGTCAACACTCGCCGCCTTTATAGACATAGAAGGCGCTTTTGACAAAACCATGCACAACAGCATAAACCACGCCCTACAGGAACTTAAGGTGGAACCAGTCACCATAAAATGGATCACGGAGCTGGTTAGCAAAAGGGCGGTCCAGATAGTGATGAATACTACCACAAGAGCGAAGGTAGTTAAAGGATGCCCCCAAGGGGGGGTCCTATCACCACTTCTATGGAACATAGTAGTGGACAGCCTCATAAAAACACTAAATGAAAGGGGTTACACTACTATTGGTTATGCCGACGACCTAACAATAATGATTAATGGAAACGCAGAAAATATGCTATGTAAAGTCATGCGCTCAGCTTTGCAGATAGTAGAAAAATGGTGCGACGAACATAAATTGTCAGTAAATCCGAAAAAGACAGAACTCATCCTCTTCACCAACAAGAGGAAGTTACCAGAACTACAAGTACCAAAATTATTCAACACCAAACTCTCCCTATCTACAGAGGTGAAATATCTGGGAGTCATCCTTGACAGCAAATTAAACTGGGCGAGTCATATCGAAGCCAAAACAAAGAGGGCCTGCCTGACTTTTTGGCAGTGTCGGAGACTAGTGGGGAAAAAATGGGGTCTCAACCCAAAAATCACACTCTGGCTGTACACATCAGTCATCAGGCCCTCTCTGACTTATGGATCAGTTGTATGGTGGCCCAGAACACAACTGACCACAGTGAAAGCGAGACTCCAGAGCCTGCAACGCTTAGCGTGTGTAGCAGCCACTGGATGTATGAGAACCACACCATCGGCCGCACTAGAGTACCTCCTAAACATGAGACCTCTGGATCTTGTCATCCAAGAGGAGGCTAAGGCAGCCGCTCTAAGACTAAGAGCAAATGGACTGTGGAAACAAAACACAGAAACACCACACTCAAAAATTCTGAAACGGGTTCTAGAAGAAATACCTCTTCTGGACGCACCCATGGACAGGATAATATGCCATCATGTCTTTGATCGAAGATACAATATCCAACTCATTGCAGAACCAGCAGATCACTCTGGTACAAATGAAGTAAGGATATACACAGATGGCTCCAAAACCACTCAAGGTACCGGAGCCGGCGTCTTCTCAAATGATCTAAACATCAAAATATCAACTACCCTAGGCAACCTTAATACGATCTTCCAAGCAGAATGCATTGGCATCACCAGAGCAGCACAAGCAGTTGCAGCCAAAGATGTCGGAGACCTAAGCTTGAAAATTGTCTCCGACAGTGCTACAAGAGCTAGCAAAAAATACTATAACCTCTGTCCTTGTACTGGAATGCCACAATGCGCTTCAATCCATTGCAGGGTCAAATAGAGTGACCCTGCAATGGATTAAAGGGCACAGCGACTCACTGGGAAACGACGCGGCAGACGAACTGGCCAAAAGGGGATCAAAGGAAATATTATATGGACCGGAACCCTTGATGCCCATTCCCCAGGCCCAAATAAAAACATGGCTACGCAGGAACACCGAAGAAACCCACCTTACAGAATGGAAAAAGAACGCAGGATGCAGGCAAACAAAGAACGCGGTTCCGGAAGCGTCCAAAAAACTTGCCCGCAACCTCACCAGATTAAAAAGGGACAAAATCCGTAAAGTCATAGGTACTATGACAGACCACTGTCCCCTAAACAAACACCTGTTTACCATAGGTGTGACAGACAGCCCTCTATGCAGAGGATGCATGGAGGAAGAAGAAACGCCACAGCATGTGCTCATGGAATGCAGGAGCATGGCAGAGCAACGGGCAAGAATACTACAATCTCCAGCATCTGTCCCGGAGGCCTGTAGCAACCCAAACAGGCTGCTAACCTTCTGGGACAGCCTGGGTTGGCTGGAGTAACATAAATAAAAACATGAGCCACGCACAACGGCCCAATCAAGAGGCCAAGTGCGGGAAAAAGCCCAGACTAACTAACTAACTAACTAATTGCAAGAAATATATTAGCCTAGAGGCTGTTTTTTTTTTCAAATACTGGATTTTTAAGTGGTTTAAAATGCTGAATTAGACCCAGGCTTTTCCAAACTGGGTTTAACGAGACCCAGGAGTTCCGCGAGATCTCCGTAAGGATTCTGCGGGTTTTCTCTCTTAAATAACTTTCAAGTCAAAATAAACTGCAATTAACATCTGATGTGAAAAAACATACAAGTATGTGTGAGAAAAAACATACAACTGACCTCATGAAATTCTTGTTAGAAAACTTCCCCAAATACTAACAAAGACATTGACTGGCTACAAAAATTGCTAACTGAAATAAATCGTCCGTGTTGTCTGTACGGCAGTAAGGAGATCTACGTAATAGAAATTCAAGATTCATGTGTTTTAAAAATTAAATTAGAATCTGAACCACTATATGTGTTTTCGATTGGACTGAAGGATGAATACCCATTAGTAAAGGAAGAATCAATTCTTAAACAGATTTCAACTGTCAGACATTAAACCAAACTTCAAAAAAAAATATTACCAAAACGATGAAACAATTTCTTGACTCTGAAATTTTTTCATTGTTTTGTTAAAAATTGCCTTGAATCACCTGAAATATTTGCATGCCCATACATTCATCTAATGATGCGTGTTCCCATATATATCATATTATTCCATGCCTATGGCGCAAGCCACACACAACAGACGCAATGGCCCCTCCACATGTTGGCGAATGTTCGTGTCCAAGTGGGTGTAAACAACTATTAGGAAACATATATGGAAAACTCTTATGGCAGATATGCCAACGTCACCGTACTATAAAATATGAGCTGTGGTTGTCAGTCTGCGAGCTGCTCCTGAGCAGTACTGCGCACTCTTCGCACCTCTTCTATTTTTGCCAGCTGTCTGCCTTGTTTTTCTTTGAAAATCCGCATCTTATACGTTACCTAATCTGTAACACCAACATTCGCCAATGTATGGATGCGGCATAATACTCGGACTTGTCGCGGACGCGAAGTCCGTTTAAAGAACTTTCATACAAAATGTATCGAAAAGACGCGACGCAAAACATACAGAAAAAACGCAGACAGGTTTCTTCCCGTCTGTGCCCTGTCCGAGTCTTACGTCCGTTGTGTGTGGCTCGCACCTAAGCAATCATTTTCTAACAGCTTTTTTAATTACTTATAAAGTTTTTTTTATTTCAGACTATTATTGCCACTTAATCTGCAGAGTATGCAGAGAAATAGGGTGTTTTTATAACACAGTAGATGTATCTGTCTGGCCTTTTTAACGACCACCCCGGTACGCTCGTATACCAGATAAAATTTTTTCATGCCCCCTCGACCAGCTCGCTCTCAGCGTTCCTTTCAACTGCCAATTGTCAATTCTAACTATGCACAAAATGCTTTTCTTTATAGAGCTTGTCATCATTACAACTCGGTGTTTATGGATGTTGATATATTTGCCACAACCCCAGATACATTAAAAAATCTTATTATGAATATATTACAATTTAATTAAGTAATCTGTTTATTATGAAAATAGTTATTCTCATCTTATCTTTGTATTTACATAACTTATTCCTTTTTTCTATTTTTCCTTCTCATAAAATGTGTCATTACATAATTATATATTTTATTTTCTTATTACTATCTATTTAATAATAAATTAATTTATTACCATATATATACATGTTTATGAATCTATTTACTGTTTTTCTGCTCTATTTACTTTATATTTACTCTTTTAATACTTTGGACTGTTTAGTAACTTAGCAATTACTTTTCAGAATATTTTCTGTTTGTTTAAAAAACCCTAATAATTTCACTTTTCACTTTTAAAATGCTTGTGTATTTCAAACTTTTCTTTTCTATAGAATAACGCACTATATGACCGTTTAATTGGTGGAAACATATAAATGGTTTATGATTGTTATATTTTGATTAAGTAAATATGTTATTTGTACTGTTTGTTTCCTGAATAAAATAAAATAAATAAATAAAATAAAAATGTGCACTGTTCTGGTTAATTATTAATGGCTGGCTAATTTCAATATAAAAGCCCCCCATTGGGTAAATTCCTAACCCCATGGCATAAGGTTCTGCCAAATTTAAGCGACCAGCTAAGGGTTTGCTGCTATAATCTTATAATACAAAAGAACCTATCTGACATTTGAAGCGCTTTGACTTAACGGACCTGAGCAACGAGAGATAAAGTAGGACATACAGACAGCAACTCAACAACTGCAACTCTTCACTAGAGTAGTCAACCTACTGGCCATCTATTATCAACCCACCTGATTATGGGCTTAAAGGACCGATAGCAATTGGGAAAAAATATATACCTGATATGTAGCCATAGCATCATGCTCCCTTGCGATTCTCTGAGCTGGATCGGACGATTGCATTAAACTTAAAATCCTTCTTAACGTAGGGCCGGGCTTTAAAGCCGGCCAAAGACCATTCAAACACAGTTCTAAAACTATAATTCCAAGAGTCCAAACATCGCTCGCTGGTCCCCCACCGCCAAGTATAGTTTCAGGACTCAGATACCGAGGCAATCTGCAATGAAAATAATATATATTTTATGCTGCTGCAAGCACAGGAACATACGAAGGATAGTCGACGACCCCGTTTGCAGGAGGTACAGAATAGAGTAAGAAGAGGTACTGTAAGATGCTGTAAGAGCTACAGCTATAACTACAGTTTGGAGGCATTCTGCAAATTCTAGTTGGGGTTAGTACATATTCTAGTGGGGGATAGTACATAAAACTTTGCTACATTGGTGAGAGAGGGGGAACGACTATTTTTGGAAAAATTTGGCTGGGGCCACAGGCAATTTTTTTTCAAAAAATTATTGTATTATAGACAACATTGGCTAGGACCCTGCTTTTTCTGAGATATATAAGCATTTTTTCAGTGCCGCAGGATTTCTTCTTTCAAAAATTGTTTTTGGCCAAATTTGGCTGGGCCCCGCTTCTTTTGGGAAACTAGAGCAATTTTTCTTTGAAAATTTACCGTTTTTTGCACAAATTTGGCTGGTGTCTGGCCTGTTTTTGCGGGAAAATATGAACAATTTTTCATAGCGCTGCTGACATTTTAAGTATTTTTTGGACCAATATGCCCCCCACCCCGCGGCTATGGTTACCTAGGTAGTTACGTTACTACTCATGAGGCTGCTATATCTGATGTGTACAGTTTCCGTTCGTTGTGGATCCTGCAGGATCTATTGAATGGACTGGTGGTCTATATATAGATGGAGGTAAACCACAATGGCCTTAAAATTAGTACTAAGTGCGGGTAGCCACGTGGTCGACTCTCCCTTAACCTTCAGGCCCCGCGACTCGCGGTTAACCCTCAGTTTGACTGCGATATCGAAGACGCGGGGCCTGAAGGGTTGAAACATTATCATTACCCTGTTAAAAAAGCTTGAAGCCTTCGAAATGTCGGCTTACTGGAGAATACTCCGTATAAGCTGAGCAAGAACAAAGAACAAAGAAATATTCTTGAAATACGTCATTTGAGCAAGAACAAAGCGATGAGCGAATTCATGCACCGGAATGAGTACCTTGGAGTATCAGTTCAAAAAGGCTTCATGCGTGGCGTCTCGGGCTGCCTCGAGCACAATTCTCTCTTGGCTGCTGCCATCAAGGATGCGAGACAGCACGAACGCCAAATCAATGTATGCTGGCTCGACCTAGAGAATGCCTTTGGGTCAGTCCGACACAGTCTCCTCCACTTTGCACTCCGCTGGTACAACTTCCCACCAGTCGTGCGTGACATTGTAGCCTCCTACTACAACTGTCTGACTTTCCATGTTAAAACGCAAGAATGGACTACCCGCTCTATACCATATTCAATTGGACTATTTCAGGGCTGTTGCCTCTCCCCGATGATTTTTAATATAGTTTTTAATATACTGCTGGAAAGCCTGACCCAGTTTGACAGGAAGTGGGGCTACCGTTTTAAAACAGACGGCCAATACACCTCATCGTGCCTCGCTTTTTCCGACGACCTAACTTTCATCACCAGAAGCCCCAAGCAGCTTTCCCTGCTATTACAGAAAGTGGAGCTTTTCTGCGACTGGTCAGGCTGTATAAAAGTGAAGCCCTCCAAATGTTTTTGCCTTGGACTCGCCCGCATGGGCACAAAATTTACATCCTATGACCCCAAATTGGTCTATAAGGGCTCTAATATCTCCCTTATAGATCCAAACAATCATTTCAAATTCCTCGGCAGAAAAATCACCCATCAGGGAAAAGACGTCTCGGGCGATCATGTTATAGAGCATTTCAAAAGTTGCCTGGCGAAAATAGATGCCTTGCTAATTTCTGGCCCTCGTAAGGCCTGGATCTATGACAATTATCTAACGTCACATTTGTCATGGCCCTTTCTTATTTACGATTTTACCAAAACCCAACTGTCCCGTCTAGATGCGCTGGTGACAGCTAGTTTAAAATCCTGGCTGTCCTTAGCCAAACCAGCTGACCCCTCGACTCTCTTCAGGTCCAAACAAAATTTTGGGCTAGCGCTTAAACTGCCCTCTCTGCTCTACGCCAACTCCAGAATAACCAAAAATTCGATTCTGTGCAATTCCAAAGATCCGGCAATATCGAAGCACGTAATAAGTGGCCGTAGTGATTCAAATGATCTACAAGCCCGCGTAGACTTCCACAAAAAGTTCCTTACTGGAATCAGCCAGAATGGCACTGGTCTGGGGTATGGCAGTACAACCACGAGCGATGTGGACTTGAAGAAGTCTCTTTTGCGGGGAGATTACGACAGCAAGAGTATGGCTCATGCTATTGGCCTTCAATGCCAGAATGATTGAACAACAATTGGGGACTTTTGCATTCCGCCTCCAATGCACTGGAAGGTAATGCTCTATGACTGGACGCCAGAGATGCTGAAATTTTATTTGAATGCCTTTCAGCATACACTTCCAGACCCCAGTAACCTCGCTCGTTGGAGCTTTGCCGAGGATAGTTCTTGTCCCCTCTGTAGCAATACCCCTTGCACAGCTAGACACATTCTAGCTGGCTGCAAGGTGGCCTTAGATCAAGGACGGTACACTTACCGCCATGACAAAGTTCTCGCTGTTATTCGCGAGGTAATTAGTCTCTCAGTGGCTCGTGCCAACAAGGGTTTGACAGTATCCTCCAAACCCCCAATACAGTTTGTGCGGGATGGCTCTAAAGGCAAAAAACATTTAACTACAAAACCTTTCTCAATAATCGAGAAAGCTACAGATTGGATTCTGGAGGTTGATACGGTCTCTAAGCAGTATAAATTCCCTGAAAGTCTCGGATGCACAGCCCTCCGTCCAGATATAACTCTTTACTCTCTATCTCGGAAGGTGGCTCTTATTGTAGAATTAACTGTTCCATGGGAATCAAATATCCCAAAAGACCACGAGTACAAATTAAATAAATACCATGATCTCGCAAATGCCGTAACCCGGAACGGCTTCACTGTTCACCTTCACGCGGTGGAAGTTGGCGCTCGTGGCCTGCCAGCTAAATCTCTATTTCACCTCTTTAAAGATCTTGGCCTTTCCAGAAAAATAATCAACTCTTTCTTAGAAAAATTATCTAAAACTGCGATTCGCGCATCTCAAATTCTATGGCTTCGAAGGGGGAGTGAATGGGTGGCAAGGTGAACGCTCACATGTGGCAAGACAGCTGTCCTAAACCTACCACAGCCGGTTCGTAAGTCCGGAATCCACTGCTCACCCCCCAGTAGTGTAAAAAATAGTATTATAATGGGCCCGACTCCGGTCGGTGAATTCCATGGCAGCTCCGTTTGCATTTATTTATTATATTGAGGACAATAAAGATCCGCAAATTCGAATACTTCGTTCCACTTATGTGTCATCCCGAAAATATACAATACAAAGCATTTATTAATTATTCAAGGCAAAAAATCCAGAAGGAGAGGTCCGGGACAAAGAACATCTTGGAACATCACGAAACATCACATCTTGGAACATCACGAGAATGGTTCCAGAAATCCACCACATCGTTGTTACTCTCTGAGTCAACTAAATTTTAATAGCCAACGGATAGCGGCTAAATAATAGATAAATCAGATTTTTTAATTAATTAGGTAAATAATAACCAAACAATAATTACCCCATCGGAAATGGTACATTTTTCCCACTATTCGTCATAAAGTACAGCCCGAAATTGAATAGTTTTACTTTGCATTTGCTGTCGACTAAAATATTGTCGGGGCTAAGGTTTCGATGTGTAATTCCCAGGGAATGTAAATATTTTAGAGCCGAAACGATCTGGTAAGCGATTTTTATAATTTCCTCGTGCGAGCGCGGTGATTGTCGCTCGTTAAGAGGAATTCCCGTGTGCTCGGATACGATTATTATTCTTTCTGAAAAGAAATAGATATAAAATTAGCAAATCTTCAAAACACACTCTGCTAGTGAATCACTTTCTCGCCATTTATTGAAATAGTTAGAGGAACTAATTTCACAATATTTTTAAGGGCAATAAAATTCACCATGCTTTCCGCGTATTACGTCCAAATATGTGCACAGATTAGGATGCTGGATACTCTTCAACTTTTGTGCATTTCCTAAAATTGTGATGGAGTTGGGAGTAAGCGGAAGGCCGTTGCTCCCGCATGTTTCCACAGGATGGCATTTGGCGAAGAACGTACACGCTCCAAATTTAGGGACGTCGATTTCCGTTTCAGCAGGATTTTCATCAGTCATTTCTTCAACACTTAATTTGACTTAGACACATTTACTTTTTAAACCGCTTTCGGGAGAAATCTGTGTAGAATCCGTGTCGGTTTGAATATTTCTAAAAGATAAATAATTATAGATCGAAGTTATAACAAAACTACATCACAATAACTGGTAAACAAAGGATTTTCGTTCAAAAACAAGCGTACAAGAACCACCCACAAACTTAGAGATAATTGTCAAATTTGACAGCACAGGAAGCATAATACACGACCCGGTTATTCATGCATTGACAAATTTCGATCCAAAGCCATAAACGAATAAAAAAGTAAATATTGACAGCTGTGCGGCGCGTTGGCTTCGCAGTTGCGCAAAATGTATGACGTTGCCAGCGCACACTAAAATTAAATTAACCATGAATATATACATTTTGCTCATGTAATAATTTTGTCGTTATAATTTCTATCTAATCAGTAATAAAAATCGGTTGGCTCACTCCAAGACTTTCCCGGTAAGTAGACAAGCCCCCCCTTGCCGACGCGTCCCCCTTGTCCGCCACCCCGACAACCTCCAAACCCTTACCACTCGCACCCTCCTTCCCCGCCACTTATCGCCGATAGTGAATGTGTTCGATTCAAATCGCGAATGTATTTCTAAGAATTTTGTAGTCTTTTAGTGGTATTTTCGTAGTATTTTATTAGTACTTTCGTACTATATTTGTAGTATTTTCCGTGCTATTAGAATGGTATTTTTGCATTATGATTAAATATGGCGGAGTTTAAAAGTGATTTGTGTCTCTTGTATATGATATATTCCAACTAAAATTGTCTAAGACTAAAAAGTCTAGTGTCTATAAAGTGTCCAAGTCCAATATTTCGAGATTGAAGTATGACAAGCGTGCCCCCCCCCCCCCTGGTGGACCGATTTCAACCACAATCTTTTATACTCTTTCCATGAGACCAAATGATGCTTACATGCCAAATTTTAGCTCAGTCGGACGAGAATACACACAGAAACGCGTTCACAATACCTTCCATCTGCCGGAAAAGTAAAACGACCTATAGTATACCTACCTATCCATTTTGGTAGAAGATGGTGGCATTTAAATTTTGGTCGGAGAAATTAATTCATATTATTATTCCTATTTACCGGTCGGGCGCCAACAATGCCTATAGGCATTTCGCGTCGTTTGACAGATCCGCGTGTAGCTTTTTCGGCCGGCCCCATATATTATATAAATATGTAATATACATCACTAACAAGATTAATTATTAGATAGCAAGAGGGAAATTATGAAAAAACGATATTATTAGTAATTATTTACCAAATCGACCAAAAAGTTGCGACGCAGTTTTTTGCGCGTGATGGCTGGCTTCTGAACAATCGGTCAGTAGCCAGCCAACAAGTTAATCAAGCAGGTAAAGTGATTACTGCGTCTTTTCATTAATTAGAAAATATTGGATGTGATTTCACGTGTTTCCTTGATAAAGAAGGCTGGCTTTGGGGAGAAAGAAGACGTAAAATTTTCAGTGAGGTCTTGAGCGGATACAGTCGAAAGGAGGAAGCACTGATGTGAGGCTTTCAATGTGGCTTTCAGTGAGGCTTTCAATAAACGGATTGTGAAGGGAGTTGTAAATTTGTAGCTGACTTTTAAAAAAACCGAAAGCAACAATTAGGAAACACTAATAATAAGGAATCCTAATCCCATAATGTGTGTAATTTAAGTATGGAAGTACAGTGGGAGGAGGAAGAAGATAGTTCGTCTAGGAGTGCGCTTAAATTGTGTGTACGACATTTTTTAAAACTATTTCTTTATAAATTAAACTTTTGATCGCGAACAAAAGGGGGAGCTAAGGGTTGCGCAGCGAAATTGGAATCTGACCGATGGCTTTCAGCCAAAGGACGATGAGCAAAATTGTATGGACCATGGCCTAGAGACCAATAACGATGAGTGATACGTCATTAGAAAGTACTATGTCGCTAATTACCTCTTGCTTACATGCCCATGTATTTAGTATACATGGGCATGTCGTTCCCTCTATGAAGCGTCGTCCTCAAAGAAACACGTCAGTCATCCGTCATATGCATTTTCCACTGACGACCTGGAAGAAAGGCATTGTCTATCAGTGATTGTCATGAAAGAACAAAAAGAAGAATATTTTCTACGGCGGCATTCATAAGGATGACAGAGCAACTGATTTTCTCTAACAAACATGAACAAACATACAGCTACAATATCGAGCAACGGCTTGCTTCAAGTTTGCTTCAACAAGTTAAATCGAGATAGAGCCAAAAGTTTAGGCTGGAAGCGATACGTATATACTTCAGTATATACACCCACATCCTAACTTTGCATTTACGGTCAAATAAAACGATATGAATAGATATCAGCGTGTGTGCTGAGCACTTGTTAATTTATTAATATTATTATTATTATGGTGTTAACAATCGAGTTTGAATTTTGTTTGATGCAGGAAGTAGGAAGCCAAAAAAGACTTGAAGCTTAAATTTATTGAATTTCCTCTTTAAAAATAAGTATAAATAACAAAACAATAATAATTAACAGTGAAACCAAATCGTTAGGTAGGTACTACCATTAGGTATCAAGTCTAAAAATAAGGAAGTACAAAATAAACACAATAAATTTGCTCAGTTAAATTAACACGACACACAAAATAATTATCAAATAGTTAAAACAGACAATTGCATGGTAAAACTGAGTAAACGAACTCAATACACAACTATTTTAAGAACACTTTTCTGCAATATGGAGAGCAAATAAATTATTGCTTCTGGCAACGCTGTTATTGAGTCAAGCTGTCAGATTTACAAGAAGAAGAAGAAATGTCAATAGATTTTCTTCGTTTTCTTCCGTTTTCGCGGGCCGAGATGTTTTTGTGGCCGCAGTTTATCTATTTGAATGAAGCGTAAGCAGTTTTAAAGAGTAGCGAAATTACGTGGAATTTGCTTTTAAAAATTTGGATATGGAGTGATTTTCTGAAATTTAAATAAAGATGATTTCGGCTATATCGTGGGTTTTGACTTCGATCAAAATATTGCTGATACCCAGCTAGTAAGTATTAAATTTGGCTGCCTTTTCTTGAATATTTGAACTCTTTATTATGTCGCTTTTACGAACTAATGGACTGTTCAACATGTTCCGACACGGAGTTCGACTCCGGGAAGAACTATGTCCCAGGCCATCATGCTGGTGAATCAGTTTTCCCTCGGGGACGACTCTCGGGCGCTACTGGGTGGTTTGCGTACCGTGCAGGGACAGCCAATGGACTGCACTCCGGCGAATGACTGGATGAGTTGGGGAACAACATACTGTTTCTTAAGCAGCCAGCGGCGGATACATATGGGGGGCGCGCTCCCCCCCTTGGCGCGGTCGGCCCAGCACTAAGTGCGATTCACGGCCGCCTGCATATCCATCTACACGGGGAGCTAATGAGCCCAGTGCAATTGGGCCATTATGAGCCATGTATTAGGATCGGCCCAACTCACAGGTCAGCCCTATCCGGTACCTGACAGCACCTATCCGGTAGCCTCCACGTAGAAGTGCAAACCCGGGTAGGACTCTGACCCTGCGGGCCAATTCTCATCAGAATTGTTCTTTGGGCGCTCGTGGACGGTTTGTGCACCGTGCGGTGTCAGACAATCGCCTATGCATTCCGAATGATAACCGGGGGCGTCTGGAAACGTCTTTGTTCCCTATAGAGTGGGGGTGGTCATTAACCTTACGGAAACTGCTTCTGAAACGACCAATTCGGCCACCCTATCCTTAGTGGTAGGCGGGCAATTTAAATATTATGTTCTAATTTTTGTTAGTTTTGACATAACCAAATGTAGGAATTCCTATCAACTGGTTTGAAATAATAAAAAAATATATATATAAAAATAGATGCAGTGGTCCGCGATAGATTTGGTAGACACCGAAATACCGCTACGTAAGGGCGCAAAAGACCTCGCACCTCCAACCAGTCAGGAGGCCGAAGAAATCTGGCTGTTACTGGTAGTAAGTCTTCTACGCTCACCTCACGGGAGACAGAATGATCAATACCGTTAAAACTTCCTGGGGGTGATTGGTTCAAGTGTCACCTCTAAGTATCCATATATACGCAATGTATTCGCCAGTCAAGTAGTTGTACTTGCATAGGTAGCATGTTAGCCTTTGCATGTGACTTGATGATTTGTTATTACATCCATAGCTCAAGATGTCTCTTAGCACCTTTGAGTTTTTTCTGTATCCGCGCCTGTAAGCAGCGGGGTTTTAGATTTCTGTTTTTTTTTGTCCAGGCGCTTGGCACTATGTTGCACCAAAAAGTTATTCAAATTTTAAGGTATATCGCATTCTATAGTGGAATTATTAATGAATAATGAAGACTAGAATGTTATTCTCTTACTCTAAATTATAAGTTTGAAGATAAGAATAAACGTGGAGCATTGTGGCCTGAACAAACACATGTACAACCTCAAGCTCCGGGACACGAAAATGTGTAGGTTCTGCCAAGGGGCAGAGGAAACTCCCCTGCACCTCATGTGCGAGTGTGGCCTGCTGATGCGTAAAAGATAAACCCACTTGGGTGGTCATTACCTCCTACCTGAGGAGGTAAAACAATATGGCGCTAAAAACCTGTTGCGGTTCTTAAATGACATGAGGCTTAGCGTAGAACTATAGTAGGTGGCGAACACAATAGATCAGCAATAGTCGTAGTGTTACAAGGCTCATGACCTTAGAAAAGCCCCACACAACAAATAAAAAAAATAAAAAATAAGAATAAACCTATAAGATCAAAGTTATATCAATAAAGGAATAAAGAACAGTGCTGAGGTGATAAGCGACAAAACTGGGAATTGAGGTTAGGTGGAAGACAATGCCAAGCGCCACTTACATTTATTGAAGTGTTGGTGTCCGAATTGCTTGTGGAGTTGTCAGATGAGGGGCTGGTAGTCATCATTGAAAACATGTTCATTTCTTCTTCGGTAAATTGTAGCCGCCGGACACAGGATCTGCCAGGATTGTATCGCCGCACTGTCGCTTGACACTATCTTGCCTCGAGCGATTCGTAAACAATAACTAAGGGCAACACAGTGCGATGGCTCTCCCGCGCGCTCTTTCAGTAGAATCATGAAATCGACCTTACAGGATCATAGTCTTACTTTTCGCTACCAGAATTCTCCAGCAGCTCGATTTTTGCAGAAATGGCACTTGGCGCTATGTTAACGTCTTCATATCCAGTATTTATTTTATCAATAATGAAGACCTAAATAATATAAACTTTTAATTGATTTTTGACTAAGGTTTTTTATGTAAAATTAACTCATATGAAAAAAACCTACCTACCATCAGTTAAAAAAATAGAAGTACCATCCAACCACCCAAGCGGTTTTTTAATCTTTTTAATTTTTTAATCTCGTATATAAAACAAAGTTGGGTTTGTTCGAACACTTATAAATTGAGAACGGCTGGACCGGTTTTTATAGTTTTTGATTTACGGTATTTGTCTCCGTCCCGAATAGCAGAATAACTATTAAAAACATTGGAAAATTAACGAAAAAATAAAATAAAAGAAAAAACATTTTCCCATACAAAATGTTCATGGGTTTCGTAACTGTCAAACATTTAATGTTTATCCCGTCGATATGGTAAACTCTCCTCTCAAATTAAAGAAAGTATTTAAATAAAGGTTTCAAATCGACAAGATATATCCACAATATTCGGACTACAATTATTACATAGTTTAATTCAATCATGTCATGCTGACACACCGATTGATATACTTAATTTTTGTACTTTTATATTTCATTTTGTGTGATTATGTTAACCCCTCAGGCCCCGATTGGCCGATATCGGCCTCAACTCGATTCAGCGTGACGGCTCCGTTTTAATTTTATTTTAATTTAATTTGTTTTATATTATTATGTTTTATTATGTTAATATGTTTCATTTTAATTATGGGTACAGTGGTTTGGCAGTATGTTTTGATGAGACAGTGTCGTAATTCAATTTTTTTACTAATTTTTACAAAAATTTTTTGGGACAGCAGCTTGTCAATTGGCTGAGGGGCCGAGGCCTGAAGGGTTAATACAGTAATGAACTTAATATTTATTTTGTATTCATTGTATTACTTCCATAAAATCATAAATTAAGTTCAACTAATCTGTAACACGACATTCATTGACCGTTAGGCGGTACGAAGTTCGCCGGGTCAGCTAGTAGTTAATAAAGAAATAAAGTTGTAGATGATATTTTACTTAGTTTTTGTTTTTGTGGAATAACCTCCTTTCTTCAGATTTAATATGTTTTCTTCTCTATTTTATTGTTTAAATAAGGGTATGGAAACCCTTCTTTACGATTTCTTCCTTACCCGGTTATCCTATATAAACATCGCCTTGTAAAATAAACATTATTTTTTCTTTCCACAGCCGATCCACCGATTTCGAAGTCCACCGAAACTGGCTGGCTATAACGCACAGTTTACCTAAAGAAAAGTGGTACTATGACACGACATCGGAATGGACACTGGATTATCCGCCGTTTTTTGCCTGGTTTGAATATGCATTGTCGCAGGTGGCATTTTATTTCGACCCGCGAATGCTTCAAGTTCAGAATCTGAATTATGCATCACCGGAAACTGTGCTTTTTCAGCGACTGTCGGTTATCGTTGCAGATCTGATTCTAGCATGTGGAATCTCCAAGTGAGTAGTTTTCGTTTCTCTGACCCAATGTCTTCAACCGTAATAAATTGCAGTGCCCGATGATGCAATGCATATCTTAACGCTACTCTATAACATCATTTCCCATCTGGTATCCTCCTCAAAGATTGACTCGTCCTGGAAGGGTCGCTGTGAACTCTACCTGCGGCTGCAACTTGCAGTCGTAGACAGTTGGGATTGCGATCTGCGTCCAGGAGGACACCTCGGGCGGAAATGGGCGGTTTGCATACCGGGCTGTGTCAGCCAACCGCTTGTGCAATCCGGCGAATAACTGGGGGGGTTTGGAGACGTACGTTTCTTCAAAAGCGGGGGTAGCTCTATCCTTAGAAACGGGGAGCTAACGGGCCCTTGTTGAGTTGGCCACGAAAACCCATTCTGTTCAGAATTGGTCACGCTCACGGGTCAACACCCATCCGGCGGCCTCCACGCATGAAGTGCGATCCCGGGCAGGACTCTGGCCTTTGGGCTAGTTTCCCCTAGGAATCAACCTTCTGGCGCTCCTGGACGGTCTGCGCACTGTGCGGCGTAAGCCAATCGATTGTGCACTCTGACCAACAGTCGGGGGAGTCTGGAAGCAGTATTGTTTCCTATAGAGCGGAGGTGGTTGCGGACCTAACGGCGACTGCTCTTGAAACGACCATCGGCTACCCGATCCTGGGTGAACAGCCGGACAAAGGATGCCGTGGTCCGCGATAGATTCGGTATACACCGTTTCACCGCTTCGTAAGGGAGAGGACCGCACAAGCGACCTCGAACTCATAACCAATCGAGAAACTGGAGTAATCTGGTCGCAATTGGAAGTAAGGGCGTGAGTGTAAACCCGCTGGGTAACACTCCTGGCTATCTCACGGTTAAGGTGTTGGCCTGTTTGACGGTGACTGTTTTGTCCAAGTCTTCTGCGCTCACTTCAGGGAGATAGAACGACTAATCGTCAAAACTTCCTGAGGTGACGGGTTCGCCCGTTGTAGTTGACAACTCTAGTTATCCTTAGAAACGATCCATTCGCCACCCAATCCCCAGTGAGCTTTAGGGGCAAAGGCACCACGGATCAGCAACATATTTGATCTGAGGTACCACTACCGTCAGGTAAGGGCCATATAAGCGACATAGTCAGACTTTATAGGATAGATAAATCCGTCCAAATCTGGTAGTAAGAGCGCGAGGACTGCCCGCTGTATGGTACTTCCCAGTACCTCGTGGTAAGGTGTCAGAATCTTACAGGCTGTTAGCGTAGTTTGACTGTGGATTGCGTTTGTTATCAAAGTCTTTGCATTCACTCCATGGGAGATAGAATTACTAGTTTCGTTATAACTCCCTGGGATGGCAGGTTTGCCGTAGCAATTGACGCCTCTCAAAGTTCCTATCGTACATGTAATAAGTCCCCTGGTAAACCGGTGGACCAGATCAGGCTAATTGCTGGCTGGAGGGTACGGTTTAATCTAATCTTATTCAATCTCCGATAAGTGCCTATCATTACTGTCTTCTGTTTGGCTGAGTGAATTATTTGAATGTGAAGTCAATTGTTTTAAATATAAACATCTGTACCTAATAAAAAATCTATTAATTAAAACATAGATTAAAGGTTTATTCAGCATATTTCCTGAAAATAAAACTTGTACTTGTTATTCAATATTTTTTCCTTAAATTTCCAGATGTTGCCAATTTATGAAGGATTCCAACAGCCGGCAAATATTATTCCTAATAATTTTCGGAAACGCCGGATTGTTAATGGTCGATCACATCCATTTTCAATACAACGGCTTGCTTTTTGGAATTATGCTGCTTTCGCTAGGAGATGCTCTTACTGTAAGAAACTTTAATATAATATTCATATTACAAAATGTCCTATTTATGGAAAACTTAACCGGTAGTTGTTGCTGAAGTATCTGACAGCAGAGCCGCTTTATGATTCTGTGCTCAGTTCTTTGAGTTACTGAAACTTTATACCTATCGAAGACTATCACGGTTGTTTGACATTATAAATAGGATAGAAAACGAATTTACCGCGTGCAATTTGTAGCACCCGACGTTTCGGTGACGTTGCAGCCGCCGTTGTTTAGGGTAGACTGAAGAGCTGTCAGTCCGTTGTTTTGCGGGTAGGCCGCATACCGCTGCCGCCACTGCGTAGGTTATAACGGTGGTGGGGGGCCGGGCTCAAAGCGCGGGAATTTTGAAAATCGTGAAGTAACCACTGGATGCAGTTTCAAAATCCCATTGTTCTATCCAAGGAACAATTCTACTTTCCTCGCATGATCCGGGAAGCTATTGAAATAAGAAGAACCCCGAACTTCAATAGAGACGACGGCTACAAACTCTCTTCTACGTGGAACCCTCTTCTTAAAATGTTCCCGCCGCCGAACGCCGAACGCAAAGACGTAAAACAGGATACAGTGAGTGTTGTGTGCAAGACGGATTTTCAAAATTCCCGCGCTCCGAGCCTGGCCCCCCACCACCGTTATAACCTACGCAGTGGCGGCAGCGGTATGCGGCCTACCCGCAAAACAACGGACTGACAGCTCTTCAGTCTACCCTAGACAACGGCGGCTGCAACGTCACCGAAACTTCGGGTGCTACAAATTTCACGCGGTAAATTCGTTTTCTATCCTATTTATAACTTTATACCTATTTATCCTATTTATAACTTTATATTATGAAAATTACAAGAATAATGTTTGTTTGGTATACAATATTTTAATTATAATGTTTATACGTCGATGGGAGATTTTTTGAGATCTCTGCGAGTTTTATGTTTCTTGTAATAAAATATTAAAAAAAGGGAAGTTACGAAAATTCCGCATAACATCCAACAAGACTTACCATCCTAAAAGATGAATTAACCTCCCTGTACTACCCAAGGGTCATTCCAATCTGTTTTTACCTCTATGCACCCCAGATGACTTATATTCCCTGTACTAGCATTCGTATTTCCGCTCTCCGGGAATGTAGCTACCATATTTTTAGCTCCCCGTATTTTGTCACAATTTTTTAGCCTCCGGGTCAAATGTCACACTACCCATGAGTAGTGTGACGATAGTGGTGGGTAATACATAAGGGTTAATAATATTAAAATAAAACTTAACCTATTTCTATTAGGATTTCCAACATCTGTCAATAGAGGTTTTTGTCAAGATCTACAAGGCATATGTGAGACTTATTCTTGAGTATGGCTATCAGATCTGGAACCCTTACTTTTGCAAAGATGTAGATATTCTGGAAAAGGTTCAGCGAAGGGCAACCAAAATGCCAGTGGTCCTGAAGAATAGGAATTATGAAGATCGCTTGAAATTACTTGGAATTACTACACTCAAACAAAGAAGACAAAGAGGGGATCTGATTGAGACATATACAATTCTAACACACTATTACGATGTACCTGCACTGAAGAATATTTACAAATTCAACGTCAACACAAATCTTTGAGGTCACAACAAAAAACTCAACCTTACAAAATTTAAATCTAATCCTCTTAAGAACGTTCTGCCAAATAGAGTGGTGGACATGTGGAATAAACTAATATTTGAAGTGATTAGTGGAAGCTCTGTCAATCAATTTAAAAACAGACTCGATTTGTACCTAAAAACTTGTTAATATTGTTTAGCTTTACAAGATCTGATCTGGACGTATCAGCAAAGCTGCCTGTCCAGAATAAATAATAATAATAATAATAATAATATTGGGGTTAATTGACCAAAATTACCAAATATATTAGTTATATAAGTAACTAGTGGAATATTACCCGGCGAGGCTCGGGTATCCATTTCCTACTCCCTCCCACTCCTCCCCCCTCCCTCTAAGTAGTCTATGTTAATCGCAGTTCTGTCCAATTTCAAATTTATAAAATGTTCATGGCGATCGGATGAATGGTGTAGAAGTTGACATGCTGCAGGACCATCTAGTGGCAAGTTACAACAACGAGGATAGTGTGAAAAGATTATCCGTGTTTAACCCGTTGAGTATGAGTCAACCAAATCTGGTCGCGAAACAATTATCCGTTGAGTACGAGTCGACCAAATCTGGTCGCGCGTTTTTTTCACTTCTTTGACGTTCTCATATTTATTCATAATTATCTAATTGTTTTACAAAATGATATTTCAATATTCTATATTCGAAATTTCAATGCAATCATTGTGCAGTTGTTCTTTTTATGATTGGTGTAGTAGTTTCATAGTTAATAATAAATACAAACGGAGCTGCCATGGAATTCACCGACCGGAGTCGGGCCCATCATAATACTATTTTTTTTACACTTCTGGGGGGTGAGCAGTGGATTCCGGACTTACGAACCGGCTGTGGTAGGTTTAGGACAGCTGTCTTGCCACATGTGAGCGTTCACCTTACCACCCATTCACTCCCCCTTCGAAGCCATAGAATTTGAGATGCGCAAATTGCAGTTTTAGATAATTTTTCTAAGAAAGAGTTGATTATTTTTCTGGAAAGGCCAAGATCTTTAAAGAGGTGAAATAGAGATTTAGCTGGCAGGCCACGAGCGCCAACTTCCACCGCGTGAAGGTGAACAGTGAAGCCGTTCCGGGTTACGGCATTTGCAAGATCATGGTATTTATTTAATTTGTACTCGTGGTCTTTTGGGATATTTGATTCCCATGGAACAGTTAATTCTACAATAAGGACCATCTTCCGAGGTACAGAGTAAAGAGTTATATCTGGACGCAGGGCTGTGCATCCGAGACTTTCAGGGAATTTAAACTGCTTAGAGACCGAATCGACCTCCATAATCCAATCTGAAGCTTTCTCGATTATTGAGAAAGGTTTTGCAGTGAGATGTTTTTTGCCTTTAGAGCCAACCCGCACAAACTGTATGGGGGGGTTTGGAGGATACTGTGGAACCCTTGTTGGCACGAGCCACTGAGAGGCTAAGTACCGAATAACAGCAAGGACTTTGTCGTGCCGATAAGGCGTGGGACCTTACTAAATAAGGCGTAAATAATTTTGCACTCAATATCCTCAGCACTCAATATCCGCACAAACAATCTGCTAAAGGTTTATAACTGATCAACAAAGAAAAGAAAAAGATTAAACTTTATCAAAAAAATACCTTTTTGCAAGATTTTTGTATTTACGACACTAACACGCAGCAACCGCCCCACTTAAAAAGCATGGGCGCTTGCTGCGGAATTCCTCTGGAAATTCATTACCCTCCTCTTTATATTCATGGTGCAGAGGCCAAAAGAGAGAGTCATATGACATTTACTAGGCTGTATGCTGAGAATTTCAGACCGCAGAGAGCCAAATCACATCTATATGAAACCTATCACCCTCACAATCCCACGCCCAGTATGATTATATATAGTCATTTACAAATAATAGTCAAAGTACTACATCCCTATTTAATCTACCTTATTATTTCTTCCACAGGAGAGCTACCTTGCATCCGCATTCTGGTTCACAGTCCTGCTAAACATGAAACATATTTATCTCTATGTGGCGCCAGCTTACGTAATCCATTTGCTGCGGAGTTACTGTTTTACAGTTTCGTCTAAGGACGGTTTCAACGTCGCCTGGTATTCATTCTCGATTAGGAATCTCCTAAAGTTGGCGTTTGTCGTGATCGCTGTGACAATGGCATCCTTCGGACCATTTCTCGATCATATGCCGCAAATTCTATCGAGGTTGTTCCCGTTTAAACGAGGTTTAAGCCACGCTTATTGGGCGCCGAATTTTTGGGCGCTTTACAACATAACTGACAAAGTCCTAGTAATGCTTTGTAAGTATTTTATATTTTTTTTTAACTACTTAAATGTTAGTGAAATCATTGATTAGATAGCTATTACATTACTTAATTCCGTAATACAATTTGGCAGCCAGGATTTTACTACAAACTCAATGTTCAGTTAGAGGCACTCATAGTTCCAAATATTGATTAATCTTCTCTTATGTTCAATATGGCGGCGTTTGTGGTATAACGATATAGCGGTGCACTTAAGATGGCGGTCTAAAAAAGGTCTATACAGTATCCTATATTGAAATATAATAATGATATAATAACAAGAAATTTTATATCATAGCTAATATTATTTTAATATTAATTACATAAAGATGTTTTTTTTTATAATTACGCATTTTAAAGTTCATGTAGACTATAAATAAAATACAAACGGAGCTGCCAAGAAATTCACCGACCGGAGTCGGGCCCATCATAATACTATTATTATATTTCTGAGAGGGATTAGCAATAGCAAATTATAAATAAAAAAACTAAAAAGAGATGATAAAGTAGATATTAAACTAATAAAACAACATTAGTCCAACCCAAACTTCTATTCATCTTCTCATATTTTTTTGTATTTCAGTGCCGAAATTGGGTTTTAGCGTTGCCTCCGTGAAAGGGCTTATGACCGGAGGATTAGTGCAAGAACAGAGGCATTTAATATTACCTACGATAGCACCATTTCACTCGTTCTTCATTACAGTAACTACAATGATTCCTTGTCTTTATAAATTGTGGGTCTTGGGTGCGGATAAACGACGAAGATCTCTGCATTTCATAAGGTATTTCCGAAATTATCAAATATAATTATTTGGATTGTCCTTGCCTAATGTACAGTCGTTTGTCTTATTAGATCCACTATACATTTCACCACAATGTTAAACTTTTTAATAGCCTCTTATTGAGCAATGCTTATTTTCAGGAATCTGTTAATTATTTTAATGAATATGTCGGAAAACATAATTTTAACTAGTTTTCCATTCAATTCTATTCTACCAATCAGTTCTAGAATTAACATGGGTAGTATCAGATTAAAATAAAATATTATTTTAAAAAAAACGTTGATTCTTAACCTTTCGGAAGCCTGTCATTCCAAGCAAAAAAATGAAGCCCTCGAAAATTTGTTTGCAGAAGATGTGTGCAAGCATTCTAATATATGACGGTGGCTTATTCAATGGCTTTAATGACAGGCTTTTACCGCAGTGGAGGGAGAAATAGAGGCGATAATTGCATAAATACGGATATAATATGGATAATACGAAAAACGCCGATCGGCGTGCATGGCCACCCAGGGGTTAAAGGAAATTTATCAAAAGAGAATGGGAATTTCGTACCACTGGCGAAGTTTGCTTTAACACTTGGCCACATATACCATACGAAAACTTTTTACAAGTGTAACATTTCATTCTAGAGAAGCTGCTATAGAATGAAATGTTAGCTGCTATAGAATTTGTCATCCAGATATACAGCTTAGCTAAGCTGAAATATCTGGCTGAAAAAAGCTAGTTTTGAAATTTCAAAATATTTTATTCAATAATATTTTTTATATAGTAAATGTACTTTGTTTTATTTAAATGACATAGTTGTTTATATTATTTCTATACAAGGCTACAATATAGATAAAATACAATATAGATAAAATATCACAAACTATACACCTACAAGGGATTTAATTTTTCTACATAATCTCCCATGACTTCAACACACTTGGTCCAGCGTTTCTCCAACATCAGTATTCTCTCAACTTCTTCATTGGATGCGAAGCGCTTCCCAGAAACAAATTTATTCTTGTTTGGGAATAGCTGGAAGTCTGAGGGTGCCAAATCAGGAGAATAGGGGGGAAGGCCGAGCAAATGGTCCCCCGAATCCCGCAGTTTTTCTATCGCTAACGCACCTTTGAGTGTAGGTGCGTTGTCCTGGTGAAAGATGATTTTTTTCTTCCTCAAGCCAGGCCTCTTCTCGCGAATTCTGACATCCACCAAGGTTGACATCCGTCCAAAGAGGTTGGAGCAATATTCGCCTGTTTCGCCTTTTTCAGGGTCATCAAATAACAGGATCCCTTTCCCATCCCAAAACACGCTGGCCATGACCTTTCCAGCAGATGCAATCGACTTCGCTTTCTTTGGCGCTGAACCACCGGCTTCCACCCACTGCTTGAACTGCTGTTTCGTTTCTGGCGTGTGGTGGTGGACCCATTGAATTGGTAATTGGTGGAAAAATCGGTCAGATCCCTATTGAATTGGTCCAAACATTGCTGCAAAAATCAGAATGCGCATTTGCTTTTGATCGGTATTCAGCGAAGGCGGCACCCATCTTGCGCAGAGCTTTTGCATCCCTAATTCTTTGTGCAAAATGTTTCGCACCCTTTCTTCCGATATCAGCACAGCCTCAGCTATCTCACTCACCTTCACTCGCCTATCGTCCAACACGACATCATGTTTTTTTATCGATGGTTTTCGGTGTGGTGGCGGTTTTTGGCTGTCCATCACTAGGGTCATCTTCGAAGGACATGCGACCACATTTAAATTTAGCTGCCCTCTTTTTAACGATTGACTTGGAAAGAGCAGAGGCTGCTTGCGTTAAACTTGCGTCAACTTTGGATGAATTTCCTTAGGGGTTAATCCATCCAAAACGAAGAATTTTATGACCGCACGATATTCAAGTTTCGCAAGACGTCTACTGCAAAAATTCGTGTAAACAAACTACTTGAGAGAACAAGTTGAAACTTGTCATATAAACTAATGCCACATGTACAGAGGCAGGAAACATAAGTTTTTGCTGATTGGAACGCCATCTCTGTGTCAGGCCTAGAACTATACACCTTACCCTCGTTTAAGTAAAGATCTATGCATTATTATTATTGTCATACATTGTAATACATTTTATATTGTTTATTTATTTGTTTTATAAACTTTATATTACGACATTTTTTATTAATTTTTATTTCCACTATCATGCTTTATCAATGTTTTTAAATATAATTAAAAGTTTAATTTGAATTCACTTATATATTTTATATTTTATCACATTTTGTATGTTTCATTTTAATACTATGTGTGCCATGTGTGGCAATGTGTGACATGTGTGGCAATATGAATAAATCATTGCCATACATAGAGTCTTCCTTAGTACGAGCTATGGCCAATTTAGGCAGATTCTGCAATTAATACAAAGTAAATAATTACTTTTGAAGAAATAAAATTATTTGACTTGATTGGATTTGATATCAATATCAACTATTAATAGTAAAAATAACTGCTTAGTACCAAATGAGTACATTCTGCTGGTTTTCTCTACTTTGCCCTTGATGCTGCAGAAAATGTATTTATTTAAATGTATGTATTATTTTTCAGGGCTTTGGTTTTGTGTGCGAGTTGTTCCTTCATGTTCGGATGGCATGTCCACGAAAAAGCCATCTTGATCCTCATAATTCCATTAAGGTATGTACATAATTGTTTCAACTGCGAATTAGGTCATAAAAAAAGGGAACATGCTTGCGATAAATAATAGTACATACCGATTTGATGTGATTTAGCTATGGAAAATGACCCAATTCCTTAAAATTACCCGAGTGGAAAATAGTACCTTTTAAAAGGAGCTTCCAAACACATTTGTTTGGAATTTGTAGTGCGTCATATCGTGAAAAGCAACCCTAACACACAATATTCTTTGGCAAACACTCAATTAGAAGCAGTTAAATAACAAAATGATCTTAGAATAACAATTAGTGTTAATCTCAAATGGGAAAACATTGTTGCAATCACTAAAAGAGCCAACTCTATTCTCTATCTGATAAGGAAGGATCTCCAATATCTGGCGATAGAGGTGTTTATAAAGATCTACAAGGCATATGTGAGGCATATTCTTGAGTATTGCTATCAGCTCTGGAACCCCTACTTAGGCTAAGATGTAGATGTCCTAGAAATAGAACAGCGAAGGGCAACCAAAATGTCAGTGGGCCTAAAGAATATGAAGCTCGCTTGGATTTACTTGGACTGATGACTCACAAACAAAGAAGACAAAGAGGGGACCTGATTGAGACTGATTGGAGAGTGAGGGGAGACTGAGGGGAGAGATTGATTGATATTGTCCTAAATTATTAGAATGTACCTAGGAAATATACTTTTATTTATTTATTTATTTTTAGGAAAACCAACAGCTAATTATAATTTAACAAAAAGATGGAGTAGGATAACAGAGAGACAATTAAAGATTTTCACGTTTAAGTAACGTTGTAGAAACATATGTGATCTTTCAATTAAAGCTATCGATTAAAAATGCATCAAAAATTATTCAACAATTAATGCTAAAGAATTCACTGTTCAGCCGCTGCCTAGCTGAGTTAATACTCGTACAGAATAGATCAAAGTCAAAGCGTTTAATCAAGTCATTGACATTGTCACTTGTTCGCCACAAAAATGCATTTTGCCTATTGTTGGTACCAGCATGAGGAACATGAAGAGCAGGGTTAAATCTATTGAGTTTGGAAGGAACACGGAGATTAATTTTATTTAGTAAGTCAGTACAGTTAATATTATTGGAGGTGATTTTTAGCAAAAAGGTTAAGTCCGCGGTTTCACGCCGCTTAATCAAGGGGAGGATATAAAATTTGTTGCATAAATTGAAATAGTTAGATGAGCTGTATGGGATTTTCAGACGGTAGCAGAGATATTTCACGAACTTCATTTGAATGCGCTCGATTCTATTTATATATTTATCATAACAAGGGTTCCATACCTGAGATGCATATTCCAAGATGCTTCTGACAAAAGTACAGTAAAGGATCTTGAAAGTTTTAGCTTGGTGAAAGCAAGCTGCACTCCTCAAGCTGAACTACTGTCTTTTAAGAAGCGGGAGTGGATTAGGCTGTCTGATCCCAAATTCAGAGCCGGGCAAAAGATGCCTTTGGTCCGCGATAGAACCGACTCACCGCTGAACATACAGCAGGTATAGGTCACGCAAAAGACTTCGGACCCGTGACCAGTCAGGAGATTGGAGGTATCCTGATGGTTAATTCCAGATGGAGATATCCTACCAAAACTGGAGGCCAGGGGGTAAGGTGCCCCACTGAGTTACCTTCCTAGTGCCCCGCCGTAAGGCGTTGGCCTCTGGCAGGTTCGTGGGTTTTGCTGGACGGTAGATTTGTATCCTCCAGTCTTCTATGCTCACCTCACAGGAGATAGAACGATCATTATCGTTAAAACTTCCTGGGGTGTCGGGTTCTCCGTTGTAGTCGACAACCACAAAAAGAACAGTTTAATAAGTACTATAGCTGTTTGGCTCCTTTGTTGTTCTTAATGCCACCATTGTCCATTCGCCTGTTATAGGGTTGTCATTACAGTACTCCCTCTATAATACGGCTTTTCTGGGTGCCCTTCGCTGAAGCTTTTCCAGGATATATGGAAAATTACTATTCCAGGAATATTACTAATACTTAATTTTTTATTTCAGCATTCTGGCCGTCATTGACAGAGCTGACGGCAAGCATTTCCTCGTACTCACCACCGTTGGCCATTATTCCCTTTTCCCCTTACTCTATCCGCGAAACTTGACATGCATAAAATTGCTGATCCTCCTTGTACATTCCGGTTTATGTTTCTACTCTCTTCCCTCCTTGTACAACAAATCTAGTCAATTAGCCAATCAGAAGTACTCCGTTTTAACTGTAATTAATTCTTTAGAGCTAATATATGTGCTAGGGTTCATTCCGTTATTTATTTACGATAATTTTATACATTCCATTATGGGTTTTGATAAGACGTTGCCGTTCTTTCCTCTTATGATAACATCAATCTACTGTGCCATCGGGGTGCTTTACTTCTTCACTTCGTACTATAAGTATTTCATGTCTTTGAAGATAACGTATAGTAATAATAAGAGAAACTAGGATGAAATTGTACAAAAAATATTAGTATTTATTTGGTGTTAATAAAGAAATGTATAAGCACATTTGTTTGGGTTTTTAAAAGTTATATATAGCAGCCTCTAGTCTCAGCCCTCTTTCTGATAGGAAATATTTATTTGTAGTGGGAGGGGGAGAGGGCCGGGGGGGGGGGGGGAAGGGGGTTAGATACCTTATTGACATTTTTAACAAAAGTAAGTTTAAAATTCCAAAGTACCTATTTTTATCTATCCAATATATCTGGCCAATATATCTGGCCAATATCTAAAATAAATATGGTGGAAATATATTCAACTGTCGAACAACTTTTAGTCAAAAATCCCTAACACACTAGTACTTTTTATCCTGTCCGAACATGAATTAGCATGTACATTCAAACTAGCCAGCGTTCAAACCAAAAACATAAAATACAAACTAGATAGGTAGCATTCAGAGTACCATTTTTTGTACAATCGTTGGTATTCTTTTGTTTATTAGGATTATTCAATGTTTTTTTTTATATTATCTGTATAAGAGGGGCGTTAAAAAAAGTGATAATGAGTTTCACAATTTTCAGAACCATATAAATATAAAAGATATATTTTGACAGGATAAAGACATATTTTGATTATCTGCCTGCCCTACTTACAACAAGACAAAGTTGGAAAAAATATCATAAAAAAAAGATTGAATGAATAATAATATTGATAATAGTAACAATAAAAACTCTTTATTGAACACATATCTTGAACAATGGCGGGCTTATCACACTAAGGCAATCTCTTACAGCCACCCATAGTCAGTCAGCCACTAATCACTGAGAGAGTTATCAAGTAGTCTATATTGAAATCAAAATTTAAAATGAATTAAATACAAAACGAAATAATACCAAGTCAAATAAGGATGTAAAATAAGGATGGGAAGTGTGAAAGGAAGGATCTGTCATGGAAAGAGAGAAGAAAGGAACAACCTTTCCTCTCTCTTTCCTCGGGTAATGCTGCCCCGGGTAATGTTTCCTGCAAGATAACATCAGTGGCGTACCTAGTAAGGTGCGAGGTGGTGCAGTGCACCAGGGCCCACACTGATAGGGGGGCCTCTGGGCTTTTTGTTGTTGGTCTAACTAAAACAATGACAATATTTTACGATGTCTTGATAATTCAGATAAATATTAATTTGTTCATAAACTACGCATTAAACGCAACTAGTAGAACTGTTTCCAAAAAATAACTAAAGGAATTTGGCAGTATCTACTATTACAATGCGTGCGATGGCGTTTCGCAAGCTGTTTCCCCGAGCGTGATAGGGCAATGCGCCCGTCGTTTGTCTCCTTCTGGCACGAAACAGTGAACTGTCAGGATTTCAGGTATTGGCACGGACGGTTAGCTGTAATCGCCTCGTACGTATGCGTGCTTGGGTTATGCGTATTGTGGTATTATGTCAATAAGTACAAAAACAAAAAGAATTTGAATTATTGAATTAGTTAAATTTTCTTGTATTGCCTTTGTGGACTGTGTGTGAAAGTGGCCAAAAGTACAACTTACGAAAAAAACATTGACAAAAAAAAATAGTCGTGGCGCTATTAAGCAAAAACAACAAAAGAAAAGAGATTGAAATTAAACAAAAGGTACCAAAACTTGTTGCTACTTCTTCTACGTCTCAATTCCAGTGCGAGTACAGCCATTGGTAGGATCGCATCAAGCCACGATGGAAATTACGTGATAATATGGGCTCGATTGCGTTTTTCTTGAACTAAAATCGGAAATTAGTTCGTGAGAACGAACAGTACGTCAGAGCGGACTGTGAAATGAACGGTTGTCACTTTTACGGACACTACCCACTGAAGATAAAGCAGCTAAATCTACTAACACCGCACGAAATGATTTCCAACTTATTCGGGCGTCTATAGGTTCGACAGGTTAATTTTGGTGCGGTAAAATCAACCACAGTTCATTTCATATTCCGTTCTAAAGTATTTATTGCTCTGTCTCGTTCGGTTGAACTAAGTTCTTATTTTAGTTCACGAATAAACGCAATCGGGCCCAATATTAGGTATGCTCTTCATTTTAATGTGCCCAACTAATAATGATTGGTTTAATCATTTACATTTTAAATCAAACATTTTTTATTTCATTCAATTACTTTTGTTTTGATTTAAGGAGACGGGTGACGAAGGCCAATTTTCTCTTAGCACTAGGGCCTTTAAACACCTAGCTACGCCACTGGATAACATCCGTCATTTTAGATGTCAATGATGTTAAAAATAATTACAATCTGATGAAAATACAAAGTTTATATTCTAGTTTATTTATCTCGCATGTGAGCCAGATTAAAGCGGTTCAAATGTCGTAGTTGACCCTCTGGCCTTAGTTTGCCCGTCACCACACAAATCAGTTGTATTGACCGATCTGTGCAATAAATAATCAATGTCAATCTTTCTATCTCTTCGTTATATTATAGCCATTTGAGATAAATTTAATTATATTGATCCCGGGCTTTGAATTAATATTGATTTATTAGAATAACAATTGATAACATATGACATATTGGATGTTGATTTTGTAACAATGTAGGTAAGAATAATAATTTAGAAATTGAATATATTTATAATAGTTGCCCACCCAATTATACAATAAGTAACACATTGGCCCTTCTACTTAAATTAAACGAGGACCTAAAGTTGGGCCAATCCTAATAAGTATTACACTTCAGAGGGATGAACAGTAGGACCCGGGCCATCGATCAGCTGTTATAGGTTTAGGACAGCTGTCCTAAACCATTTTTTCTAAGAACCCATTGCCACTGCACCCATTTTTTTCTAAGACCGAGTTGATTATTTTCCTAGGCCAATATATAAAGAGATAGGTTGGCAGGCCAGCACTGGCTTCCACCAAGTAAAAGTGAACAAGTAACTCTACATTAACCCTTCAAGCCTCGATTCCTCAGCCAATTGACAAGTTGATGTCCCAAAAAAAATTTGTAAAAATTAGTAAAAAAATTGAATTATGACACTGTCTCATCAAAACATTAATTACTGCCAAACTACTGTACCCCTAATTAAAATAAAACCTATAAACATAATAAAACATAATAAAATAAAACAAATTATATTAAAATAAAATTAAAAATAGCCGATATCGGCCAATCGGGGCCTGAGGGGTTGATAAATTAACGTTAATAAAACTCCTGTAACATTTAATAAAATAAAGTTGATAAAACTGCTGTAACGTTTAATAAAATAACGCTAATAAAACTCCTGTAACGTTTGAAGTGTTGAAGTTTACCCTTAAATCGGACACAAACTTATGCAATCATCTGATATAAATAAAACATCTTACTTGTTTTTCAAGTCATCTGACTGCGACGAATCAATATTGGAAGTGGAAGCTGGAGCGCTCGTTACAGTGTCGCCAATATTGGAAAGCTGCGAGTTATTTGCGCTAGGCCTGCAACGACTGCGTAAACTTTCGTTCAACCTCGAAGCATCGGAAAGCCGTAACTGCAAAGTATCCCGTTCTTATCAAAGCGAGGACAACTCCATGGTAAGCTCATCGCATCTAACGGTTCGCTGATGCAGCAAATATGAAACGAAATCCAGTTCTGCATTTTTGGGCACATGTGCGTCGCTCCTCGGTACGATTCTCGCTTCGCTCTGTTCTTTCACTTCCTGCGTTTGAAGTGAAAGAACAGAGCGAATTGGCCGATATCGGCCAATTGGGGCTCTAGAGGTTACGGGCCATCTTCGGAGATAGGGAGTTATATATGAAGGGGGTGTATATTCATACGAGACTTTTAGATATGATTACTGCTTATGCCGTGGCCACACTAACGGGATATGCCAATAATAACGGCGATGATGGGCGTTTTTTCTGCAGCCACACCCAAATTATTGTGACAATTAACGGCATTTCCCGTTAGTGTGGCCCGGGCATTAGAGGCCAAATCGTCCTCCAAATTCAAGTCACAAGCTTTGTATATCGTTGAGAAAAATTAACCCGTCGGGCCCCGCGACTGCGATATCGCAGTCAAACTGAGGGTTAACTGCGAGTCGCGAGGCCTGAAGGGTGAAATATTGTTTGTCATTTTAACCCGTTTTGCTGAAACTGTATTGGGGGTAAGGAGGTATTATCAGACCCTTGTTGGCATGAGCCACTGAGAGGCTAGTGAGAGGTTCTTAGGTATACCAAACTTGATGTAAGGCTCGTTTGCTGCAAATCAGTCATGCAAAAGTGAAATCCTAAAACTTAATTTTGGTGTGCCATAAGGTAATGTTCTTGGGCCATTACTATTTCTCATGAATCTTAATGACCAATGTAACCTGTCCCTTGATGGAACTTGAAAGATAATATGTTTTGCAGATAGCATAGCACTGACACCGTTTCACCGCTTCGTAAGGGAGAGGACCGTGCAAGCGACCTCGAACTCGTAACCAATCGAGAAACTGGAGTAATCTGGTCCAAATTGGAAGTAAGGGTGTGAGTGTAAGCCCGCTGGGTAACACTCCTGGCTATCTCGCGGTTAAGGCGTTGGCCTCTTACGGGTTTGTGACGGAGCTTGACGGTGGACTGTTCTGTCCAAGTCTTATGCACTCACTCCAGAAAGATAGATCAACTAATCGTTAAACTTTCTGAGGAGACGGGCTCGCCCGTTGTAGTCGACAACTCTAGTTGTCGACACCAAGAGTTTCCAATAGGTATATAATAATAATAATGGCAGTGAAAATATTCCAAATTTGTAGGGTCATATATCGACATCAATGGTTACAATAACAGAATTACTTACCTACTTATTATTGTATTATTACTTTTCCGTAATAACGTAGGCGTCGACTCCACGGGTTCTGTGGGCTATAAATTGAATTGACGTCTCTACACTCTGACACCGAAACGGCTATTTCCACAAAATTTATTTGTGTATCTGCGTTATATGTATTGTATCTATGTATGGCGGTATAACCATTCCCAACTGGGCAACCGGTTGAAGAGGTCTCAGCGGCCTAAGGTCCTGAATAGACCTAAAATGTCTGGTGCAGAAGGCAACGGGAGGCCACTGCACTATATATCCCTAGTAGTTAGCAAGGGAAAAGTCAAAAATAGCCATGGCCCCGAGTGCCCGGCGGCCTTTTAATGGTCAGGGGTCCTAAGAATCCCCGGGTGGAAAACTGGGCCGGGATCACCAGTACGGAACAGCTTTTCCGGATGGCGCAAGACCGACAAAAGTATTCAGAGCTAACGGCCAACCTCCAGTAATGGAGAGGCACTTCGAGAAGAAGAAGAATGATGTCCAACGAGAAGAAGAAGAATGAAGAATGATACACCGTGTCCCAAATTTAAACCAAAATTAAAACGTTTGAACGTGGGCGCCCGTAAATAATGACGAAATAAAACGCGTTTTTTTATCAGAAAAATGTTTCTAGATACTGAGAAATTTTCATTTGGAGTAGATTATTATGCACGAAATACTAGGGCGAATATAATCTACAACTTTTTTTCATTAGCACAGACCATAGGTACATTAACACAAAATTTAAAAAAAAAATATTTTTTACTTCAACCCCTGGGTTAAAGTAAAAAACTACGCACGCCGATCGGTTTTATCCGTATATTTCGATTTATCCGTGTTATCCGTATTCATTCAATTATCGGCTCTATTTCTCCCTCCACTGCGGTAAAAGACTGTCAATGTAATGTAATGTAATTGAAGCCTGCCATTGGATAAGCCACCGTTATATATTAATATATAATACTAGCTGACCTGTTGGGCGGTAAAACTTTTTACTTGTGATGAAATTATGAGTGTGGTTTGGTTAGTACTGAGTTCTATGATTTATTTCCTGACTGCCAAAAGAAGGGTTATATTTTTACTGCATATGTATGTATGTATTTACATGCCAATTTGACTATATTACTGTTATTTGTGAGTGTCTTCTGGTGAGTGTCTTCTGGTGAGTGTCTTATCTCTTTAACCATTTATGCAGTAAAAGTGAAATGATATGCAGTAAAAGGGAAAAGGCTTTTGTTTTAAACACTTGAGACGATAAATTTACTTATTTTGATAATAATTCATAATTGTTGATAATATGACCAATAAACATGACCTAACGATTTAAATTATTTTTTTAATTTGAAAAACTACTTTTTGTGACTTAAATATAAAAGTTAGACATATAGTGTCGCTGACTTTTTTGTAGGCATTATCAAGCTCTACAACTTTTCTCTAAAACTTAATCTTATATATCTCTCATCGTTAAGGCAGCGTTAGTTAGAAACGTTTTCGTTCGACCATTTTTTCCGACTTACTTTGGAAATTCGACTACCACGAAAAAGTCTTTTAATTTTTCGGATTAATATGTAGCCTATGACACTCACAAATAACGTGGGTTTCTATTGGTAAAAGAATTTTGAAAATCGGTTCAGTAGATCCAGAGATTACTTCCTACAACGTCACAAACTTTACCTCTTTATAATATTAGTATAGATAAAACGGTGTGCTTGCACACACCTTCTACAAACTGGCTTCCGAAAGGTTAAAGCTTTATTCACCGAGAATGAAATTCTGAATATTCGAAAGTTGAATTATAGATGATTTTAAATTTGTTTTTTTTATGTAGAATAATGGCATATAAAGAAAACCTCCTAACATCCAAACGTCTATATATTTTTCAGAAAAGAACTGCAAAGTTTATTTTATTATTTTTTTCATTTCCTATGGTAATGCATGGTAGAAAACATGCATTTTTTATGACGAAAATGGGCTTGATAGCATTTTTTTTAACTAAAATCGGAAATTACTTCATTTGAACGTAACAGAGCAGTACGTCAGAGCGGAATGTGAAATGAACGGTTGTCACTTTTCCGCATTAAAACTACCCACTGGAGATAAAGCAAATAAATCTAACACCGCAAGAAATGTGTTTATTTATTTATTTATTTATTTTCAGGAAAACCAACCGCTAATTATAATTTAACAATGCCGGAGTAACATAGCAGAGAGCCAATTAAAGGTTTTCACGTTTAAATAACGTTGTAGAAACATATGTGATCTTTCAATTAAAGCTATCGATTAAGAATGCATCAAAAATTATTCAACAATTAATGCTAAAAAATTCACTGTTCAGCCGCTGCCTAGCTGAGTTAACACTCGTACAGAATAGATCAAAGTCAAAGCGTTTAATCATGTCATTGAAATTGTCACTTGTTCGCCATAGAAATGCATTTTGCCTATAGTTGGTACCAGCATGAGGAACATGAAGAGCAGGGTTAAATCTATTGAGTTTGGAAGGAACACGGAGATTAATTTTATTTAGTAAGTCAGGACAGTTAATATTATTGGAGGTAATTTTTAGCAAAAAGGTTAAGTCCGCGGTTTCACGCCGCTTAATCAAGGGGAGGATATGAAATTTCTTGCATAAATTGAAATAGTTAGATGAGCTGTATGGAATTTTCAGACGGAAGCAGAGATATTTCATGAACTTCATTTGAATGCGCTCGATTCTGTTTATATATTTGTCATAACAAGGGTTCCATACCTGAGATGCATATTCCAAGATGCTTCTGACAAAAGTGCAGTAAAGGATCTTGAAAGTTTTAGCACGGTGAAAGCAAGCTGCACTCCTCATAACAAAACCTAAAGCTTTGGAAGCTTTAGAAACAATAGATTGAACGTGATTATCGAACAGTAGATGAGAATCATGAATGACACCAAGATCTTTAACCACGCTGCACCTCTGCAAGTTATGAAATTTTAATGAGTATGAGGCTAGAGTATATATTTTTTTACGGGTGTAGGTGACAACGGTGCACTTGGATGGATTGAGGTCAATTTTATTAGAGAGACAGTAACTGTCCAATCTTGAAAGGTCCGCCTGAAGGTCGGCGACCTCACCGACCGATTTAATTATTTTAAAAATCTTCATGTCATCAGCAAAACATAGTAAGTGACTATTTAGAAAACAGCTAGCTATATCATTGATGAAAATTAAGAACAGCAATGGACCAAGTAGTGAGCCCTGCGGTACACCGCTAGGGATAGCAACCCAACTAGAAAATTATTCGGCCGTCTAGTGTTCAAACTCATTCGGCCGTCTATAAGTTCGACAGGAAGTTTTGGTGCAGAAAAATCGATGATAGTTCATTTCATATTCCGTTCTAACGTATTACTCTCTCGTTCGGTTGAACTAAGTTCCTATTTTAGTTCACGAAAAAACGCAATCGGGCGCAATGTTTTAGATATTGAGAGATTTTCATTTGAAGTAGATACACAAAATACTAAGGCGAAAATCATCTATACCTTGTTTTTCATTAGCACACTTAGGTACCTTATCAAAAAAAAAACGAAAAAAATATATATTTTTACTTTAAAGCTTTTGTCACCGAGAAAGAAATATTGAATTTGCGAAAATTGAATTATAGATGATTTTGAATTTGTTTTTTATGTAGAATAATGTCATGTAAAAAAAAACCTCCTAACATCCAAACGTCTATTTATTTTTCAGAAAAAAACTGCAAAAGTTTTTTTTTTTTTTTTTTTTTCTATGGTATGTGCTGACGAAATGTTGAGTTTTGGTATTTATTTATTTATTTATTTATTTAAGAATGAATTACTATAAAACATTGATTAGCTTACAAAAATAATAGGAACCAAATGGCAAAACCTTAACCTTTTACTTATTTGTTTCTTTCACCCAACTGTGACTAGCCCGTTCTAGGGTGGACAGGACTAATATTACAATCAAGTTTGCTTGATTGCTTACAAATGTACAAGTTTTAGTTGAAAGCTTATAACACTAAATTGCCCTAAAATGCCTTCACAATAAAAAAAAAATATATAATAAAAAAATATTAAAAGACAATAAAATAAATTAAATGCAATTCCATTATATAATCGGCAATAAATATAATATAAAATTCGATTAAATAATATAAATAAAGTTATATGTGAGAAAAGAAAGAAACAGTCATTAATATTTAATATATGTTAAGTAATCTAGGATTTAATATAAAAATACCTAATCAATAATAAATAAATACAAACGGAGCTGCCATGGAATTCACCGACCGGAGTCGGGCCCATCATAATACTATTTTTTTTACACTTCTGGGGGGTGAGCAGTGGATTCCGGACTTACGAACCGGCTGTGGTAGGTTTAGGACAGCTGTCTTGCCACATGTGAGCGTTCACCTTACCACCCATTCACTCCCCCTTCGAAGCCATAGAATTTGAGATGCGCAAATCGCAGTTTTAGATAATTTTTCTAAGAAAGAGTTGATTATTTTTCTGGAAAGGCCAAGATCTTTAAAGAGGTGAAATAGAGATTTAGCTGGCAGTCCACGAGCGCCAACTTCCACCGCGTGAAGGTGAACAGTGAAGCCGTTCCGGGTTACGGCATTTGCAAGATCATGGTATTTATTTAATTTGTACTCGTGGTCTTTTGGGATATTTGATTCCCATGGAACAGTTAATTCAACAATAAGAGCCACCTTCCGAGATAGAGAGTAAAGAGTTATATCTGGACGGAGGGCTGTGCATCCGAGACTTTCAGGGAATTTATACTGCGGGAATTTACAATTCATTGTCAAAGTCAAATAATTTTTGGTAGTTAGTTCAATGTTAAAATATACTCAACATACATGTTTAAAAATATGTTAATAATGTGTGCACCTGAGTTTTATTAAACTATTATTTCTAACATTTGATGTACCTATGGTTAGTCTGTCAAGATTCGATAACCATTTCTTTAATTTATTTTTGAATTCCCTAAATGTCAAATTTATTTTTATTTCCATATTGCTCTTCCTATTTCCATATAAGACAGATTTTGGTATTTCCATGCTTATTGACTATATGGATGTTAGTTTAAATATTTGTGGAATAGTATCAAAGACTTTTATAAAAACCTCCTCAATGTACTTAAGAGGGGTTGGGTAAATATATATGTCAATTTTCTCAAGCACGATGAATGTATGGATTGCATAGATACTAAGTATAGCCACAGGAGATAACAGTATCGAAAATCTGTTGATTATTGGCGGCATTGAGGGCAAAAGAGCAAGAGGTTGAATACTAACGAAGATAATCAGACTAAATATGTAAAACGTCTGCCTCAGCAAAATTCACATAGCTGATGCTATTGAGGATTCCTGTTGTAAAAAAACGATGCAATGACGGCGTTCGGTCATTTTCGTGACACTTCATCGAGTTGTGTTTATCTTCAGTCATGGTGGACCGCAGGCGCGGATCTACGTCTTGTTTGGGGGGGGGGGGGGGGCAGTGGGGATGGGTTTCTGTCTATAGATAGTTAAAATAAATTATAGTGTGAATTTAGGGCATTTAATATGCTTAATAGAGATAGGTAATTAAGTAACTAAGAATTATAAAAAGAGAAAAGAAATAATGAATACACTCGTACGTTTTTATTTTACTTCTAAATGAACTAATGATACATAATAGTGCATAACACAGAATTAAATTACAAATTGCAGTTTCCGGTGTTTTTTCTTTGCAAATCTTTCAATTGTCTTCTTTTTGTCTACTGGAATATCAAAATGAATATGCAGGAGTTCCAACCCTGTTAACCTATCTTCTACCATCATGGATCGTAGCCAGGTTTTTAGTCACCTCAGAGTTGAAAAACTTCTTTTGGCAGTCGCCACACTTACGGGCAAGGAGGCCATGATAAGGATGAGGCGATGTACGCCAGGGTAGACGAATTCGTTGGCCAGATCTAGAATATCAAGAATATTTTTTGGTTCCGAATAAGCGGTATTATTTCTCTTTTCCGTTCTAAAACTTTCTTTCTTGGAATCTTGCCCGCTTTTTGTCAACAATTTTTTTTTCAATCCTCGTTGGGGGGGGGGGGGGGGCGCTCGCCCCCTCCGCCCCCCCCCCCCCCATAGATCCGCGCCTGGTGGACCGACTACTGAGGAGAGAAAGGAATAAAATAAACATTATATGTAAATGGAACGACAGCGCCAGTCTACATAAACATACTGATTAATCAAAACAAAACTGTACTTTTTAATTATTTCTAAAATATTGATTTAATAATCAATAATGTAACTGATTTTATCCCATTCGAAGTATTCTCCATTGGGCACAGTGTACAGTGCGATGCCAGCTTTTCATTTACCAACTAATTTAGATTTTTTTGTAATGGTTTTAGAAAAGCAATTTCTAAGGCAATTTTTGATGAAGCGATTTTTAATTTTGAGAAGTTAGCAAAACCTTTTTTAAAATATTTTTTTATAAAAAATGGCCATAATATGGACAGTTAATGGACATTGCGTTTTTTCGCAAGGTCGCAAGGAGCACATTTTGAAGAAGTGTTATCGGCATAATTTATTTATTTATTTATTTATTTAGTAGTAACACATCTAGTAAAAAGTTAATGTCATATTTGATTAAGATGTTAGCAAGAAATTGATGCGACATTATTTTTATGATTGACACAGTCGCCTAACTAGGCCTAGGCCTGTTCTAAGGCAGACTTTTAATGATGATATTAAGTGTGCACTGTCAACTTAATCTATAATTAGTACTTATTTTTAAAACTACAAATATTTACGCATATACAAATATGGATAGATACTTATATACATCTATAGATAAAATATATATCCATGTATGCACACATACACATACATATATTTATACGAAAATAATAAAAAAACCAAAATAAATAAAATAAAAACTAAAATAATATACAAATCATACATAAAATAATATATAAATCAATTACATATTGATATGACGCTCACATACCTATAATAGTCATTTAAAATTATCATGGAAAAACTAAATACTAAGTACTAAATACTATCATTCAAAATACAACAGTCAACATATTCCCTAAGCCGTCCCTACCCACCTCCAACAACCAATCCGTTAGAGATTTTTTAAAAGTGGACGTGTTCTCACTACTTTTAATTGCGTCGGGAAGATTGTTATACATTCTAGGGCCAATGAACGTGAAATGGCGCTGGCCAAATGTTGTGTAAGATCTTGGCACCAACATATCACCAGTTCTTGTTGCTCTCGTCTTTCCAATTCGTTGATTATAAGGTGTCATTTTATTTTTAGTATATATTAGGGCCATGCGAACATAAAGCTGTCTTACATCCAAAACCCCGGACTGGATGTAAAGAGTGTCTGACGGAAATCGATATGGTTTACGTGCGATTATTTTTAATATACATTTTTGCGCTTCTTCTAGAGGGTGTAGAGTGGACCTTGTACAACCGCCCCATCCTATAATACCATAGCATAGTATTGACTGACACAATGCATAGTAGGTGTTTTTCAGTGTTCTCGGGTCCACAATATCTCTTATTTCCCTGAATATACATGCGAGTTTGCGCACCTTCATCGCCAGCTTATCAATATGTGGTTGCCAACGCATCTTATTGTCGATCGTTATACCCAGGTATTGTACCTGTTGTGCTCTTTCTAGAGTAGTGCAGTTGCAATGCTGAGTATTTCTGTCGCAGTCATGAATGGTCAGTCTATGGTTTAAATGTGGTTGGCCTTTACTATTGTTGCTGAACGTAAGGTACTTAGTTTTATGTATGTTCAGGCTAAGTAGAGAATTGTCTAACCATTCATGTACTTCATTAATACCCTCATTGGCTACGGAGAATGTTTCATTCCAGTTATAGCCCTCAAAAATAACGACCGTATCATCGGCGAAGGAAATTGTTTTGCCGACTAGATTGGAGAGTTTGTTGATGTAAATAAGAAATAAAATGGGCCCGAGAACAGTGCCTTGAGGGACACCATACTGGAGGTATTCTGGCTTACTGTGTGTATTGTTAACGGTAATAATTTGTTTCCTATTTGTCAAATAGCTTGTAAACCAGTCCAGAGTGATACCCCTAAATCCCACATTCCCTAACCTCTGAAGCAGTTTGACGTGTGAAACCGTATCGAATGCCTTCGCTAGATCTAGGAAAATAGCTAAACATTTTTTCCTCTTATCCACATTATCATAAATTATACTTGTTACCTCTGCAATAGCATCAGTAGTGCCCATACCCTCTCTAAATCCAAATTGATTTTTTGATAGAATATTGTTTTCTTGCAGGTATTTCGAAAGACGCTTTTTAACCACTTTCTCTATGATTTTAGATAGAGTGTTTAGTAGGGATATGGGTCTATAGTTGTCAATGTTTAATTTATCGCCGTTTTTGAAAATAGGGATGACTTTTGCACATTTAAGTAGGTATGTCGGGGAAAATGCCTGATTTAAAACTAGAATTCACAATATGAGATTTAAAACTAGAATTCACAATATAGATAAACTTTATCACTACTCGTTAACTTACCTACACCATGGATTCTACTGATTCCTGACGCCTACTTGGCCGCTGTAGATTGTGAAGAGGTATTCTGGTCAGTATCTTAGATTTCAACAGGTTTTCATGTTAAATTTGTATTTAGCGGAGTCATTAGAAAAAATATAAAGTTAATTCATTAGTTTTGCGTAAGTTAGCAAATCAACTAAATAATAATAATCAAATAATAATCAACTAATAATCAATCAATCAAATAAAACAAATTTTGAATATGATTTCACCCCAACCGAATATTATAATCATTATTGTATCTTCAGATTATCAATCTACAATCTACGTTTGATAAAACCATCGAACATGTTATTCCCAGAGGTAGCAGCGATGACGACGGTTAGTCACTGCAATATTTTTTTCTTGATCTAATGTTAATAATAAACATACGTGAAATTTAAAAAATTCGTTTTCTTTTGTTCGATACATTAGTTAAATTAGGCTCGGATATGATTTATCATATTATGGATTTAAAACTGGTAAAGGGGTATACCTCGGTACCCTTGTGAAGAAAAATAGAAATAACAGCCTCAAAATATACCTGACAATTTAAAAAAATAACATGAGCAAGTATAAATTTGTTACATTTGTATATACCTAAAATTGTTGATAATTAGGAGATATTTTCTCTGAAAATATCAAACTTTGTTTTTTGTTTTTGTCCACTGAACTTGTCAGAAAGAATCCCCCAAACTCCGAAATTTGGACTAGCATGTGTTACAATTTGGAATACCTAGTTATTGAATCACACTATATTTTTTTTGATGGATCAATAGGAAATAAAAGTCATATAAAGCATTAAACATTTTATTAACATATCCATACAGAAATAAAAAATACAAAAATATATATTTTTTGGTGAGAAAGCTTAGGGCTACATTGAGTAATTTAACGCCTTTTTTGGGCACTGAAAATATCCGCCTCTCACAATAACAACAGAGGTACAAGTAGGTAACCGTATTTGCGTTGGTAATAACATTCTCTGACAATAACATATGGAAATAAAAATGAAATAAAAACAGCTCTTTTAAAAAAAAGTCACTTAAACCATCAGCAGGGTCTCGGGAACTCCTAGCTCGTCTGTAGTATTGCGATATGCTCGGACAAAACTGACGAAGTTTGCATACGACCGTGACTCAACCTTGAAGCATTGCATAGGTACTCAATTAAAGATACTGAAACGAACGAATAAAATTATTGAATTTTTCGAAAAAAAGGTAAGTAATAACGTTCAAGATGTCAGACTCCTGTTGATGGTTTACGTTTTCCATGTTCGTTTTATCTACATTTTGTTTTCTGTATTACTATTATTTACATCCGGTAAGTGATAAAAGATTTAGTGAAAAAAATACGGTTATTTATATAGTTATTTGGTGGATTTTTAATGATTTTGGTTATGTCCCGGTTGATTTTGACTATAATTTCATCTAGGTTGAGTATTCATTAGAATAATTATAAAGTTATGATAGGAATGATTATGATTAGATATTATTATGATGATTTTTAATTACTATTCATTTAAACTATTTTATTACTATTAATTGTATGCATATGGATTTTTATCTCTTTGACTATTCATTCCTCTAATGGAATTGATACTAGACACTAAGTGACTGTATTATGTGCATTATTGTACATTATCACACAATGGAAATTTACGTGGAAGTTTTATTAATATTACACATTTATAATCTATACTTCTATACTAATATTATAAAGAGGTAAAGTTTGTGAGGTTGTAGGAAGTAATATCTGGATGTACTGAACCGATTTTGAATATACTTTTACCAATAGAAAGCCACGTTATTTGTAAGTGTCATAGTATAAGATAAATTTACTTATCAAAATAAGTAAATTTATCGTCTCAAGTGTTTAAAACAAAAGACTTTTCCCTTTTAATGCATAAATGGCTAAAGAGATAAGACACTCACAAATAAGACACTCACAAGAAGACACTCACGAATAACGCTAATATAGTCGAATTGGCATGCAAATACATACATACATATGCAGTAAAAATATAACCCTTGTTTTGGCAGTCAGGAAATAAATCATAGCACTCAGTACTAACCGAACCACACTCATAATTTCATCACAAGTAAAAAGTTTTACCGCCCAACGAAGTGGGCACGGGTCAGCTAGTAATCAATGAATCCAAAGGTTGTTATGATTTTGAGTGATGCTTTGTACTTCAGTCGATAAATAAGTATCTATAAATCTGCTTAAGCATATATTATTAATAGTACGTTATATTTTAAAAGACTAGGTTTAGCAAGTTAAAGTTACATCTTACTGAGGTTTTGTACAGCAATTATCTTCGAGAAGTGGAGATTAATAGAAATTTTGATTGTTATGCTAAACTATTCCAACATTGTACGTTTATTAAAAAATTTGGTGATTCACAAATAGCACCATGCATTGAATCCATATGCCAAAGAATCATGCATACTATTCAAATCACAGAATACAGACGCACATATCTAACTTACAACGACACTAAATTACCACGTACGCCAAATAGCATCAAACACAATAATGGAAAATCATTCGATAATATTAAAAAAAATGTCTTTCAACAGGAAAATAAACTGGCACCACCTGGAAGAATGAATAAGCGGCTACCACATCTTTTTCGTCCGCTACCATACTATAAATCAAATCCCACCAGATACAATGCCAAGTGATGAATTCGTAATTTTCTATCAAAACATCAACAGTCTTAGAAATAAATTATTAGATATCGAACTCTTACTGGAACTAAATGAACAGGTTGACATAGTATGTTTAGTGGAACACTGCGGAAAACAAAACGAAGACTCTTCGTTAAATTTACCAGGTTTTTATATGGGCGCATATCAACATAGGAAAATCTTTAAAATGGGCGGTACTATGATCCAAGTAAAAAACCACATTGAGAGTGAACCGTTATCACTGTGCTTAGATCTCTGTTTGGATCGCCATTTTGAATGCTGTGGTATCAAGATAAAGAAGAGCAACATTTACATTTTCTCACTCTATCGATCGCCAAACGGAAACTTGAAAATATTTCTTAAAAGATTCACAACTCTTTTAGAGCATTTTAAAAATAATAAAATAATAATATGCACTGATATAAATATAGATTTTCTAGTCAACTCTGTAGCAAAGTGCAATACACGTAGCATCTTAAATATTTTTGGCTTGAATTTTCATGTCTACTCTGCAACGAGAATTACTTCGCACTCTTGCACTCTCATAGACAATGTCTTTTCAAATTTAACTCATAGTTCAATTTCAGCAAGAGTCATGTCCACTTGTCTTTCTGATCATGAAGGTATTTTTATTACCATTGAAAACAAGTGTAAAAAAGAAAAGTATTATAAAATCACCCGAAACTTCTCAAAACCGTGCAAAGATTTATTTCTCAGTAACCTTATCAAAGAAGACTGGACTAATCTTCTGAACTTAGACAACGAAAATAACAGCGAAGAAAAATTCAATATCTTCCTAACCAAATTTAAATTACATTTTAATAATTGCTTTCCAGAAAAGATTACTAAAATCGTAAATACGCGTAGAAATAAATCTTGGCTAACGAAGGGCATCAAAGTATCCTCTAAAAATTGGCGTTCACTTCGTCTTATCCATAAATTTAAACATAGTAGCGGCATCGCTGCTTATATAAATGCTTACGGGAAATTATACAAACGAGTGATACGGAACGCCAAGAAAAGCCACATTATAAAGGAAATCATGAGAGAGAAAAACAATTCTAAGGCGTTATGGAAAATAGTTAATCAGCAAATGGGTAAATATAAAACAAATGCATCCAACATAATTCTCAACAACAATGATGACATTATTACTAACCAACTCGACGTGGCAAATGCATTCAATCATTGTTTCTCTAAGACAACTCAACTGTCCCAACAGGCAGCAGCATCGAGAACGTCAACGAGACATATTCCTCATAGCCACCATAACTTTTTTATGCGCCCAACGAACGCCGTAGAGATTACGAACATAGTAAGATCAATGAAGAACAAAAAGTCAACAGGGGTAGATAGCATAGATATTTCCACCATAAAACTGGCTCTCCCAGTAATAGCAGGGCAATTAGCCCATATCTTTAATATCTCCCTCAGAGATGGGGTTTTCCCTGAAGAGTTTAAAACCGCAAAGATAATACATAAAAAAGATGCAAACCTCTACATAAAAAAGATGCGAAAACTGATATAGGAAATTACAGGCCAATTGCTTTACTTCCTGTTATGTCCAAGATATTAGAGAAAATAGTTAATATTAGACTTATAAAATACCTGGAAGAAAAACATATCCTATCAGATGCCCAATTCGGGTTCCGAAAAAATAAAAGTACTATGGATGAACTGAAAAATATGGTAACTACATTGTATAAAAACACGGAGAGAAAACTGTATTCAGGAACTGTTTTCTGCGACCTGTCGAAGGCTTTCGACATGGTTAACCACGAGCGTTTATTATACAAGCTCGAAAGATACGGAATCCGAGGAAACGGCCTGAAATGGTTTCAAAGTTACCTCTATAACAGACGACAATTAGTGCAACTCACTGAAAATGAGGGAGGCGTAATTAGGCCAGTATTTTCTGATGAGTGTATAGTTAGATCTGGGGTACCACAAGGGAGTATACTAGGACCAACTCTTTTTATAATTTATGTGAACGATCTTCCATCAGCGGTCACTAATTCTGAGGTCATTCTATTCGCTGACAACACCAGCATAAGCTATGCCGACCAGGATTTAGATCGAGTAATTGACACATTGAATAAAGAGCTAGTGCAACTAAACGACTGGTTGGAGTGCAATAACCTTGCTCTAAATGCCTCAAAGACTGTTTCAATGATACATTCTGGTTCCAAAAAGACTTCTCCGAATATTCCGGCACTAAAAATTGGGGTGCACAAGGTAAGCAATGTTGATACGCACAAATTCCTGGGTGTCGTAATAGACGATAAGTTAAGGTGGACCCCGCATGAGAAATATTGAGTTTTCTAGAGCATGCTTTTTACAGCGTGAGATGTGCAAAATTATCAGTAAAACAGACGCCAGATGCATATATTTCGCCCACTTTGAGTCGCACCTACGTTACGGCATCTCATTCTGGGCTCAGTATACCATGGAATTTAGGCAGCATATTTTCTTCCTGCAGAAACGCGCAATAAGAATTCTAAATAACATGGACAGCTTTCAATCGTGTCGTGGATATACCTGCCATCACTATATTTATTTGAGAGCATCAAACTAGTAGCTAAAGACATATCTAAATTTAAGAAACCTGTAGAAGTACATAATCACTTGACTAGGTCGAGGAACAATCTACTATTACCTCGTCCGAACCTAGAAATTTTACGCAGAGACCCTAACTACGTGGGAATGTCCTTTTTTAATAAACTGCCACAAAACCTAAAAGACCTAATATGTAGGGAAAAGAAAATATTAGTTTTCAATTCGGAAGTCAGAAAGCTACTAATTTATAAGGAATTATATGACATAAATGAATTTTAATTATATTTTAATTTTAATAATCTTTAATAATCGTTTTAATAACAAAAATGAATTTTAATAATTAATAATAATGAATTTTAATAATAATCTTCTAGACTATAAATACCACTTGTTCAAGTTTGCGTATATAATCTAACAAACATGACTTCCATCTATATTTTTTATCTACAAATTGAACTCTGTCTCTATCGTTATTAATTTATATCTGTATATGACGTGTATAATTTACGAAGTGAACTTTAGAACTGAACGGAAATGAAATCACGAAGGAATTAAATTGTAAATAATATTAAATGTACCTAACACCTAGTTTTAGTTTCGACAATCTGTAAAGATTTTTTGAAATAAATGAATTGAATTGAATTGAATTGAAGTCGTCGATTTCTTTAGCAACAACGAGCGGCAAAACGTCGAAAAGGACACTCAGTAGCATATTAGTAATAGTTAGACAAAGAAGGACGTTTGTCATACATTTCCTCCTTTCAAAATATCGTTAAAATACAATTTCTCCTAACAAAAAAAGTAGTCAATGACTTCACGGAAAATCACTGAAATGATTGGAATGTTGGATACATTAAGGCAAACATATTTCACTAAATATTATGTAAGTTATCCGATGCGTCCGAAAAATTAGGTTCATTCCATGGAGGCTTCAACCAAGGTTTTTTCGACTGCAACCTCTCCACAAACAATCAATTTAAAAATTGCTCCCGTGCGAATTCAAGCAGGCCAGCTCGTATAAAATAAACGAATTAAAAAACATGTCTTCTATACATGCCGAATTTTCAGTAGTATTTTCTGCCTTTCTGTTTATATTTTCGTTTTTCGAACATTATTTTCTGTTTATATTGGTATTGAGTAAGAGTACTTCAGTCGATAAATTGGTGTCTATGAACTATGAAAGTCGATTAAACATAGATTATTATTAGAACGTTACATTTTAAAAGACTAGGTTTAGCGCGCAGCCGACTTCTTCAGCATGGGCGAATATTAAAACGATACTGATGCTGTTGCGGGAAGGGCAATGGCCCATGCAAAGGTCGGCGAGGACATTAGCGATGTGTTAGACTAAGAAGTGAAAACAATTCTGAACAATATTATCCAATTGTAATACTTTCTTCTTCACTACTAGGAACTCGGCTAATGATTTCACGTCAAATCGCTGACATTATTAAAATATTGAATACATTAAGGATAAAATATCTCACTAAATAATATGCAAGTTGTCCGATGAGGCCGAAAAAATATGTTCTTCCACTGGAAGCTTCGACCACAGTTTATAACGGCTTTGCAACCCTTCCCAAACAATCAATTTAAAATTGCGAATTCGAGCAGGCCCGCTCGTATAAAATAAACGAATTAAAAAACATGTCTGAATATGAGCCTGATATTTATTTACTACTCTACAATATATACATTATATTTACCGGGTTATGGAGTTCTTTTTAAATATGCAAATATATATGACATAGATACGAATATAAAAATATATACATAAAAATACAGATTCGTTACTATAATTAAATCATGCCGGATCGTCGAGGATTGTTAAGATAACTTAATCCTGGCAGGCTTGAGGAATTTTGAAGGCCGCCTGGGTGGTGGATTGGTATTTGTTCTCATCCAGCTGACCAGTCTTGCCGGCCTTAAGTTGGTCGCGGTAAATCCTGAACTGCTGGTCCTTAGAAGAACGGCAGACGACCTTAACGGACTGCTGTTCATGTTGGGAGGACTTGCAGCGAGGGTTGCAGGCGGACAGAGGGCGCAGGGTAATGCAGATCTGGCCGTGCTTCTCGTAGAACTGCACTTGCTTTTCGAGGTCGCAGCCTCCGGTGTACTCCAAGTAGCTCCTGGTAGCCATTACTTCCTGGCTGTTCTGGCCCTTCTGCCTTTCCTCGCCGTCCTCGTCGGATTCAGACGACGAAGAGCTGGAGGAAGACGAAGAGGACGAGGAGGAGGAGGAGGAGGATGAAGAGCCGCTGGAAGAGTCATCGTCGAAGTCGTTGTTGGCGTGGCGAGATCCGAAGATGGTGGGGTAGGTGAGTTGGGGAGCGACGCAGGAAGCGTGCTGGCGCTGCAGCTCCTTAGCCGGTCCCTCGCATCCTTCCTGGGTCAGGGCATAGGAAGCTCCGAAATGGCGTCCTTCCCTGATGATGCAGTTCTGCGGGGCGGTGAAGTCCTCCTGCTCTTCCCCGGACATGACGCCGCACAGGCCGCTGGTCGTGTTCCTGTAGTCCTCGCTAGCGATCACCTTAACGCGTTGTCCGTCGTAGATCACGCGCAGGGTCGAATCGTCGATGTCGATGAAGGCTTCGCCTCCGGGAAGAGCGTAAGCTTGCACCAGGGGACTCTGGTCGCTTTCGCCCCATAGTTCGTAGGCCTTGTGTTGGGACAGCTGCTGCTGTTTGCCGTTGATGGTCACGCGGGCTTCTGAGCCGGATCCCGATTGCAGTTCAATCGAAACGCTCTCTCCATCTTCATTGCTGTAAAATAAAAACATTTAATAAGCACAAATAAGAAATGTTGACGAATATCATTAGGGTAAATTATGGTAGCGTACACTTACGAGTAATGGATTTGAGCCTCTTTGTCCTTGCTGCTGGAGTCGCGAACCATAATGGTCAGTTGTTCCTGGGAAGTCTGTTGGCCGTGACGGGTTATTCCGGATCCGTTGAGGACGGCGACGTGCCAGCACTTGCCAAGGTTGTATTGGTAGGTCTTGTTGGAGAAAGTGCTGATCATTCCGTTGTCCAACATGCAAGTGGCTATGTAGTGAAAAGAAAATCAATTTTTAAGATAACAATAATTTTACCGTTAAAAAATCGCGTCAACTCGCTTTCACTTTTGATTGCTCGTTTTTTTTCTTGTATTGTTCAAAATTTTTGATTATTCACAAACTAGTGCAAATATAAGAAATATGAAAGTTTATGTAGATACTTTGATTCATAAACTTTTTATGTGTCGTTTCTGCGTTTTCGCTTGCGGGCTCGTTTATCGAATTGAATTGAATTCTAAGAATTGAAAATATCATAAATAGCTTGCTTTTCGCAAGTTAACGGATCGGAACAACCCCATTCTATCATCTAGCAAAGCATAATTGTTAACTCACGAGTAAAGTCTCCGTTGGTGGCGAAGTTCCTAATTCTGTCGAGCGGCGAGCGGTTAGGGTGGATGGCGACCAATTGGACGGCCCATTGGTTAAGGGGAATGTCGAAGAATTGCATGTCGCGGTTGGCACTGGCGATGGAAATGTTGACGGAGTGGAGATCTTCAGCCAGTTGGGCTTCCAATTCGATTCTGCCGGGTTTGCCTTGAGGGTCCACCATATTCTCCTGGACGTACTGGTATCCCAGGTGGCGGGCAGCGCTGTATAAGGCGTAGGTGAGGTTCTTGGCGATGGGTCCGACGTTGTTGTATTCGATGGTGGCTTGAAGGCGGTCCAAAATGTTAGCGCGGATGGTGCTGTTTTCGCAGGCAGACATCTGGTTAACTCCCTCCTTCATCTGCTGTTGGCACAGCTTGGCGAGAGGGTCTTTTTTCAAGTATTGTTTGCGCTCCTGGCTCTGCTTCAGCTTTCCGTCGAAGGACAGGCGGGCGCCGGAGTCGCATTTCTCTCCGTATTTCACTTGGGCTTGGAAGTTGGAAGTGGCGTCGAATTCGAGGGCTTTCTGGAAGTTGAGCTCGGGAGTGTTGGGCATCTTAGTCTGGCCGTTGGCGCAGACCTCGAAGGAACGGGATTGGGCAGACTTCTTGTTGAAATAGAAGACGGATTGGTGCTTAGCATCGACGTTGCTGCTAGCCCAGGCGAGGGTTGCTACGTATTCAGATTTTTGTTGGCCTTCGAATCTGACTCCAGCATCGATGCAGTAAGCCTCGGCATTGTTGATGCCGGATGCGGCTCTGTTGAGCATTTCCTTTTGCCTCCTTTCGCTTCCGAATGAGGAATCGGAGGGACGGCTTGCGTGCGAAGCGAACTCCTCGTTGGATTGACGGCCTTCTTTCATCTGCTTGCGTTGGTCTGCGTTGCTTCCCCATTGGATGATGGTGGTGAATTTCTTGTTGGACGATTGGTGGGCATCGTATTTGAGGTTCCAGTTGGTGTTGAAGGTTTCTTGTTGAGCTTGCGGCATCGCAACCATCGACATCCAGCTGTGGCCGTCCCAGTTATATTGGGCGCGTTTGCTATCGGGAGCTTGGATCTGGGCTTGAATCTTGAATGCCATTCCGGTTTCGCGTTGGCCGTAAACCTTCTCGTATCCGACGGTGTTTTCGGAGGTGGTGATCTCTTCGTAATCTTCTTCTTGAGCGAACGGAGTAACAGAATTCTTCTTCTGAGAGCAGGTAAAAGGCTTCACGCTGTAATGAACCAAAGTGGCATCATTCGAAGCATCCAGAGGCTCAGTTTCGATTTGGATTTTACCATTTTTCATGTCAACGATAGCCTTGCTCTTCAGAGGAAGGTTCACTTGGAATTTGGAGGCAATTCCTGCAAAATGTTGGCGACCATCGAGACTGTTAATGAATCCTACTCTTCCGTCGAAATTGACCGCATACACGGCTTGCATCTTGGTGGAAATTTCCATTTTCTGGGGTATCCTGAGATTCCTTCCGTTGGAGGATTCCGGTTGGAATTGAGCCTGAACTTGTCCACTGATATCTACGAGGCTAGGAGATTGGTAGTCAAATTTGAAAGGGAAACCCATGGCCAGAGGGAACATGATGCTGACCTGCTCTCTGTTGTAGAATTTGGAGTAAGCGAACTTCCTGCCGCTCTGGAGTTCCTTGTATTGACCTTGAACCCAGGAGGGGATCTGTTGCAGAAGGCTTTCGTCGAAGGCAAACATGCGCTGTTGGTTGAGCATGTGGAAGAGGAAGTTTCCTTCGATTTTCTGTTCATCGTCGTCGCGAATATTGAGAAGCTTGGCAATGTTGCGTGCGCTCCATTTGGAGTTTCCTTGTTGCGAGCTTTGGTCCTTGTGGGAGCTTTGTTTTCCTTGTTCGAACATATCGTTGATGGCGTCGATCACGTCGCGGATGCTCGAAGCGCTGAAGCTAACCTGTAGATTGCCAGTATTTAGATGATGTCATAATTTTACAATATATAATAATTTACGAGTAAATTATATGAAGCACAGTTAGACTCACCTTGTTGCCGTTCAACCATCCTCCCAACTTGCTGAGGAAAGAGTAGGTAATCTCCTTGGGGAGAACTGAGTCATCGCTTCCCATAAGGGCTAAGCTTTGGAAGTATCCCAAGTTAAGTTCGTCGGATTCGAAGTCGTCCATATATTTGGCAGAGTCAGCGATGCCGAAGTCTTCGGAAGTTAGGAAAGCGAGAGCGGCTTGGGCGTTAGCAGACCTAAGAAAGAATTAAATTATTTTTATATAATTAACTAAATTTTACACATAGAATATACATATTTCGAGATTAACTTACAGATCTTGGAACCTATCAGTGTCCAATTGGCTGGCATAGGTAATGGCAGTTTTAACGGCAGCTCTCACTTGATTGCTGTCATCGACGTTGGTGTGTTCAGCCATACGCTGGAGCATATTTCTGGTCGGGCGGCACTTCATGATTTGCTGGACTGCGGCGACGCGAACCTCGTACTGCTCACCAGAGTTCTGGTAAACGTTGAAGAGGACGGTGCGCGCCAAGTGGGGGTGCTGGATGGCCAGAACAGCCAAACACTTCACGATTTGGGTACGAAGGAAAGTCGAAACCTGGTGCTTTCCCTGCAAGTAGGGAGCGAAAACATCGAGGATTTCGGGGTGTCCCAAATTTCCGATGGCCTTAATGTAAACCTGAGCCTGTTGGCTGTCTTCCCTTTGCATAGCACTCTGCAGTTCCTTCTTCAGAGCGGGCAACATTTTGTGGCTGACGATCTCATAGTCCTTAGGGGCTAGGCGGCCGTAGACGTGAGTCGGGTAGTAAGAGTGAGCAGTCTTGTTGTTAACGTGAGCCATGTTTGTGAAGCGGGTGCAGGCCAAGAGGGCGCTGGAGTTGAGGAATCTCTGCTGGCGAACCGTGTGGCTCATCGCCAAATCGAAGAAATCGCTCATGATTTGCTTGGTGGGGTAGCGAAGGGTCAGAGCGAGGACGGATACGACCTCGGCGGCTTCTTCTCCTTGGATCTGTTTCTTTTCGATCCAGTACTTGATCATCTGGAAAGCGGGAATGGTGCCGCATTGAGAGACTGCATCTCTGACCGTACGCCATACTTGGTTATCCTTCTCGACTTGCTGGCTGAGTTGTTGCAGTTGTTTCCAGTTCATGGAGGCGATGAGGCGAACGAGGATGTTGTACTTAGCGAGTGTCTCCTGTTTGGGGAGGCTGTTGGGGTTCTGCTTCTCGTGCGCGATTTGTTGGGCGACTTTGGCAGCCCGTTCGACTAAGTTCTCTTGGAGATCCCTCTCGGAGGAAACTCCCATATTGATGGCGAAGATGGAGGGTTCGTCGGATTTGGGGGTATCTTCGTAGGATCCAGAGCTCAGAGAGCCGGACGAGCTTGATGAGTCGCTGGACGAGCTGGAAGAGCTGCTCGATGAGCTGCTCGATGAGCTGGAGGAAGAAGAGCTCGAAGACGAAGAGTCATCTTGTTGTTTCTTGTTCCATTTGTCGTCGTTGTGCTTTTTGTCGGGCAACACTGATCTGCGTTGACGACGGGATGATTGTTTATCATCATGACCTCTCTGTTGCTTCTGACCCTTCTGGCCGTTCATCTCTTCGCTGCTCGAGCTAGAGGAGGAAGAAGATGACGAGTCGGAGGAGTCAGAGGAAGAAGAAGAAGAGGAGGAAGAGCTGGAGCTGGAAGAGGATGAGCTTGAGCTGGAGGAGGAAGAATCATCATCGTTGGTGTCCCTTTGTCCGAGTCCGTAAAGCAGACTTCCCGCATTGCGGCCGTTGCTAGGTCCCTGGGCTGATTGAGCTTGGTTGTGTTCGATAGCCACGAGGGTGGCGTTGACCTGGCTCACCACGACGGCTTTTTGAGCATCGTACATGGCGGGGCTGGCAGTTACTTTGGTAGTGGTCTCTGCGCTGTAGATGGTATTGTTGTTGCGGTTGGCGATGATCCTCGAGACGGTGGATTTGGTGAGGAAGTTATCGGCCGACATCGAAGAGGACCTGCCTTCCCAATCGGCACCTTGGGGCACTCCGAAGTGGTAAGCGATGCGCTTGTCGCACTTGGCGTAATTCTTCGTCTTGGAGACTTCGACGAAGCCCGGTTCGGACTTGCCGGAGGGCAGAGGGTGAGCGAAGTTGGCAAGCTGCTGCTGTTCGTCAGCCTGGAGGCGATCGTAGGGGATGGGAGCGATGGTGTAGAGGACCTCGCACTTTCCAGTGACGTCGGTCTCCATCTTGCGGTAGACTCCCTGAGCCGCTTCGCGGTCCAGGTAGTCGTGGTCGGAGTGAGAGAGACGTCTGTCGCTGGTGTCGTATTGGAACTGTCCGATGAGTCCCTTGATCAAGTTCTCCTCAGGAACGGTCACGGACTGGGCTACGGTGAGTCGCTTCATTACGCCTCCTTCCATTTTCATCTCGAAGGGATGTTCGAGAGCCGGCGCGGATTGGTATTCGAGCCTCTCGGGCAAGGCCGAGTCCCATTCGGGCATATCCTGGTGCACTCGGGCAAATTGCACGCGGGAAAGTTTGCCCACGAGGACGTCGCTGCTCTTCGCGTGGAAGGTCAGTTTGCCCTTAAGGTGGACACCGCTCCATTTGCTCGCCTCGTGCTCGAGGGCCGACAGAGTGCGTCCCTCCACTTCGTAGCTGTACGAAGAACCACTCTTCCATACTGCAAATTAATAATCATTAATTCGGTCAGAAACTGCATTTTTACAGATATATTTACGTCTAATAATTTAGTTAGTTAAATTTCTTACCATTGCTGGTGAGCTTGGAGTTCTCCGAGCAGGATACCACCGCTGTAAAAAGAATGCATGAGTCAGTACAGTGCAAGGAACGTGAGTACCGTCGAATATCCAATTTATCTTCATTATGAAATGATCCAGAAACCGTTGTTCTGCCTGACTATCTGATTAATTCCCATAAACTCAAGAACTGTTGAACGATTTCTATAAAATTTTCACCGTTCGTTGACGCGTATTTCGGGAAAGTATGTAGTGAATACGCAAGCAATACGCTAAGCCTGTGCAGCAATAAGCTACGAGCCTACTTATAAAACGTATTAGAAATGTTTATCTCATGGACAACTTAAGTGGCTCTTTCGGTCACATCGATACGTAAGGTTATTCATTAGGTAACAAATTCACTATAGTATTAGAGAAATTCTATAAAACATGAATTGGATAATCGATGAAATTATTGGAATATTGTCAATGTTAACACGGAAATTTATCTCTAAATAAGTTATTGAATACATTTTTTCGTATTCCTTAACTAGACTATGCACAGTTTTAGCTAGGTATTCGAAAAAATCCCAAGCTATAAATTTAAAACTCTTTCCGTGTCAACCCGGCGAGAGCAGCTTATATAATATATAAAAGAGCTATATTGTCAATTACAATGAGTGACTTACCGAATAACGCGGCGGCCAGGATAGCGATCTTCATGTTGTTGTCTTGTCAATCCTCGTTGGAGATGAGCCAGTGGTCTTCGATTGGAAGCCTCGGGCTGTCTGCTTACTAACTGCATCTGGACCCCTTTTATACCATCAGATAACGGATGATCATGCAAATCTTCGTGCATTTTTGCCGAGTCTTATCAGTGAATTAACTGACGAATAGACAAAATTAAATATTATCTATCGATATTCGTTGCTGCCGTAACCAGTTTGACTAGGATATTATGAGATTTCTGGATCGTTTATGATTATAAAAAAACTCATCCTTAGAAATGGCAGGTAGGTTTCAATACTGCTAGAAGAGAGGTATTCGGTAATAGACTAAGGATAGAGAGAGGAAGACATGGAGCGGTATGATGGAGTTGCAAGTTCAGCGTGAAAGGCAAATGAAAACAATCGTGATATTTTTCTTAATCACCCAGACTGTGAATTCATGGCAACGCTGCGATTTAGAAACGTTTGGGATAATGATTTTCCACGAATTGGTTTAGATTTGAATTAATTCTGTGGCGGAAAATAAATAATATTTTTACCCGTTGCCAATGGGCCCGAGTGCGTTTCTTTGTGAACTAAAACTGAAATTAGTCCAACCAAACGAGATAGAGCAATAGGTTAGAGCGGAATATGAAGCGAACGATCGTCGATAAAAGCTACCTGTCGAAATTATATTCGCCCGAATAAATTTGAACACATTCCGTGCGGTGTTAGATTCAGATGCTTTATCTTTTGTGGGTAGTTTCAATGCGAAAAACGTATTGCCCTCCAACGTATTGTCCTGTCTCGTTCACACGGACTAATTTCCGATTTTAGTGCACGAAGAAACGCAATCGAGCCCATTAACTATTTAATTTAATGAGAAATCAAACTATTTTTGTATTTATGTTAGGGCTACTTAATTAGAACAACAGTCGGGTAAGGACCTCAGGGTCCATTATCCTTATTTTTGGTTCGGGAAATCTTTCCGTAACATCCGTGATACAAAAAGAATAGGATTTTGTCTAGGATTAATATGAAATATAGGATAGGTTTCTAATGTGTTTCATGAATATTTGCTATATTCAAATTTGCAAGCATCAGCTATGTACTCTAGAATGTTATTGCTGCCGCTTAACAAAGACAGGCTATAGCTCTCCGGTCATTCGTTGGTATATGCGGCAAATCACGATAGGAAAGCTACAGTTTTTTATTGCAATGTTTTATTTATTTAACCGTAACTTAAATAAACGATATATGTATTTTTTGATGATAATTTATAACATTGATTTCAAAACTGTTTAATAAAAATGGTAACATTTGTAACTGAAATGATAATAGAAAAGGGCGCTCTGACAAACAGTCATAATGGCGGTCTTTTTAGTTATAAATAATGGTGTAAGCTTGCTACATACGCATTATTAGAAATGCATAGTTTTTTGAAGGTCCGTATTTAATTTAGATATGTGCGGCATATTAGTAAGACGATTTCATGTTTATTGAATTCATTATTATATTGATTTTCAGTTTAGCAAAAAAAAAAAAGACATATATTAGATAATTGAAAAGACGCCGAAAAACTAACGGTGAAATTATACCCTAGCCAGAAATGTCACCCATTTGGGAGTAACCCATTTTAGGGTCGATATTTTTTTTCTTCAAACTATAAAGTTCTTTTTCGATGTATACAACTTAAACACTATATAATATTTATATAAAGAGCATAGTAAAAACGATAACATAAAACTAGGACCTTTTATTTAGAATATTTTTGATAGCTTATTTTTTGAGAAAGTTTAATATAAACTTAAAATAGTTCCTTTACATTGAATTCAACACAAATATAAGAAACTTGAAAATTAGTAACACAATGAATGTCGTTTCGCGACCAGGAATTCCACAAAATATAATGTCGTCGCAGAAAATTTCGCAGAAATACTATGTGCCCAAAGCTACTTCGACTACCTTTCACCCAAATTTTAAAATCACCCAAAAGAAAAACTGAACTCACAGGACCACGTGAAGACGAACATCCTGAAAAATATCTTAAATTGGCTAATTTACCTAGGAAGAAAGCAGAGAAAGACCCTAATTAAATAAAATATTACTCAAAAAACAAGACGTCCTATTACTAATACACACTGTCATTATAATCAGGGTCGTAAAATAAATTAAGTTAATTATACAACAATCTAAATTAGTAATCGATAATTAATAATGAATTTTAAAAAAATGATTTTAAGGTTTCTGTTATCGAGAAAGAAATACTGAATATGCGAAAGTAGAATTGTATAGGATTTTGAAATAGACGAGAATAGAATAACTTTATTGTGCTATAAAAAACATTACTTAATGAATATTACACTGTAAATAAAATAAAAAACGCATTTACGGCGTAAATTTTATAGCACCCAAAGTTTCACGCGGTAAATTAGTTTTTTACTTATTTATATACCCAAACAACCGCGATAGTTTCCGATTTGAATATTACACTGGTTTTATAAAAAAAGACAATTTATGCATAAATGGCGGACTTATCGCCGTAGCGATATTTTTTAATTCGATTTTTCTGTGGAATATTGTCATGTTAGAGAAAATCTCTTGACATCCAAATGCCTAGTAGGGATTATAATGAAAAACATGCAAATCCCAAAAATTGTTTTATTTTTAATTTTCTTGGCTTTGTATGACCTGTGCTAACGAAATGTTGACGTATGGAATCAGATAGATTTTGGTATCTCCATGCTCATTGACTATGTGGATGTTGGTTTGCATATTTGTGGAGTAATATCAAAGACTTTTATAAAAATCAGTTGTTTGATGTCCAAGAACTTATTAGGGGCTGCGTGGATAAATATCTCAATTTTCACAAGGACGATGAATGTACGTATTGCATAGATACTAATTACGCTGCTTTAGCCGCAGGAGATAACAGTCTCGAAAATCTGCCGATTATTGACGACATTGAGGGCAAAAGAGCAAAAGGTTGAATGCTTACAAAGATAACCAAACTAAATTGTAAAACGTCTGCCTCAGCAAAATCCACATGGCTGATGGTACTGAGAATTCCTCTTGTAAGAAATCGATGGTCGCGTTCGATCATTTTCATGACACTTCATCTAGTTGTTGTTACTTTTATTCATGGTGGACCGACGACGGAGGAGAGAAAGGAGTAAAAGAAATACAATATGTAAATGAAGTGTAGAAATACAGTGTCAGTCTACAGTAGTCTACACCAAGCAGAAATTTAGGATTATTTTAAAACACCCATTCGAAGTATTCTCTATTAGGTACAAGTGCACCTATGCCGGCTTCTTCTATATATAATTTTTTTCGGCATCGGTCAAAAATGCAATTTATGAGGAAATTTTCATGAAGTGATTTTTGATTTTGACTTAAGTTAGAAAAAAATTTTATTACTAAAAACATTTTTTATTACTAAAAAATGTTTATTACATAAACCACAAATGGAGACCTTTTCTCGCAAAGTAGCTTTATGAACATATGGCTAAATTTTATCATTACTTGTTAACCACGAGCTGCTCCGTGTCGGTAACTGACACCTTGGATTAAAATCCAAGGCACAGTGTGACTTCCACACAGGCAATAAATTGCCTGTGTGGAAGTCATAACAACACGCCCACTTGGCGGCTGTAGATTCTGGTCACTATTTTGTGCATTTCAACAGAGTTTGCGTAAAATTAACGTATAGAGGGATATATTTGAAAAAAAAGACGAGTAAATAGAATGATATCAAAATATATTTTTCTACGCGAATTGGAAAAGTTTTGAATAAATAGAGCTAATTCAATATAAACCGTTTTAACTAAATTAAAAACATATGCGAATAATTTTGCGTAAATGGAAACATTTCTAACTGTATCATTTTACCCAAACAAATCTACGTAGTTTCAATCAAAATCATTTTTTAATATCCTTTTACACCAACTGAATATTCGAATCATTATTGTATCTACAGATCATCAATCATGAATACTACAGATCTCTACCGTGTGATAAATCCATCGAAAATGTGCTTCCCGTAGGTAGGTAGGAGCGATGATGACTGTTAGTCACTGCAATAATTTTTTCTTCTTCTTTTTTTAAATCTAACGTTAAATAATATTTGGACCAGCATGTATTACGTTACATATGTTACAATTTGGAGTAGTTATTGAATCATACTATATATTTTTTGATGGATCAATAGGAAATAAAAGTCATATAAAGTATTAAACGTTTTATTAACATTTCGATACAGAAAAAAAAAAAAATTTTTTTTTTGTAAGAAATCATAGGGTAATCATAGGGTAAGAAGCATTGAGTAATTTAACGCCATTTTGGGTACCGAAAATATCCGCTTTCCACAATAACAACAGAGATAGGGCGTAAGGTGACAAAGGGCACGGTATTTACGTTGGTACCAACGTTCTCTGCCAATAACATATGGAAATAAAAATAGGTCCATCAGGAGTCTCGGGGACTCTTAGCTCGTCTGTAGTATGGCGATATGCTCAACCTTGAAGATACTGAAACAAACGAAATAAATTATTGAAATTTTCGAAAAAAAAATAAGTAATAACGTTCAAGGTTTCAGATTGATGATTTAAGTGCTCCATTTCCGTTTTATCTGCGTTTTGTTTTCTGTATTACAAATATTCATATCCGGTAGGTAGGTATTAAGAGATTAGGTGAAAAAAACGGTTATTTATATAGATTTTTGGTGGATTTTTATTGATTATGATTATGTCCCGGTTGATTTTGACTATAATTTTATTTAAGTTGAGTATTCATTAGAATAATTATAAAGTTATGATAGGAATTATTATTATTAGATATTATTATGATGATTTTTAATTATTAGGATCATCGCTATTTTATTACTATTAATTGTATGCATGTAGATTTTTTCTCTCTTTTACTATTCATTCCTCTAATGAAATCTATACCAGACACTAAGTACCTTATTATGTCTACATTATCACACATTGGAAATTAAAGGATACATTGTATTAATATTACACATTTATATTTATCAATAACCCCAAAGTTTGTTATTAAACATATTATTTTCCATTTATTGTAGTTTTGAGTGGTCCTTTGTACTTCAGTCGATAAATTAAACGGAGCACTGCTCCGTGATAAATAAGTATCTTTAAAGTTTTTACGTTCGTTACATTTTAAAGGACTAGGTTTAAAAAGTCATCGGTTTCTTCAGCAACAACGGATTGTCGCGGGAACGGCGAAAAGCTATGACAATGTATGACAAAAATGTATGACATTAATATGCTACTGAGTGTCCTTTTAGACGTTTTGCCGCTCGTTGTTGCTCAAGGAATCGACGACTTGCTAAACCTAGTCTTTTAAAATGTAACGTACTATTAATAATCTATGCTTAAGCAGATTTATAGATACTTATTTATCGACAGAAGTACAAAGCATCACTCAAAACCAATATAAATAGAAAATACTATGTTTCATAACAACCTTTGGGTTTATTGATTATTATAAATGTGTAATATTAATACAACTTACACGTAAATTTCCATTGTGTGATAATGTACAATAATGCACATAATACAGGTACTTAGTGTCTAGTAATAATTCCATTAGAGGTTTAACGGCCCTTAAGTACCGTTACATGCGATCAACAAATGCATCGATTTCCAGTGAAATACACTGACACAATTCAGCTATTATTTTGACTCGTGCAGCGATGAATCAGCGCAATGAAACAATACTTTTACTCGGAATATTTCGGATTCCATCATTTCCAGGCCTATATAAACCGGCGAAAAAGCAACCAAAGTATCATTCCTCGAGTGATCACCTCCCCCAAGGTTGCGACGGCATACTCGGTACCCCTCTCACGAGGTCGCTCAACGAGTCCGGCTCCTTGGTTTCCTTTCCTTATCTTTCCCAGTCACGAAGCATCAGTCTGTAATCCCACAGACTCGTGCCGTGCCCAGTACAAGATACTAGGAGCACAAATACAATCCCCATCCTTATACCCTCGTAACTGCAGTCGCGCACCAATACACTCGCGACGACATAACCTGTTCGGGAAGCGTTATAACTGGCAATATCAAACTTTCAATTGATTCAATAAATACCTTCGGCTTCACTCAAACCCGCCTTTCAATACGGAGTTAACTCGTAATTTTATACCACCACCTCACACCGAACAAATTGGAGTCTATTGAGGGGTGGTCCCTCGCAGAAGAATGAATAGTCAAAGAAAGAAAAAATCCATATGCATACAATTAATAGTAATAAAATAGTTTAAATGTAATTAAAAAGTAATTAAAAATTAATAGTAATGAAAAATCGTCATAATAATATCTATTCATAATCATATCATAACTTCATAATTGTTCTAATGAATACTCAACCTAAATTAAATTATAGTCAAAATCAACCAGGACATAATCATAATCATTAAAAATCCACCTAATAACTATATAAATAACCGTTTTTATCACTAAATTTGTTCTAAACACGTTTTTATTGTTTGGGGGGATGGTTGCAAAGTCGAAAAAACCTTGGTTGAAGCCTCCATGGGAAGAACCTAATTTTTCGGACGCATCGGATAACTTACATAATAATTAATGAAATACATATGTTTGCCTTAATGTATCCAACATTCCAATAATTTGAGAGATTTGCCGTGAAGTCATTGATTACTGTTTTTGTTAGGAGGAATTGTATTTTAACGTTATTTTGAAATTAGGAAATGTATGACAAACGTCCTTTTTTGTCTAATTATTGCTAATATTCTACTGAGTATCCTTTCCGACTTTTGCATAGGCAAGTTAGCTTTTCGCCGTTCCCGCGACAATCCGTTGTTGCTGAAGAAACCGATGACTTTTTAAACCTAGCTAGTCCTTTAAAATGTAACGAACGTAAAAACTTTAAAGATACTTATTTATCACGGAGCAGTGCTCCGTTTAATTTATCGACTGAAGTACAAAGCACCACTCAAAACTACAATAAATGGAAAATAATATGAAAATAATATGACTCATCCAGCAGCTCTTCATCCTCCTCTTCCTCTTCTTCCTCCTCTTCTTCATCTTCATCTTCCTCCAGCTCTTCGTCGTCTGAATCCGACGAGGAAAGCAAGGAATGGCAGAAGGGCCAGAACGGCCAGGTAGTCAAGGCTACCAGGAGCTACTTGAAGTACACCGGAAGCTGCAACCTCGAAAAGCAAGTGCAATTCTACGAGAAGCGCGGCCAGATCTGCATCACCCTGCGCTCTCTGTTCGCCTGCAACCCCCGCTGCAAGTCCTCTGAACACGAACAGCAGTCAGTTAAGGTCCGGAAGGGCAATGGCCCATGCACAGGTCAGTGAGGACATTAGCGATGTGTCAGACTAAGAAGTGAAAACAATTATGTACAATATTATCCGAACAATATTATCCACTGGTAATATTTTCTTCTTCACTACTAGGAACTCGGTCAATGATTTCACGGCAAATCGCTGAAATTATTGAAATATTGAATAAGCCTGGCAGGCATCTCACAAACAGTCATAATGGCGGTCTTATTAGTTATAATGGTGAAAGCTTGCTACACACCTACGCATTATTAGAAATACATAGTTTTTTGAAGGTACGTATTTAATTTAGATATGCGCGGCATATTAGTAAGACGATTTCATGTTTATTGAATGCATTATTATATTGATTTCTATTTTTCAGTTTAGCAAAAAAATAATACATTAATTAGATAATTGAAAAGACGCCGAAAAACTAACGGCGAAATAATACCCCATTAAGAAATGTCACCCATTTGTAAGTAACCCATTTTGGGGTCAATAATGTTTATTTCTATAAACAATAGAATTCTTTTTCAATATATACAACTTGGGCACGATATAATATTAATATAAAAATCATAGTAAAAACGATAACATAAAACTAGGGCTTATTATTTAGAATATTTTCAATAGTTTATTACTTGAGATAGTTTAGGATAAACTTAAAATAGTTCTTCTACATTCAATTGAACACAAACATACACACAACACACATATATACACGCAAATATAAGAAACTTGAAAATTAGTATTATAATGTAAAAAAATAAAACTACTCAAATTCTATTGAATCTCGTAACGCGACCAGGAATTATACATGATATAATTTCGTAATACGTCACAGAAGTACTTATATGCCCAAAGGCACTTCGACTACCTTTCTCCCAAGTTTTAAAATCACTCAAAAGAAGAAATGAACACACATGGCTAATTTACCTAGGAAGAAAGCAGACAAAGACCTTAGTTAAATGAAATATTAGTCAAAAAACAAGACGTCCTATTACTAATACACACTGTCATTATAATTAGGGTCATAAAATACATTAAGTCAATTATACTGTAATATATATTAGTAACTGGTTATTAGGATTGAATTTTAAAAAATGACTTTAAGGTTTTTGTTATTGAGAAAGAAGTACTGAATATGCGAAAGTTGAATTGTACAGGATTTTGAAATAGAATAGAATGGAATAATTTTATTGTGCTATAAAAAACATTATTTAATAAATATTACACTGTAAATAAGATAAAAAAACGCATTAGCCGCGTGAATTTTGTAGCACCTGACGTTTCACGCGGTAAATTCGTTGTTTACCTTATTTATAATGTCAAACAACCGCGATAGTCTATATGATTTTTATACTGGTTTTATAAAAAAGTCAATTTATGCACAAATGGCGGACTTATCGCTATAGCGATATTTTTTAAATCGATTTTTCTGTGAAATATTGTCATATTAAAGAAAACTTTTTTTCATCCAAATTCCTAGGGATTATACTGAAAAAAATGCAAATCCCAAAAATAGGTTTATTTTAATTTTCTTGGCTTTGTATTACCTGTGCTAACGAAATGTTGACGTATGCTTCCAGATAGATTTTGGTATCTCCATGCTCATTGATTATAATATAATCATGTTGGTCTGCGTATTTGTGAAATAATATCGAATACTTTTATAAAAATCAATTGTTCGATGTCCAAGAACTTATTAGGGGCTGCGTGGATAAATATGTAAATTTTCAAAAGGACGATGAATGTACGTATTGCATAGATACTAAGCATGCTGCTTTAGCCACAGGAGATAACAGTCTCGAAAATCTGCCGATTAAATGTTTACAAAGATAACTAAACTAAATATGTGAAACGTCTGCCTCAGCAAAATCCACATGGCTGATGGTACTGAGAATTCCTCTTGTAAGAAACCGATGGTCGCGTTCGATCATTTTCATGACACTTCATCGAGCTGTAGTTACTTTTATTCGTGGTGGACCGACGACGGAGGAGAGAAAGGAGTAAAATAATCACAATATGTAAATGGAGCGTAGAAATACAGTGTCAGTCCACATCAAGCCAGAATTTTGGATTATTTTAAAACATTTATTTAATAAAGCAATAATAACTAATTTTATCCCATTCGAAGTATTCTCTATTAGGCACAAGTGCACCTATGCAGGCTTTTCCTATATATATATATATATATTTTTGGTATTTCTAAAAAATGCAATTTTCTGAGGAAATTTTTCATGGATTGATTTTTGATTTAAAAAAACTTTTGTTTTTATTAATAAACAATGCTTATTACATGAACCACAAATGAAGACTTTTTTTTGCAAAGTTGCTTAAAAAACATCCTGAATATGGCCAAATTTTATCGTTACTCGGTAACTGACACCTTGGATTTTATTGCCCATTTGAAAGACATAACAACACGCCCACTTGGCGGCTGTAGATTCTGGTCAGTATTTTGTGTATTACAATAGGGTTTCACGTAAAATTAACGCATAGAGGGAGCATTTGAAAAAAAACCCTATGTTCGAGTAAATAGAATGATTTCAAAATATATTTTTCTACGCAAAAAAAAGTGTTGGAAAAGTTTTGGGTAAATAGAGCCAATTCAATATAAACCGTTTTATCTAAATTAAAAATATTTGCGAATAACTTTGCGTAAATGGAAACATTTCGACCTGTATCATTTTACGCAAACAAATCTACGTAGTTTTAATCAAAATCAATTTTTAATATCCTTTTACACCAACTGAATATTCGAATCATTATTGTATCTACAGATCATAAATCATCAATACTACAGATCTCTACCGTGTGATAAATTCGTCGAAATTGTGCTTTCCGGAGGTTGCAGCGATGAAGATGACGGTTAATCACTGCAATTTATCTCATTTTATTTTATTTAAAAATTAATTACTATAAAAGATTGATTTGCTTACAAAAATACCAGCAACCGAATGGCAAAACCTTAACCTTTTGCTTATTTGTTTCTGTCACCCAACTGGGACTAGCCCGTTCTAGGGTGGACAGGACTCTAATATTACAATCAAGTTTGCTTGATTGCTTGATTGCTTACAAATGTTCAAGTTTTAGTATAAAGCTAATAACACTAAATTGCCCTAAAATGTGGTCTTCAAAATAAAATAATAAAAAAATAGTAAAAGATAATATAATAAATAAAATGCAATTCCATTATATAATCGGCAATAAATATAATATAAATTTCGATTAAATAATATAAATAAAGTTATATGTGAGAAAAGAAAGAAACAGTCATTAATATTTAATATATGTTAAGTAATATAGGATTTAATATAAAAATACCTAGTCAAAAAAGTACAATTCATTTTATTCACATACACTGCAATATATTTTTTCTTAATCTTATCTAATGTATACATACGCGAAATATTATAAAGACGTTTTATTTAGCTCGCTACATTCGTTTACTTAGGTTTGGATATTATTTAACGCAATATGGAGAAAAAATTGGATAAAGGGGTATTACTAGGTACCCTAACGTAAAGAAAATAACAGCCTGAAAATCTACCTGACATAATTTTAAAAATATCATGACCAATATTTCTTTGTACTTAAAATTACTGATATTTAGGAAGATTTTTGTCATAAAAATATCAAACTACGGTTTTGCCCCCTGAACTTGTAAGAAGAAAACCTCATTTTTCGAAATTTTAAATAGAATTATTTGCGTAGTTGTTGTTGAATCACACTATTTTTTGATGGAACTATAGGAAATAAAACTCATACAATTTATTTAACATTTTATTAACATTGCCATGAATGCAAAAGACAAAAATATGTTTTATTTTTGGTAAGAAAGCTTAGAGCTGAATTGGGGAATTTATAGCATTTTTGGGCACTGAAAATATACGCTTCTCACAGTAACAGCAGAGGTAGGTCGTGTTTCTTTTGCTCCGAGGTGGACATAGTGCATCGTATTTACGACGGTACCGACGTTCTCTGCCATTACTATCCAGCGTGCTTTGAAAGACTTCTTGTATCGCAGTGGTGAAATCTTGGTAGAAGCCAGGCCCGTTCTCATTTATGATTTCACTATACAATGAGCGATCATTTTAAAGTACTCTATACTCTTAAATATTGGCGTACTCTGTAGGATTTTCTGAATTACGGTGTATTGTGAGACAGAACAACCATGACAGAGGTGTAAACGAGCAATAATTCTCCCAAAAACAAATGGAAATATAAGTTAATAGTAATAACGCATTTTTAAAAACAAGCTTTTATTGAAATGCTCTGTCTCGAGCCTACACTGGGTGCAGCAGCCATATCATAGTGCAAATTAAAACGGGCTATCATAATTGAATGCGTATACAAAATTTCGTTTCTGGGCTGTTAACCGTTGAAGAGTTCCCTCATTGAAAGCTAACCCTGGGTGCAGCAGCCCCATCGCAGGGAAACTTAGAACGGCTATCATAATTGAATACGTATTCGAAATATCGTTTCTGTACACAAACTTACTAACATACTAACAAACACTGCAAGGTAAATAAAAGCTTTTAAAAACAGCTCTTCTCATAAGAAGTCACGTAAACCATCAGCAGGAGTCTCTGGGACTCCTGCTCCTAGGCGATATGCTCGGACAAATACTGACGAAGTTTGCATACGAGCTTATCTTACTCAATCTTGAAGGCGGACCGGCTCACTCAGTCTAAAGTTCACTCGCTCTAAAATCGATATCGGGTCAGTCGCTCTAAAATGCAGTGAGAATAATTTTAGAGCGAATGAGCTTTAGACTGAGTGATCCTCCGTTAAAATATTGAAAAATGACAAAGCGGGTCACTCAGTATAAAAAGTAGCAAGTCGGGTCAGTCAGTCTAAAATGTAGCAACCGGTGAATTATAACAGCCTGTGCGCTACCGAAAAATAGCGGTCTGCGGATTGTTGCCAGTTTTCCTCTTTTGTTTCGCGTTATTTGAATGGATAATTACAAAATAATTAATGTTATGCAGCAGGCGTATTTTATACTTGTTACTTTTTAAGATTTGCGAGTACACTTTTTATGCTACGTTCACTGCACTTTTCACGACGTTGTCGTTTGTGCTACGGAGCGCAACGTTCCTTAAAACGGATTTGATGTTCTTGACCTAAATTTGCAAACCTCGAAGTGTAAAATATAGCAAAAAAAATGCATGACTACACGTTGACCTGTCTTCTGCCTACATTACAACAAAACCTTACAAATTGTGAAAAAATATAAGCGGATATATTTGAGAAAGTTTCAAACTCGCATCATATTGTATATCAAATCGTTTCACTTGTACAAATAAAGTGAATAGCAAGTCAGGTACATATGCAATAGAGACGATTTCCACGTACCTAACGATCACATTCTCGAAGACAGAACGAAACGGAGGCCCTCGAATATTTTATTGGAAAAGATCTGAAATTCCCCCACAGTATTGCCGCCTGCGCTCTTCCAATTGTATTTTGAATCCATTGCTAAACCCATTACAAAATTTGCTGTGCTCACGACGGCGTATGTCTGAACCCATTATTACGTTAACGTAAAAAATAAAGTCAGCCAATATTTCGCTGTTGCAAAGACCAGTGTCAGTGTACCTTGTCATATCAAACAGGAAATATTTTTGAGAACTTATATCAAGTACAAAAAATAAGAAACAATAAACCCAGAGAAAAATTACTGGGAAATATAACAAAATATTGCCCGAGGCATATTCCTTGTAGGCATATTCCTTCCAAAACTAAAGTGGTGGTGCATCATTTCACTATCTTCATCGCCACTCATGTAGTGCTATGTATGTATGGTGCGAAGCAGAGGGGAATTTACATCAGGAAAGACATTTTGGCTCCCTATATGGTTAGTAATGGCAGCTTACAGCTTATAGTAGGTAATAAAATTGTTTTAATTCAGCAAATGAACAAAGTTCTGCTAATTAATATTCGAAAATATTTTTTTTAAAAAATGCAGATAATTCGAATACAGTTTAGTCTCAGCTTTAGAGTAGACATCAAACCTTTTCTCCGGAGCAACAAAACACCTGTACGGTGTTTAGTAACAAACACTAAGTACGGTGTTTAGTAATAATATTTGTTTTAAAACGTCCAATATTGAATAAAAGGCTTCTAATTAAATTTTACAAAGTGTACAATTGAACTATAAATCGTACTATTGTACTGAAATATAAATAGCACTGTTAAATATTTTTTTCTCTCCTGCATAGTTGACTTGTAATAAGATGTTTGCAAATTTGGGAACGATATCACTCAATTACTCTTAGCCATTTTGTTTTAAATGGATTAATGCTTCGATACGGAATATATGCACATGATCGAACGCGGAATATATGCATTATAGGAACCTTTCTCAAAAAGAAAACGCTATTCAACCATTGTAATGCTAAATCTGATAAAAAAAATCCTCGGGACACGCAATATTTCCAGACAAAAAAAAACCTTAATTTACAGAGAAAAATGTTTTTTAGGTTTCTGCTTTTAAAAAACTAATATCTCCGCCATATTACTTTAAAAAACAACCTACCAAAACTCACGGGGACGTTTCATTGAATGCCTATATCTCGCTATGTATTGAGGCCGAATAGATTGTTGCAGTTCGGAAGCAGCGCTCAGTTGACGTTAAAAAAAATAATAATCAATACAATAGGTTCCTATAACGCAATAATACCTCGAACGCAACTCCATACCAAATAATTTGACCAACACTACCCATACCAAATAATTTGAAGTTAGCCTAGGTGCAATGGACCTGTTCAATAGATTTGACAAAAAAAAAAGTCAGCTGTCAGTTTCACCCCAGTGAGGTTATAACAGCTAAAATTTTCTTTTTAGGTTATTCTTTTCTAGCTGATACCTAATAAACCTGAATGAAAAGATGGCTGATTCTTTTTTCGAAACTTACGATCCAGCGATGGCTGCAGTTAAAATGTAAAAAAACAGGTGTTCGGCATGAAAAAAAGGTAAATAAAGCGACTTTAAATAACACACGTAGTCTTTATTGATATTCATGTTTTATTTTTGTTTTAGAGCAAGAAAAGGATACACTGAAGAATTCAACTATCATAGCAGACCTATTTAGTCACAAAATTATATATTCTTACAAATGACAGTCAAGTCTACACTCAGTCTTTGATCTCACCGTTAAACGTTTTAACCTTGGTCAACTGTGGCATGGCAATTACCGTGGGCGATGAAATAATCTAGTTACATAATACTAGTTCTGTTAACGGTACACCATTAAAAACGGCAACCTTTTTGAAACGGTATATAAATAAAAATCCTTACAAATCATTTTTTATTTTTATATGCGCTACAAAAATAAGGAATCAGGTTTTGTTCAAGACTGACAAAGTCCTGTATGTTGGGTGTTGAATGATGTATGTGCTATACACAGTGAGTTAGTTGTCCAGTATCAGCTCGGATGATGGTTGAAAGACTTCGCTAAGTAGCCATTGTCCTATAATCAACTGTCCCAACTCTGCTTTTATAATATATTTCACTCTACACCTTTAAGATCAGCTGCCATTCTTCATAATACAAATAAATCAGTCTGCTCACTGAATATTTTCCTAAAACCACAAAATGATCTTCTAAAATAGTGTATTGTAATTTAAACAGTCGACAAATCCTTTGTAGAAAAATACCTAAATAGCCAATTTCCGCATCTCAAATCCTATTGCTTTGAAGGGGGGACAGACTGCATGGGCGGTAAGGTGTACGCTCACATGTGGCAAGACAGCTGTCTTAAGTATGCATTTATTTGCTTTTAGTGTGATTGAATATCACCAATTTATTATTTTTTTTAATTGTTTTGTATAAATATGTCTACCCGACGCCTTTCTATCCCTAACCTTACCCATACGACCTTTCCCTTCGATGAACTGAGTGACACAAACTTAAATAAGGTATTACTAGGGGACGACATGACCTTGCTACTTACTTGCTACTACGACCACGATACTTACACAATGGATACTAGTAATATTTCCTCTAGATCAACCGATCAAATTCTACGCAACACTTTCTTACAATAAAAATTCTTTAAATATATGCCATTTGAACGCGCAAAGCTTCTCCGGCTCATTTTAGCGAATTTTATGCTCTTTTTTCCAATCAAACTGTAGATGCTTGTATGATTAGCGAATCATGGTCAAAACCGTCTTTACCATCGTCTCTATACAATTTACCCGGTTATAACTTGATTCGCAATGATCGGACAGCTCGCAGAGGTGGAGGAGTCGCTATCTACCTAAAAGACCACTTTTCGTATGAAGTCATTTGCAAATCATCCGTCAGTAGCAGCCCTGCCCCCGAATATTTATTAATTTGCGTAACCATGAAAGATACGAGTACGATTCTCCTTGGAGTATTTTACTTTGCACCGGATAACGACAATTATTTTGACGAATTAGAATGCTCTATTTTTTGGCGATTTTAATACATGTCTTTTAAAACAAAATCATAGATCCTCAAAACTAACAAGGTTAATGTCCTTTAAATCTTTCTTTACTTCCGCTGCAGGCTACACACCACAGCGGAAACTCCCACACTTGGCTCGATCTGATAATGACATCTAATCCCCAGCTCATCAACTTCCATGGTCAATTGACGATCGGCGGTTTCTCAAACCACGACCTTATATATGCCTCTTGATGTTTTCCAGAGCCCTACCATCGACGAGAAACTTGGTCTCTTTAATACGAAGATCATCAGACTTTACGACAAGCATGCCCCTGTGAAAATAGCTAAAGTACGACATCAATCAGACCCCTGGTTCAACGATTCCATCCGGCAATATATGTTAAAGCGCGATAGAGCCCAAGTCTAAGTTTAAGCGTTATCCTTCAGCTGACAACTGGGAATTTTACCGTGCGTTAAGGAATCGTTGTAACCAACTATGTCGTAATGCAAAAAAATGTTACATTTTCGACTCGCTTGCAAATTGTACTCCCAAAGAAATGTGGAAAGTGCTGAACCAACTTGGAATTGGTAAATGTAAAGGACCCGTAGATCCCAATGTAGATATAGACGTTCTTAATAACCACTTCTCAAAGTCACCGGTTCTACTAGATAATATAACAAAGTCCCGTGCTACCACCTATATTGCCAATTCTAATGTGCCAGTCAATCCGTGTAAATTTCACTTTGTTCCAGCTACTGTTGAAACAGTTTTACTAACATTAAACCGGATAAAATCTAAGTCGGTGGGAACGGATGGTCTGTGTAGATATGCTCAAACGTATCATCCAATGTATTATTCTTCCAGTCGTTACCCACATAATAAACTCCTCAATGGAATTTGGTTCGTACCCCGCTCCTTGGAAAAATGCCTACGTTATACCCGTCCTAAAATATAAAATCCTGTTCGACCAAATGATTTCAGGCCAATCTATTCTCCCTGCTCTCTCAAAAGTGTTGGGAGCATATAGTGTTCTCTCAGCTATCAGATTACCTTTCTGAATTCAATATGTTTAATCCCTATCAGTCCGGTTTCTGTCCCGGCCATAGTACTACCTCTCTCCTTGACTATACAGAGTGGCTTATCTCGATTTATCAGAGGAACTGCTCAACAAACTTGAACGTTTGCAAAATGTATGCATACGATTCATCTTCGGTCTACGTAAGTATGATCACGTGTCCGACTATAGGGCACAGTTAAAGTGGTTGCCAGTACGCCAAAGAAATGTTCATATACTTGCTTGTACTCTCCCAATTAACACCATCCTATCTCCACGAGCTTTTTGAACCACTAAGTTCCCACGGTCTCGTACTTCGGTCAGCCTGACAGTTTATTAAAAATTCCGAGTCATAATAGTGATTTCTATTCCTATTCTTTCATGATGCAAGACTCTGGAACGATCTCCCAGCAAATATACGAAACTCGCCTTCGTTACCATCGTTTAAGACTCACCTTAAGGATTACTACCTTTCTAAGAATAACCAGTTCTTCCCTTTCTCTCCTGTTCCTCTCCTCGGGCATTATTAGTTTTAAATTCTTCCACTTATCTGTATGTTATGTAATAATCTTTATTTTCACAATGAGCGCATGCACCACTGTGTTTAGGTTAGTTGTAAGACATTGCCATGTGGCAATAAGCTCGCCTTTTTTGTATACGAATTAAGTGCAAATAAAGAGTTTATTATTATTATTTATTATTGTTAAGTAGGTCGTTAGTTCGGAGTCTACCGCTCATCCCCCCAGAAGTAAAATAACAATACCTTCCAAGGCAACTCCCATTGTATCTATTCTACATCTATATAATTTAATAGTCGACAAGTAACATTGCTAAATACTTGGGATTACAATAGAGTTCTGAAAATATCACCAGTTCTTCACTGTCGTGATCAACAACCGCCCGGTCAAAAACCCGAAAGACCATAAATCAAATTAAATAAATACCATGATCTCACAAATGCCGTCACCCGGAACGGCTTAAGTTTTTTACCATCACGCGGTGAAAGTTGGCGCTCGCGGTCTGCCATCTCTTAAAGTACTCGGTCCCTAAATGAAAATAATCAAGTAATTCCTAGAAAAAATACATAGACCTCCAACTTCCGAATCTCATTCTATTGCTCTAAAGGGGAAGTGAGTGGGTAGTGAAGTGTACGCTCGCATGTGGCAAGACAGCTGTCTTATAGGTAGGTCGTTAGTCCGGAGTCCACCGCTAATGCGCCACAAGGGAGAAAACCAAAAACAATACCCCGATGGGCCCCTTCCGAGGCAGCTCCCATTGTATCTATTCTATAGCTATATAATTTAATAATCGACAAGTAACATTGCTAAATACTTGGGATTACAATAGAGTTCTGAAAAAAATCACCCGTTATCCACTGTCGTGATCAACAACCGCCCGGTCAAAAGCCCGAAAGACCATAAATCAAATTAAATAAATACCATGATCTCACAAATGCTGTTACCCGGAACGGCTTAAGTTTTTTACCATCACGCGGGGAAAGTTGGCGCTCGCGGTCTGCCATCTCTTAAAGTACTCGGTCCCTAAATGAAAATAATCAAGTAATTCCTAGAAAAAATACATAGACCTCCAACTTCCGAATCTCATTCTATTGCTCTAAAGGGGAAGTGAGCGGGTAGTAAAGTGTACGCTCGCATGTGGCAAGACAGCTGTCGTGATCAACAACCGCCCGATCGAAAGCCCGAAAGACCACAAGTCAAATCAAATAAATACCATGATCTTGCAAATGCCATCACCCGGAACGACTTCAATGTTCACCATCACGCGATGAAAGTTGGGGCTCATGGCCTGCCAGCCAGCTCGCTTGTCCTTGGTCTCTCCAGGAAAATAATCAACTCATTTCTTGAAAAAATGCCGTAAATTTAGGTAAATAATCAACTCATTCCTAAAAAATATACCTAAAATGTTAATTTCCGCATCTTAAATCCTATTGCTTCGAAGGGGGGAGTGAGCGAGTGGTACGACGTACGCTCGCATGTGGCAAGACAGCTGTCCTCGTTAGTCCGGAGTGCACCGCTCATCGCCTATAAAAGTTAATTAGTAACCCGCAGAACCCTGATTCCGATCGGTGAATTCCATGGTAGCTCTATATCTGTCTATAGTTCGATAGGGATTACAATAGTACTGAAAAAAAACATCTAATCTTCATCGCTGTGTCACACTGATGTGTCATTACTATGAACACGTCTGCTCCGACGAAAGCCCGGAAGATCTCGTCGAATAAAATAAATAGCATAATCTCGTGGAATGCACTCACCCGGAACGACTTCAATTTTTTACCTTAACGCGGTGAAACTTCGCACTCGTGGCCCATCTTTCCAATAGTCAGTCCTCAGTCTCTCCAGGTAAATAATCAACTCATTCCTAAAAAATATACCTAAAATGTTAATTTCCGCATCTTAAATCCTATTGCTTCGAAGGGGGGCCCGTCTTTCCAATAGTACTGTCTCTCCAGGTAAATAATCAACTCATTCCTAAAAAATATACCTAAAATGTTAATTTCCGCATCTTAAATCCTATTGCTTAGAAGGGGGGAGTGAGCGAGTGGTACGACGTACGCTCGCATGTGGCAAGACAGCTGTCCTCGTTAGTCCGGAGTGCACCACTCATCGCCTATAAAAGTTAATTAGTAACCCGCAGAACCCTGATTCCGATCGGTGAATTCCATGGTAGCTCTATTCGATAGGGATTACAATAGTACTGAAAAAAAACATCTAATCTTCATCGCTGTGTCACATTGATGTGTCATTACTATGAACGCGTCCGCTCCGACGAAAGCCCGGAAGATCTCGTCGAATAAAATAAATAGCATAATCTCGTGGAATGCACTCACCCGGAACGACTTCAATTTTTTACCTTAACGCGGTGAAACTTCGCACTCGTGGCCCATCTTTCCAATAGTCAGTCCTCAGTCTCTCCAGGTAAATAATCAACTCATTCTGTCTCATCACTCAGCTGTCTTATAGGTAGGTCGTTAGTCCGGAGTCCACCGCTAATGCGCCACAAGGGAGAAAACCAAAAACAATACCCCGATGGGCCCCTTCCGAGGCAGCTCCCATTGTATCTATTCTATAGCTATATAATTTAATAATCGACAAGTAACATTGCTAAATACTTGGGATTACAATAGAGTTCTGAAAAAAATCACCCGTTATCCACTGTCGTGATCAACAACCGCCCGGTCAAAAGCCCGAAAGACCATAAATCAAATTAAATAAATACCATGATCTCACAAATGCTGTTACCCGGAACGGCTTAAGTTTTTTACCATCACGCGGGGAAAGTTGGCGCTCGCGGTCTGCCATCTCTTAAAGTACTCGGTCCCTAAATGAAAATAATCAAGTACAGTAGAGCGTCGATTATCCGAACGTCGGTCAACCGAACGACCGCTTAACCGAACTGCTGCGGCCGCAGACTCTCGGTTAAAAACAGAACTCGATTGCCATGAATGTGATAAAGAAGACGTACAAGAATGGATGAGGGTTGATGATGCAGATCCAGGGTATCAAATCATGCAGGACATCGATATTGTAGACCTCGTGACTGATAATGCTGACGCCGCCAGCACCTCATCGACTAGTGAATCAGAAAATGAAGATGAAAAAATATCTACACCTTCTGAAGCATTTACATGTCTAGATACTGTCTTGCGATGGTTTGAAGATCATTTAAAGCGACCAGTATCAGATATCTGTACTGAAAAATGTGCGGGAATTAGCTGCTCATAAGCGGGTAGGCTTGCTTCGACAGACTAAAATTAAGGACTTTTTAAGCGTTAATTCGTTCCTCTTCATGTACGTATGTATTACATACACACATATCTATTTTGCTCACTGGATTACTACTCACTATTGTAATAAATAAAAAAAAAGTTAAAACAGATTACATAGATAATACATATTATTATGTCCATATATGGTTTTATTACAGTTTTTTATACAGTTCGATTATCCAAATAAATCGGTTTTCCGAACACCCTTGTCCCCCAATTAGTTCGGATAATCGACGCTCTACTGTAATTCCTAGAAAAAATACATAGACCTCCAACTTCCGAATCTCATTCTATTGCTCTAAAGGGGAAGTGAGCGGGTAGTAAAGTGTACGCTCGCATGTGGCAAGACAGCTGTCGTGATCAACAACCGCCCGATCGAAAGCCCGAAAGACCACAAGTCAAATCAAAAAATACCATGATCTTGCAAATGCCATCACCCGGAACGACTTCAATGTTCACCATCACGCGATGAAAGTTGGGGCTCATGGCCTGCCAGCCAGCTCGCTTGTCCTTGGTCTCTCCAGGAAAATAATCAACTCATTTCTTGTAAAAATGCCTAACTTCAAAATTTAGCATCTCAAATCCAAAGGCTTCAAAGGAGGGAGTAAGGTTATGCTCCCGTTTACTCAGTGAATTCCATGGCAGTTCCCTCTGTATCTATTATATATCTATATAAAATTCAATAGTCAACAAGTAACATTACAAAATACTTAGGATAGCAATACTAGGATACTTAGGATAGCAATCTAATCTTCATCGCTGTGTCACATTCATGCGTCATTACTATGAACACATCCGCTCCGACGAGGAAGTCCGGAAGATCTCGGCGAATTAAATAAATAGCATAATCTCATGAATCTTACAAATCAGTCTTTGATTTCGCCTTTAAACGTTTGAAACATTACCGTGAGCGATGAATTAATCTATAGGTACATAATACTAGTTCTGTAAATGGTACACCATTAAAACGGCAACCTTTTTGAAATGGAACATGAAAAAAAAATCCTTGCATGTCATTTTTAAATTCTTGCATTTGCAAGCGCACAAAAAGATAACTTCAGCGCTACGAAAATAATAAGACGACAACAGGCGACAGGTCAAGCGATGTCGAATAATCTTCTCTAGTTTGTTCGTGACTCTGACCTCAAGTCCGTATGCTGGGTGAAGACTTGGCAGCGAGTTAGTTGTCCGGTCCTTGCCAGCATCAGCCCCCATAGATGGTTGAAGAACTTCACTAAGTAGCTGTCATCCTATAATCGACTGTCCCAACCCTACACTTATAATATAATATAATTCACCATACACCTTAAAACACTAGCTGCTGTTCCTCATACTACAAACAAATCAGTCTGTTCACTATATATTTACCCAAGACCACAAGACTATCTTCTAAAAACATGCAATTTTTACCATCACGCGGTGAAACTTGGCACTCGTGGCCTGCCCTTTCCAATAG